>JAUMJK010000028.1:600000-930024 GCA_033558105.1 Coccyzus lansbergi | reverse complement strand
CTTTTCTTTTCTCTTTTCTTTCCCTTTTTTTAAAATTACTATTACATTTTTTGTACTGGTAGAGGTCTGCATGAGAATAGTTCTACTTTAAGAGATGGGAGAAACACAGTTTAGGGTTTTGACTGACATGGACTAGAAACAACAGTGGGCAACACAGAAGGAGCTGAAAGGTGACGTTCACAGCCAGACAACCCAAAAAGTTATTGCCAGCTGCAGGCATTCTGTGTTAAAGAAAACAAACATGCAAGAAACTTGGCTCTGTGGAAGTTCATAATTTAAAGAGGAACAGGAAGAAACATGACCTGAACTGGTAGGTAGTAGTTCTCCGGCTTGAATAAATCTTAAGAGTGTTTGGCTGCTAACAGTTCACAAGTCTACACTGGCAAAATACTGCCTGGAATCAGCACAGTTAGCCTCCCGGTCTTGCTTGTTCTCTGAGTGAATGAACCATTTTCTATGTAAGTGCCATTGAAGTGCCGCAAGGAATGATGGGACCATGATCCTGCATAGATAAAATGTGTGTTTTGAAGCAGGGAAATATTTTTGTACCTACATCACACGGAGAGTCCCTCCTAAACCAAAGAAATGTGCTTGTTGTTAGTTTTGCAAAAATGTGTTCCATGCTGCCTTTCACAATAAATCTTTTCGCAGAACACTGGCAATTTATAATGAGCACTGACCTGTGAAACAGAAGAAAATAGATATTGTTAAGAATCTTGGCTCGTTTGCTCGAAGGTCATGTGGCAGGACCAGGTAACTTTTGAAGTGGTGCATGGGGAGTTGTTTGAAGGGCATAAACTGCAATAACAACATGACTGACCCGAGTGTGTAAGCCTCTTTGCACAACTTGAAATGTTTAGCCCAATAAATAACATCATGAGACGTCCATTCCCATCGTGTTTTTCTTCCAGTTTGACCCAGAGGGGTGGCCAAAGGTTCTCCATGCGTGTGGTTTGCTCTCAGACAAAATAGGCAATGGAATCAGGTGCCATTAAACCATTGCTGTTTATCATGATCCTGCCACCCTCAGATCAGGTGGAAGCAAACAGCAGGAAACATCTTTTTTGATCACAACTTTTTGAGCAATTCTTCACCTCTAAATCTTTCCCTTGTTTTTCAGTCTGGTCAAATGCTTACCTGCTGCATTTTCTCTTCTTATTCTGCTATTCCTGCTACAAACACACAAACATCTGCTACTGTCTGCTAATGTAGCATGTAGCCTGTGTAAGCATAGTATGTAACCTGAGGCTATGTAGTTTAGATTCTATTCAAGATATCACTTCCCACTTATCCTCTCATGGGTGCTGTGTCTCCAGGAGATCCACATGGGGAGTGAAGGTGACAATTCCTTAGCCACTGAGAACTTAAAAAGACTGTTTGGCCTGTCAGGATGGATGAGGCCTTGAACTTACTCTATTGGGAGAGTATGTTGTATCCAGATCTTGTGCAAGTCTCATGAGAAGTTAAAATTGGCTGTTGTGTGTGCCTTTCATTCATAAACTCTTCAAAAATATTCAGCTGTAGGTAGGTTAAAACACTTTATGATATTGGTCTTGTTTGGCAAATACTTCTATCCAGACAGCTAATCTTGGGTAGGAAGAGAGGATTTTTGAAAGTGTAAATTTTTTTTCTTTATTGAAAAGAGGGCAACAGATCTTCAGGAGTAACTTTTCCTATTTTGAACCAGAAATCTCTCGTTGAACAAGCCATTTTTGTTGTCCTGAAATAAATGAAACAATTCATTGCAGGTAGAGTGCAAAGAGCTGCTGGTCAGCCTCAGATAATTGTCCCAGAATGGTAGACCTGTCAATGACACCTTTTTTTCCTGCTCTCCTTCTTGTCATTTTCCTTCCTGGTTCTGTTCAAACAAATTTGCTTCCCCTTCCCAGCTGAACCATTTTTTACAGTGTTTGCTCTCCCTCACTATTAAATTAATCAATTGAACAAATCTGCTACATTTCTGAATGCAGGAGTGACCTCTCCCTCACCATTCTGCAATGTCCTGGCTCAGCCCCTGGCTGAAATGATCTCCCTGGTGGATGTGTGTGTGTTTGAGGCACATAGATGCTGTCCAGAAGGAGTACACTGGCCTTTACTTCTCTGTCAGGAGCCAAATGAGATAGGAAAATGTGCTTTGACAGATCCATTACTGTATTGCTCCACTGGTGGCCTTTAGACATAGCATCAGACATCTGCTTTACTCTTCATCCTGTGGCCAAACAGCCAGTCCTTTGCAAATACAGGCTTCTTTCCTCTGGTCAATGCTGAGTGAGTTCTTTTCTTTTGTCTTTCTGCACAACTGCACAGGATCAGACCAGAAAGGATAAGAGTTTTTCCATTTCCTCCAAAGCCCTTGGAAGATCTTGTTGGCATTTGCTGTGCTTACTCTTCACCAGCCCCTGCAGGAGCTCTGTTTGCTCTTCCTATGACTGCAATTAGCAGTGCTCGTCTTGGCAGTTTTCCTGCCCTGGTACATTTCTTTTTTGTTATGCTAATAGACTTATAACCAGCTCCGGCTTCTGAGACTGTAATACACCCCTTTTGATCCTCTGATCTACTTCTCTCTGTGCATTAGAGCAGAGAGTGGTTTGCCAAGGGCCCAGCAGAACGTGTTTAGAACGTGTTTAGATTCTAGTTGCTCCTCTTAGATCCTGGCATGCTTCTGAGATTTGTCACTTCCACACAAATCATGCTCTTAATCCTGGGGTTTAGCAAAGCTTGGATGGATTTGAATTCTACTACATATTTTTTAGAGGAGATGATAATGCTCTCTGATGAAAGATTTCTGGATGGAAACTCTCTGCGCTAAATATGAGCATGAGAATAACATCCTTTCAGTCTAACATTCCCTCTTTTTTTAGTTTAAGGATGGATGCCCATGTTAAGATGGCAGGGTGGATGTATTGAGGTTCTGAACTTGTACTTCATATCTGGGGGTGAAGATCTGGTATATGGTTGCTATAGAGGCATGTACAAACATGGACATAACTTAGATCCTGCATTACACAATGTGGTCCACATGGAGATGATTGCTCAAATTACATTCCCAGAGAGCTGTGCTTCGCTTTGAAATGTTCAAGCCTCATGGCACTGTCTTTCTTCACATCAGAACAGGGGTATTTTCATGTCTTGAACAAGAGTATATGACTAAAAATATTCAACCTGATTTTATAGCCATGCTTCTTTTTTAGTGCAAAGATGATTGGCTTCTGGAGTTCCAGTATTTAGTATTTCTGCTGCTGTATCATTTCATGACTGGTTCCCCCCATCACTGATGCAGGAGGAGCATTTTGATTTATGGTATTATGTGTAAAGTTCACGTAACAGCCAGTTCACTGTATGAAGTTTGGACCACAGTACCACGTGAGGGATATTATACCATTCCACATCTAAGCAAAGCACATATCCTACCATAAACACCTATAAAAGGGGGAAATAAATCATTTGGGGCTGGGGAAATTGGATGGGAATTATTTCCATAAGGTGTCTGACTGAAGGCATGGACATCAACAAAAATTCATATGCAATTACCTTTTGTGTGCCAGGAGCTGAGTGTCAGGTCTGTGGTGGTTGATGTAAACAGCTGCACACCATGGTATCATATGTGAACACAGAGGTAGGATTTTTCTTAGGAACATGAGCAGGGATTAAGTGGCATGGTTTGACTGGTTTTTAGTTTGGTGGGATTTTTTTGTTTGTTTATTTGTTTGCTTGTTTCCTAGAAGACAGAGTGCTGTTTGCTCTCCTGGAGATTTAATTTGTTTGTCTAACCTCTCTCTGACAGTAAATACGACTTGGATATCTTTGAGTTCTGGGATAACACAAGCTTTGACTTAGTACAAGATGGAACACCCTTCATTGTGTCAGGGTGGAGCAGAAAACTGGCCAAAGCTGAAGAGCCCTTCTACAAGGTGGGTCTTCCCAGACACATGTCAGAATGTGAGCACTTGCTTATCTGGTTCTCTGGGGACTATATTTTTTTGCGTTTAGGAAATCCTCCCTTTATGTCTGTCTAAAAGGAGAATGCAGTCATCTTTGAAACCTGCCGCAAAAAAGCCTTTTCTACTGCCTTCTCCATATGTCTGTTGCTCCGCAGTAAAGTTTCAGATGTATTACATTTAGTTTGTTTGACAGTTTAAGAAACTATTATTGTAAAGGAATCAGATGCACCTTGTGTTTGGAAATTTGCTTTGTTATTATTGTTGCTTTGTTGATCCTAACTTGCCACGGAGAAGGCAGCTGCTCCCTGCTCCTACCCTTAACATTGTGAGGGTCTGCTCACCCCCAAATGCTTCATGCAGCCAGGGAAAGAAACCACCTGCATTAGTGACATTTATTGGCAGGACAAGGCTTTCTCACTAGGCATCCTGCCCTTATTATTTTTATTTCAACAGCACAATTAAAAAATAATTTTAAAAAAAATCGATACAAAATAGAAGCAGTGAGAACAGCTGTAAAAGGGTCCCAATGTGTGATCAGGAATCAGGGAGTGTTTGTTCCCCTGGCCTCAGTAACATCCTAGTAAGTATTAGTGTAAGAGGCAAGGAGTTATTTAGGTTATGAGAGAGACTCCTTTGAGTGGTAGAAAAACTTTCACCAGAGTAGTCCTACTGCACCATGTAAATCAAGTTTCCAAAGCTGATATGCCTGGTGGGCACTGCCAGGCACTTGGTTTTCCAGCACAGGTTCCCACCCTTGCAGGGATGAAGCTGGGGCAACACACAAGGCAACACACAAGGCACTGAGACCCCTACCTCTCCCTACCCTGCCCCATGGCCACACGGTCTTCCACAGCCCTGTTTTGTTTTTCTGACGATGGAAATCTCTGTGGTAATCATTCATCTGATTTGTGCATTTAATCAATTACTTCACTCAGAAAGAACAAGGCGTCCTTGTGCATGTGGTGGATACAGTCACCGTGCTAACTGGCATACCAAATGCAGTTGGTTTTCAGCTGTTGGTTACATCATGTCTTGTATTTCTTTTTTGAGACAATGCAAAAGTGAGGTTACACTGCAGGTGGGGTTTAGGTCTGTAACAGTCCTTTCTTTATTAAAAAAAAAAAAAAAAAAAGCATCAGTAAACCTAAGACTTTAAAAGTGGGTTGGGATATCCAGCTGGGAATATTCAGAAAACTAACAGCAACAAGGAAAGGCAAACTATGCTTTTATCTGACCTTCTGAGGAGCCTGACCTCCACTTGGCCCGGTGTAAAGCAGCCCTAATGTATACATACTGCCTCGGTAGTCCTGGATGAGCTACTTCCATCACAAGTGAGAAGTGATTAGAGCAGTAAAGAGCCCCATTCTGGTTTGTTTGTATTATGCTGTGGGGGGCACCAGCAACTCTCCAGGGTAAGGACTAAGGCCATGGAAGTTCATTTTATTTCTCTGTCATTCAAATACTGTTAGTACAGGAAAAAAGTACTGTCATAATCACATAAAATTCTGTACATTAATCACTTTTCATTTTCAAAAAAGCATCTTGTCAAGAAAAAAAAAAATGGAAACTATGGCATAGCCTTGATGACCCCATAAGCCATTTTAGCTAACAAACACACTTAAATCCCTTCTGTGATAACTCTGGAGTTGATCTTTCATTTATGATCTCTTTTTAACAACAGCAGCATGGTTACAGCTTTGGAGCTATGAAACAAGAGCCATATGGACAGTAATTTTGTTGTTATTACTCCATTTAATTTGGTGAGTAGCTAAACTTCATTTGCTGTTTCTCCCTTCCTAGCACTTGCCCAGCACCTCGGATGCCAGCACAGGGCAACTAACCATAATGTCTGGCCCACTGGCAACTGGCTCCTGTGCTTTGGACTAACTCTTAACATAAACTGCATGTCCCCCTACACTGGGATGATGTGTTCATTGGGAAAGAGAGAAGCTGAGGACATGTAAGCTTTCTAGTCTCGGGGCTTCCTATTTTCTTCAGGAATGGGGAGCAGTGCAGTTTCCCCAGTACAGGAGGAAACTCTTCCTTACGTCTCCCCCAAACCCTGGTCATGATGGAGATAGGCCGATGCCGTGACTGAATTTGTAGTGAGACCACGAAGCGGAGGTGTGTGACAGCTCTCCTGGCTGCTATAACTTGCCTGGTATTCCTCCCAGGCACAGGGGGTATCTGGAAACCATCCAGACATCTCATGCTCCTTCAATCAGAGCTGGCACTGGCTGGTCTCTGATTTTTGAAGCCCTATGTTAGTGATACTGTGTCCATAAACTGAGGAGGCATGCACCAGAAATACAGATAAGGGCATCATTTGCAAGCAAAACCTTCACATGAGAGGGGGACAGATGTGTGTCCTTCCTTCTAAGCCTACTTGCAGCAGGTGGGCTGAGGGAATATACAGAATATACCCTCTAAAGGCATAGTGATTAACCAGCTTGGTGTCAGGACAACCTTGCCTTTCCTCTTGAGTGTAGAGCATTACAGACCTAGATGCTACCTTATCACCCAAATCCAGGTGCTGAACAGGATTGCATTACCCCATGGATGCTTTAAGTGCAGGTGAAGCCCCAGTTCAACCATACATGGAGTGAAGACCTATACAGGAATACAGCTAGAGGCTCTGGAGGCAGCCAGAGGGAGTAATGAGACAGCATGGCCAGCCTGGTCAGCTGCAGTGGCTGCAGAGTGTGGCTGAACAGATTATTTTTCTTTTTAGCATTGGAAAGAAAAACTTTTGTGAAGGTTTAAAGCACAATAAGTGAGCTTGACATACATTTATGAGGTATTCCTGCCAAAATTAAGTGCAACAGGAGAAAAACTTGGGAAGTCCTATTTGTTACTGATGGAGTAGACAAATAAGGCAAGCAGCACTGACACCACAGATGTTAGTGGACCTGAGCTGAATAGTTAGTGAAGAGCCTCAGAGGAAGGATAAAGCACTATATCCTCCTAAACTACTCTCCTAAGTTCATGCAATGGAAGGTATTTTAACCCTTACAGTTGGTACAAACTTCCTGCTCCCAGTACCAGTTCTCGTGGAGAACTGCAAGGTTCCTTATTACTCCTCAAACTGGTACTAAAGAGTGCCTGAGATAACGATGAGGGGGAAAAAAAAAGGACAGGTTTGTTTAAATAGTGTTTTTTACAGGCAGTATGCTATTTCAATGGGTAACAACATAGAATCATAGAATCATAGAACAACCAGGTTGGAAGGGACCCATCGGATCTTCTAGTCCAACCATTCCTATCTAACAAACAAGAGTCTGTGTGAAGATGCCCAGCAAAATTTGGTCTTCATCCTCTGAATTTGAAATAAATGATTACATGGGCAATATTACAAACCAAGAGGGAACATGCAGACACACTAGAACTTGAATGCTAGAACAAAATTTTGGCATTTCTACAGTCAAATCATGCACTGACTGTGCTGAGGTTGAGGGTTTTTTTGAAGTCTCTAATGAATAAATGGGACAAATGCAGTTTTCAACCTTGACTCAGACTGATATGAGTCATTTAAAGATTTCAGTGGCTCCTCTGAAGCACGCTTAGTTGGAGCTCAGACAAATAAAGTGCTGATGTAGCTAATTAATGAAATACAGCTTTAATTTTACTTGTGGGTTGAAATCCGTGCAATCATTAACCTGTTTGAAGTGTTTTGCTGAGTTAGGAGCTAAGACTTCATAAGAAGATAAATGTGGATTGAACTCCAATAGTATTTTGCACAAACTTGATAAAGATTGGGGAAGTAGTTTTTCTAGTTGACATAAGTGTCCACATTCTTGTGGAATAAAAGTAACACTTGGAATATCTGCATAAGTCACTCTGAAATATTTAGAAAGCATGCTTTAATGTGTTCTCTTTATTAATGAATGCATGTGCTTGCAGAGTGAAATCTAGGAAAATGAAGAACAGAGCACAACAAAACCATCAAATAACACAGGAAAGAAAACAAAGATGACAAACTGCAGGGAAATTTAACCACCTTCTGAATATAGCCAAGGTACAGATTTTTTTTTTTCTAGACACCTTGATTAATATAACTTACTCTTGCATGAGGTGCTATGGGATCTTTTAAAGGGCAGTTTCTTTTAGAGAACTTCTAAAAGCATAGTTTTTCCTAATCATCTGCTGGAGCAGCATTTCAGTATTGACTTGGAAGAATGCTATATACTAAACCATCAAAGATAATTTCTGTAATCAGTGGCATTTATTTTGGGGATATTCTATCCAATTAACTGCACAGGCCAACATTTTATGACAATGGCTTCATTTCTTTTATCTATTCATTTTTGTTCCTAATGTGTTTGTCATTTTGCTATCAAAGAACATTAATTCTCCCTCTTAGTTCACTGGTGGATGCATCCCGTTATACCGCACATAAAACTGTATTTGTGCATGTCAATGGGAGAACACATGAGGGTGTGCACACCTGAACTATTAAGAAATTGACCCACTTGCCTGTTTTTTATTTTAAGGAAAAATAAGCCATCTTTAATTTGCTCTCTGTCCCTCCCTCAAGCTAAAATAACAGCTAGCCTTGGTCCAAAAATGCCTGTGCCTGCATTAAATCTCTTTTGATGGACACCAATCAGACTGTTTCTTCTGCTGCTGATGCTTCACCTCATATTGCAACACACGTACAGTGAGGAAGCTGTGGAAAGAGGAGACAGAAGCACAGAGACTTTGACAGAAACCTAAGCGTCCAGCAGAATATGGTCTGGGTGCCAATGGATAGTAACAGTATCAGTTTGCTCTGCAGCTGCCACCTTATAACAGAATACTCTAATAGACTAAGAGAGACGCAGTTCCTTTGCAACAATTCTCTGTTACTCTAAATGATTAGAGTATTAAAGTCATTGGCAGCCAGCAATAACATATTCCCATATACCATACAACCGAAACAAACCATATGAGACTTCGGATTTTAATTCGGTATCTTTTTTTTTCTCTCTTTTGATTGGATAGGAGAAATATGATTTCTCCTTTTCCTGATTTTGGATACTTACATACCTTTTTTTTTCTAGTGGATTAACCCCATTTTCCATCTGGAGGCCTGGGATTGCACCATGTTTTCTTTGCTTTTATAGTCAGCTGGAAAATCTCCAGCCCCAAATGGGGCTGTATGCCCTTGGCTTTGACATTTGGTTTCTAGTCTCTGCTAATAATCAGGGTTAATTCCTCTGCTTGTCCTGATGATTTGCAGGCTTTGAATTACCCTGATTCATGCAAATGCTTCTGTCTCTGCAGTGGCCGCCCTGTCCTATGGCTGACACTTCAGCAGTGTCTTGCTCTGTGTTGGGAATGTGAGAACCACATTGTAAAATAGGTGCCTTTCTTGTTTTGCTTTTCTCTCCCATGCGGAGGACGGGAGTGCACAGTGTGTGGGCACACCTGTTACCTTGTCCTATGCCTCTTCCTCCAGAGGTCAACCACTTCCATCTTCCTCCTAAGCAGGACCTCCATGTTCCCTATGAAAACCAGAGAGACACGCTGGCATTATCTTTCACTGTGTATATGACTTTCTTTTCTCTTACAGCTGTCCTATACAGTCTGGGGAGTGGGAAAAAATAAGAAAAATTTGCATAATCAATCAACAACACAAAGTTTTATCTGGACTTGAACCTCCCTTTTCTGCCGCTAGATTTTCTTCTTATGCAAAAAGAAACATCCATCCCAGCATAAGTACCTTGGAATGTGGCAGACATTAGGCATTAAATCTGAAATTGAAGGGCTAAATGATATAAGTGTTAGAGAGCCAAAGATATTAGGGTAAATAATAGCTAAAAATTACTTGGGTCTCTCAGGAGCAAGAGACAGTGTGTGTTGCCCCTGCCAAGATCATTTAAGAAGTGTAGAAAAGAGAGCTCTACCATGGTGAAATGAGGAAGATGAAATGGAAAGTCATCCATCAGCCCTCTTTTAAAACAGGTCAGTTGACCGATACTAGTTGATGTATCACAGAGCTACTTGAAAAATGCAGTAGGTGGAAGATCCTGTAGATCTCTAGAGGCTCCCACTAGGAGAAGACATTACTCATTCAGCAACCCTAAAATAAATGAAATAGATGACATACTGAAAGTAGGAAATATAAATTCTCATATTCACTGATCCTAGTTTGTCTTTGTAACAGCACTCCATAATGGTTGTAAATTATTTTTAATTCCTTTTATTCTTACAGCACCTGGTCAGGCCATGTTCTTATAAATGAGGATCAGGTGCACAATGTTCTTCTGAGGAGAGGGCAGCAGAATATACCTGTGGCAGTGGGGTATAATGGGCAGTCCTGTAGGTCAGGATACTATATCTACAGAAAAACCACCAAAATCTCACTTGCACTATGCTTTGTGTAGCCAAATGCACACTACCTAACCAGCATTCTACAAAGCAGAAACTTAAGATTTGCTAGAATGGGTGATCAAAATCATCATTGTTTGCTCAGGTTCTCAGTAAGTTTTTGATAAGACCCCCCAATGAGAGATACATGGAAGAAAATAACTGTGAAAAAAAAGAGGAAAGTCCTTTGCCAATTAATATCTAGATTAGCAGAGGGAAAAGAAAAGATCTTAGGGTCTGGTATGATTTATAGTTAAATATTTCAGCTAAGGGATGACACAGGGACACATGGCTATCTGGAGTTTATGAGATTTAACATATTTATCTTGAAAAGGAGGTGACTCTTCTAGTGTATCTTCTATCTGTGAAGAATCATATGCTTCACATGCTTCACTGAAGACGATAAATATGATATCTAAGGATTAAATGAGAGAAGAAGGGGGTATCAGACTAAGGAAAAAGCCAAGTGACAGTTTTTTGAGCAGTTTTGGCCAGTAAGAGGCTTAGAAAAGTGAGCAGGGAAGTGTGCTAAGGCAGTAGGGAAAACAGGACATTGGTCAGTTCTTTGTAAGAAAAATCAGACTGTGCTAGAGAAAGTAGTGACTAAGACATCAATTTCTTCTCCTTACAGAAACAATCTGCAGCACCCAGAATTGAGGTTAAGCATTTAGTTTAATCACTTTGCAATATCCTATTGAGCTAGGAGAATTAACAGCAGTAACCTGGGGAAGCTAGCTGGAATGTTAGGTTGCTTTAAGCAATAACAGTTCTGTGTTACAATATTTTTCCCCCCCTTTTCTTTCACCCCTTAATATCCAGCTTCCAAGTTATGCTGGCCTGGAATAGCCTGCCAGCAGATAGAGAAAGTACTTACTGCCCCTTGGTTTACGGAAGACCTTATGTAATGCTGTTGTCTTTGGAGAGGGAGGACCATATCATAGAATCATATCATAGAATCATATAATAGAATCATATCATAGAATCACTAGGTTGGAAGAGACCCATCGGATCATCGAGTCCAACCATTCCTATCAAACACTAAACCGTGTCCCTGAGCGCCTCGTCCACCCGTGCCTTAAACACCTCCAAGGAAGGTGAATTAACCACCTCCCTGGGTAGCCTGTTCCAATGCCCAATGCCCATTTCTGTGAAAAACTTCCTTCTAATCTCTAGCCTAAATCTACCCTGGCGGAGCTTGAGGCCATTCCCTCTTGTCCTGTCCCTTGTCACTTGGGAGAAGAGGCTATCACTGTCCTCTCTACAACCTCCTTTCTGGTAGTTGTAGAGAGTAATGAGGTTTCCTCTCAGCCTCCTCTTCTCCAGGCTAAACAACTCCAGCTCTCTCAGCAGTTCCTCATAAGGCTTGTTCTCCAGCCCCTTCACCAGCTTTGTTGCTTTTCTCTGGACTCGCTCCAGAGCCTCAACATCCTTCTTGTGGTTAGGGGTCCAGAACTGAACACAGGATTCAAGGAGTGGCCTCACCAGTGCCAAGTACAGAGGGAGAATGACCTCCCTGCACCTGCTGGTCACACCGTTTCTGATACAAGCCAAGATGCCATTGGCCTTCTTGGCCACCTGGGCACACTGCTGGCTCATGTTCAGTCGACTGTCGAGCAACACCCTCAGGTCCCTCTCCTCCAGGCAGTTTTTTAGACAGACTTCTCCCAGTCTGTAGTTCTGCACAGAGTTGTTGTGTCCCATGTGCAGGACCCAGCATTTGACCTTGTTAAACCTCATGTCATTGGACTCAGCCTAGTGGTCCAGCCTGTTTAGGTCCCTTTGCAGAGCCTCCCTACCCTCCAGCAGATTGACACTTCCACACAGCTTAGTGTCATCTGCAAACTTGCTAAGGGTACACTCACTGCCTTCATCCAGGTTATTGATAAAGACATTGAACAGGGTTGGACCCAGCACTGAGCCCTGGGGACACCACTTGTCACTGGACTCCAGCTGGACTTAACACCATTTACCACCACTCTCTGGGCCCAGCCAGCCATACAATTTTCCACCCAGGAGAATGTGTGCTTGTCCAGGCCAGAGGCTGACAGTTTCCTAGCAGAATGCTGTGCGAAACTGTGTCAAAGGCTTTACTGAAGTCCAGGAAGATACATCCACAGCCTTTCTCTCATCCAGCAGCCAAGTCACTTTGTCATAAAAGGTGATCAGGTTAGTTTGGCAGGACCTAACTTTGGTAAACCCATGTTGACTGGGCCTGATCACCTAGTTCTCTTGCAAGTGCTTCATGATAGCACTCAGGATCACCTGTTCCATGACTTTGCCTGGCACTGAAGTCAGACTGACAGGCCTGGAGTTCCCTGGGTCCTCCCTGCGACCCTTCTTGTAGATGGGCACAACATCCCCCAGCCTCCAGTCCAGTGGAACCTCCCCAGTCTTCCAGGACTGTTGGAAGATGATGGAAAGGGGTTTGGCCAGCACATCCGCCAGTTCCTTCAATACCCTTGGGTAAATCCCGTCTGGCCCCATAGACTTGTGGGTGTCTAGTTGGGCAAGCAAGGATCTGACCACCTCCTCTTGGACTATGGGAGCCTCATTTTCTCCTCGATTTCCGGGGTTTGTACACAGAGGGAACAACTTTCTTTACAATTAAAGACTGAGGCAAAGGTGCATTTAAGTACCTCAGCCTTCTCCTCATCCCCTGTCACTGTTGTTCCTTCTGTGTCCAAAAGGAACTGTATGGTCTCCCTAGTTCTCCTTTTGTTATTTATATATTTATAGAAAGAATTTTTATTATCTTTCATGGACTTTGCCAACCTGATTTCCAGTTAAGCCTTAGGCCTTCTGAATTTTTCCCTACACAATCTTACTTCCCTCCTGTAGTCCACCCAAGAGTCCTGTCCCCTCTTCCAGAGCCTATAAACATTTCTCTTCTTCTTAATGTCACTTAAGATCTCTCTGCTCAACTAAGCTGTTTTTTTTACCCCTGCTGGCTGTTTTTTTTCTGGAACATGGGGATGGCTTTCTCCTGAGCTGCTACAATCTCCTTTTTGAAGAGCTCCCAGCCCTCATGGGCTCCCTTGCCCTTAAGTACTGTCTCCCAGGAGACTTTGCCAACCAGCCTTCTAAAGAGTTCAAAGTCTGCCCTGTGGAAATTTAATGCTACTGTCCTACTAACCACCCTCTTCGCTTCTCCTAGAACAGAACACCCTATCATCTCATGATCACTTAGTCCTAGGTGTCCTCCTACTGCCACATCCCCCACAAGGCCTTCTCTGTTGACAAACATCAAGTCCAGGAGGGCACCTTCCCTCGATTCATTTACCAGCTGTGCAAGGAAGTTGTCCTCCACGCACTCCAGGAACCTCCTAGACTGCTTCCTTTCTGCTGTATTGTACTTCCAGCAGATATCAGGGAGATTGAAGTCTCCCACAAGAACAAGTGGCATTGGTTTGGAGATTAACCCCAGCTGTTTATAGAAGAGCTCCTCAGCTGCTTCTCCTTGGCTGAGTGGCCTGTAACAGACTCCCAGCACAAAATCTACCTTCTTATGGGCTCCTCTGATTTTAACCCACAGGCACTCAATCTCATCATCGCCACAATCCATCTCAACAGTGTCCAATTCCTCCCTTACAAAGAGGGCTACCCCGCCTTCTCTCCTACCCTTCCTATGCTGCCCGAAGAGTTTATACCCCACCATATCTGTACTCCAGTTATATGAGTCATCCCACCATGTTTCTGTGATGGCAACAACATCATAGGCTCCTTACCCTACGACAGCTTCCAGCTCATCCATCTTATTCCCCATGCTGCATGCATTGGTGTAAATGCACTTCAGCTGAGCTGCTGAGCCTTCAGCCCTCTTAGAGGGAACAGTGTTTGTTCCCAATTGCCTGTTAACTGGAGTAGCTTGCACCAGAGTACCTGTATCTCCTTTACTGCTCCAGGTTTGCACTCTCCCCCACTTCCTGTCCTCACCAGCACACCCTCTCCTGATCTCTAGTGCCCCACACCCAGGTTCGTTCTTGCCTAGCCTGGACTCAATCGCCTCCTCCTTCAAATCTAGTTTAAAGCTTGATTTATGAGTTTAGCTAAGTTTTTAGCAAGGGCCTTACCCCCGCTAGGAGACCCCTGTGCAGGACATAACTGTTCTGCAGGACAGAACTGTTTTTTCCAAGCCTTTGCTTCTACATAAAAAAGAAATACAGCCTTTGGAAAACTGGATGACAACTAAGAAATTGTGGTTTAAATGGGAAACAGTACCTCAAATTCACTCTCTGATCTCCACAACCTAGGGCAGGATAGTGGCTGAGTGGTGAGCACTGTACTTGAAGTAAGTGAATTCACCAGGCAAGGAATTATTAGTGCATTAAGAATAAGTTTCATATTTAACAGGAAGACATACATGTGTTTTCCGTGAACTTTAATTGAGAGAAGAGACAAATGAATGATGAATTCAGCAAGCCTCATCATAGCTTAAATAAATAAGGATATTTTGGAAAAGATGAAAAAACCCCTGTCAAACCAAAGGTATGTGTGGAATGGCTATTCAGCCTAAAGGATTTTTTTCTGTCTGATGATTCACATTGGGTTTATATGACTATTTATTTGGTTTGTTTAATAGATAAGGGAACACCTCCCTCATACAATGTGTAGTACTTTTGCAACCACCTGGGAGCTAAAGATGTTTTCCCTACAGGCAAGTTCTGCTGGAAGACCTGGGACAGTTTTAAAAATGTCACATATCCCTTTGGTCAGACTGTCCTATTCTTCAGCTATGCAGGTTGAAAAGAACAGAATTTGTCCCCAGGAATGTAGCTTACTCTTTCCCATCTCTCCTCTAATATAAAGATATCAATCCTATAATAAATAGGTCAAATTAGTGATAACTGGGTAACTGACCATAGCCAAATTATTGCCAATCAACTGTTAAACAAACAAGTTATCTGAAATGTCCCAGTTAATTTTTTTTAGCTCTGAGAGAACTGGCTTTTTTTTAAAAGTAGAAAAGAACTTTTGCTTCAAATGCAGTCTGTTTTTGAGTGGGACCGTGAAACAGTTCAGTTCTATTTCCTTTCCAGTTCCTGGTTGGTGGTACTTTCATGCCATTCTAGATACTGAACTTATATATTTCTACCAGTTAATGAAAGGAACTCCTCAAACAACTTGAGAAAAGCCTCAGAACTGATAGAGTAACCATTTTTCTTTGTCATGAGGTATTTGGTATTTTCTAGAGTTTTAAGTTGGTGTCAATGAGGAAGAAAATGCAGCTAGAGCCAGAAAGCAGGAGGAACCCGGTCAAAGTGCTTGTTTCTGAGACTCTTTATTTTTCAATCTTTGGATACATGTCAGAGGCCCAAGGGCTGGTTTTATCAGACTACTCCAAGACCAGCTAATATAAGAAGGCTGTTTAAGCAAAGTTGTAACATTTACCCTTACTCTGTGCTAGTGCTTTAAACTGTAGATTGTAAATAGTATCTTGCTCTGTGATCAGTGTAACGTACAGTTGAGAACTCCCTAGGAGCTCACAGTTAAAATCTCTGAAAAATCTGTCTTAGAAAGTCTAATTTATTTTCCCTCTTGTCAGGAATAGAAGAGTTCACTGAAGCTTTACAGCTGTTTTGGGGTGGCATCCTCCCTAACAAGTCCCGGTTTGAGGGGCATGACAGGCCCTCTTCTGGTAAGGTATTGCCTCCATCCTGCTGTGCTCTCTCTGAAATGCATGTCACCGGCTCTCATGTTTTTCCAAGAAGACTTACAAACCATAGTGAAGTAGTGTTTGTAGCTGGCTGTAGCATGGGATGCAAATCTGGGGCAAGGTTATCTAGAAGGACATTATTCTTGTTGGAATGGATATAAATGTAGCTGGCTTAGGCCTCCAAACTTAGCCTTTGTTGTCTCTTCTTGCCTCTCTTGCTCATGGATGTCAGGGAACTCCCAGGAAGGGACATGGGGTAGATGTCTCTCAGCTGGGACCTTTTCCCAAACTCACAAAGGGAGATGTGAAGGGAAAGGGAGCCTTTCTTCATGGCTGAGCCTGGGCTGGGACTGTTGCAGTGCAGCTGCAAGCCCCTGTTCTATCCTCACCAGAAGATGTCTGCTCTGAACTCAGGTGTCCCACTGTTACCGTTACATTGTACCACTTTTGCCTGTGCTTTACACATGTACAGAAAACTTCTGAAAACCCCACACTGACTGAAGCTAGTCCCCTGTGCCAGGAAGATGTTCCTTCTCTGGCTCCACAGTTCTGCTATTTCTGGCACTAGGAGCTCCAGTCCCATCTCTGGTTCCATGAAGTCTGAAAACAGGCAATTTCCAGACCCATAGGTCACTATTCTGTTGCTCACTGACACTCCACGGAAGAGCTTTAGATAATTTAAAAAAAGACGTATTTTATGAAAGTTAATATTCAGCAGAAAGCAAACCACGCACGCAGATGCATTTTGGCCAAGGTGTCTCACCTTGTCGCAGTGCAGGCTCTCTGCCTTGCTGGCAGCACCATTAACCAGACACCTTGCCTGCAGACAGTGGGGCCTGCCAGTGTGCACTGGCTGCATCCCATTGGATATTGCTTTAAGGAGACTAGAAACCCAGGAGGGGTAGGCAGTGTCCCCTGTACACAACTGTGTATGCTTTCACCAGTGAGCACAGTCCCAAGGCTCACCCCAAGGCATACTCGGGGTCAGTGCAGTTCCCTGAAAGGGTTTGAATTCAACTGCTGTGTATTGTAGGGAAAGTCATTGTGAGCCACACTAGGAGGACCAGTCCATGACCCATTTAATGTAGTTATTTAGTTATTTATGCAGGCAGAGCTATAGGGACCAGAAGAGACTCAGGAAGGTATTTTAAAACAGGCCGTATGTATCTGAGAAAGGGGCAATTTATTCAAGCAAGAATGGAGCCTTCATAAATTGAGAATCTTGGGGATCTATGCTGAATGAGAAAGAGGTCGGCAGATCCCACTGCTGTTGCTGTGGGAGTAAGGAGTGCAGCATGGATAAATTATATGGATTGGGTGGAATTTTCCTAAGATTTAGGCAGCATAATGCGCCAGGACTGCAAATGACTGGAGGCAAATGATTCATTGTGCTAAGTACCATAAAGCCAAGAAAACAGATGTCCTGGCTGGACCGAGGACAGAACAACACATTCTATTTATTAGATTTATCAATAGTATAATGAATACCTTTTTCAGATGGTTATAAGGTGTTTATTTTTCTCATGTACTAAAACATTATAACTAGATAAAGCATGAAACCCTCCAGTAATAGTTATCAATGTCTTTTCTAGACTGTAACAGTAACAGCGTGAAAAATAAGACTTTAAATCTGAATACACTGAGATTATTCCCCAATACTGTGCAGCTGCTTCATACCCATGCATTACCATTGATACCAGTGGGATTGAATGGATCTGAGTAAATTGAATATATGGCCCAACAATTTTGTATTGATGTAGAAAGCAAAGGGATAAATTCAAATTTGACTCTGACTGGAGCAAAAGCTTCTTTTCCAGTGTTATATGCATAAAAAGTACCATATGCCTAGGAAAGGTCTATAGTCTTTGTGCTAATGTTTTTACTCCAAATCCTGATAGGGCTGCCTGTATACACGGATGTAGTCTGGCCCAGCAAGATTACAGCCCCACTAAAGATTATAGGATGGCACCTGCCCTCTGCTAAACGCTATCTCATTGTCACAGAAGGGATTTATGGAGAAGTAGTTCCAGCCTGCGCTGATCATGGCAGAAGCTCACAGGGACAAACAAAGCTATGTGAACTTGGTCTACGTCTCCTGCAGGAAGTGAGTAAGAGGTCATCTTGGCTACCACCACAGAAAGGGTTGTGAATCTCTGCGTGGACATTCAGATCATCTTTGCTTGGGGAAGAGCTGAAGACAGATCTGAGCATTTGTTACAAGGCAAATATCATTCATCCACTGAAAATTATAGTAGATATATTTTTAATGAGTGTTATCCACTGAAAATTATAGTAGATATATTTTTAATGAGTGTTTTCCTAAATGACTCTTTGCTGTTGATATCCCAAAAAATACCTGGAAAGCTGCTTTTTGGGAGGACAGTAGTACGCGCTTAAGTCCTTTCTGTTAGAATCCTCTCTGTTTCTGTAGTGCCCAGCTCCTCAGTAAGGCTACAGATCTCTCTTGGGTGGGCTACCAGAGCCCTTCTGCAGCCTTTTTAAACTACTAGGCACTCTCAGAGTGGGAGACTAGAGAATCTGGTCCTACATGTGAAGATTTTCAGGAAGTTTTCTATGCAAAACGCCCTTTGATATCAAGGAATAAGTCTCACTGAATTGAAACTGTTGTGAAATGGCCTAAAGGATCCACTTAGACTATACCCGCTGTTGGTGAGCTTACTCCTTGCTGCCCAAATCAGAATAAAGATTTTCTCTAAGGAAAGAAATACCCACATATACACTGTTTTTAAAGTAACAAGCAGCCACAACACTCCCCATTTTTTGCCACGTGTTTTAATGAGAATGCAAGAAGGAAAAACAAGCCTATGAAGCTTACTTTTGTCTTGAGTAGATAGTTATTTTAATTGCATGGCATGCCCTGACTTCAGTTCTGCTCACACTGATCCTTTACTGCATAACTGGTAGGTGTGGCTGAACGAGGGCATGGCAGTTGTACTCTTTCTCTGATCAGAAACTGAAGCCAAATTTGTATGGTGATAGTAATCTTAAAACAATAAAAATAAAAGGAAGAAATGCAGATGATCAAGATTTCAGGAGGTAAATGGGGAGGTAATCATGGCTAAAGAAGAATGTGCATTAATTGCTCTCCATAATGCTCTTGAAAGTATCTTACCGAGGCATAAATTTTAATCTTTAGAAGTTGAACAACTGCTGCAGGGTCCATATAACCTTTCACCTCCAATGGATCAGCCCATTCCCAGAGTTAAACATCTCCCTGTTTATCCTTTCTGTGGAATCTCATCCCATTTTGTCTGCACAGTGGTCCACACAGTTAGCTCTGCTGGGAAGAAAGAAGGAAAAGGGAAAAGGGAAAAGAAAAAAGGGGAAAGAAAAAAGGGAAAGGGAAAAGGGAAAAGAAAGAAGGGAAGGGGAAAAGGAAAGAGAGAAAAGGGAAGAGAGGAAAGGGAAGAGAGAAAAGGGAAAAGGAAAGAGAGAAAAGGGAAGAGAGAAAAGAGAAGAGAGAAAAGGGAAAAGGGAAGAGAGAAAAGGGAAAAGGGAAAGGGAAAGAAAAAGGGAAAGAAAAAAGGAAAGAAAAAGGGAAAGAAAAAGAACACAAGTATTAGTATAATGAATTGCATTTTTCCACATGAAAGTCAATCTTTGCCCCTTTTATGACTCTATGTGTTTTATGAATCCCATTCTCTTGACAGAACATTCAGGCTTCAACTTCAGCTTTTTCATCGTCACCAAACAAGGGCAAATGTCTTCCCTGTCCTGGAGTAACTTGTCCCCATGACTGCCCAAAGACATGTCAAATTGGGTTAACTGCTGTCTCATTATTATTATTATAAACTGCACTGTCTGGTAATCAGACTGGTTGAGATAAGCCAGTCTGCTGAACAGGCAAAACACTAGGAAATCCCTCTTTGGGACAGATTATAGCAAAGCAGGGCATTGTTTCAAATGAAAGTCTCCAGATGGGTTATTGGCAACTATAGAGGATGTGACTGGCAATACCCAAGATGGTCTGATTTTCAGCATCGCACGCATGACATTGTTTTCTGCCTGTCTCAAGGGTTCCTGAATGTGACTGAGAATCCTCCTCTTGTGAGACAAGCAATTGCCACCATTATTTGGAAGATTAGGATCTGCCAATGGCAAGCCATTTTAATTCCCATGCAGACAGATCAAAGTGAAGAGACCATGCAAAAACACCAGTTCATGTGACCCAAAATAGCACACAGATTTTGTGTTAGGATTAACATCACTTGGGCTGCTCTCCACAGCTACTGTGCTTGGGGGATGCTGATCCTTATTATTTCCTTTCTCCTTTGTTCCCTGTTTGGGGCTGAATATTTAGGATTGCTTTGCTGCCATTTGAGATGCTTAGGTAAAGGACCATGTTTCTAGGACTGATCATTCAGTGTTGTACAGCATGTACCATACACCTCTGAAAATCCTTCTGGTACATGTGGCCCACAAAATACAGGGGAGCCCATATGGAGAGTGACCACTTCAGGGGATGTGGAATAAAAAGCATGTGAAGACTTGGACATACTTCTCCCACTTCTGTTGAAAAAAGTAGCCTGGTGTTCACAAGATGGGACATTAGTTAAACAAACGCAACAAAACACTTCAAAGAGAGGAACTCAAAAAAGGTATCTATGAATTCCGAGCTACAAACCCATATAATTTCTTTGTGCTTAGAGAAGAAAAAACTTTCCCCAGTAGGACCCATCACATTATTGTGAAACTCTGTCAAGTCGAGTGCTTCTCCTTATGCCTCCCTACAGTCAGTCGGGAGAAGACTGAGAGCAGCTGATGCTTTTCCTGACCTTGCTGTGCCCACAGATGCTTCCTCAGATGCTGGAGTATTAGGGAGGTGTAAGAAGTTCAAGTCCATCCCTTGTTTAGTAGGCCATCTCCAGGTAGTCTTCTGTGCCTTTGAGACCTGCTTGGGTACAGGCCTGCCCAGATTGTTAAGAAAAACTCAAACCCAGATGCTTAGTAATTTTTCTACTGTGCTCAATGGGGCAGCTGCTCCTGAAGCAGTGGGTCTAGCAGAGGACAGGCTGGATGGGCCTCTGCAGGTGGCACACCTACACCCCAGGTTTGCAGAATTTATTCCTGATGCCCCACATCCTGTGTGCAATGAATATTAGTTGCATGAAGCAGACTGTGAAGTTGATAGAGAATGACTCTTTATCCCTGGAGGCCATGGCTTCCCGACCATCAGCCATACAGTTGGTCAGCACAGCTGGCAAACTGCTACATTAGTTCCCATCTTCATATGGTTCAGCTGACTGAGGCAGATGCTAGTCCTGATGTTCAGAAAGCCTTATCCATGCTGGTGTCCCCACAGGCAATTTCCCCTGTGAAATTACTCTACTGCAGTTTGGCACGTAAGATCACAAACACCTAAACCACCTGCCTCCTCAGGCCCCAGATTCTAGTTGCCAAAACACCTCTTACAAGCTGTGAACAAGAAAACTTATAGTAGATAGTCAAGGACTTCTTTCCATGTAAGATGTTACTGTAAAACATCAAACTCTCACCTACACTGTTAAAGCAGGAGGACACCAGCCCTTTCCATTTATTCCAGATCAAAGCCAATGATGAACCTGGAATATTTTCTCATATGAACCTCTTTGAATGGGAATGCTCTTGCTGCTCCTTGCAACAGACGGTTTGGCCAAGAATAAATTCGGATCATTGCCCCCAGGGAACAGGGGATTTTCCTCCGCTGTCTTTATTTAGAAAAAGATCTGATACTATATGAGGAAATAAGCCACAAAGTAAATAAGAGACAAGGACAAGTTGGGAAAAGGAATTACTTGTCTGGGAAGTTTAAACAGAAAGAGAAATGGCTGATAGTGTGGTTGAGCATGCACATGCGTTTGCATGCTTTTTTACATAAGTGTAAATTTTCTGCTTTTCTCCTCTCATCCATGAACAACTCAGTGGCTTTACCTGTGCCATGTGAAGACATTGGACCTGTTCTCTCATTGCCATCTAGCTAGTCTGAGCTTTACTGTAATAATGTAGACCTGAGTTCCTGAGTTGGGTTGATCAATGTTTCTTCCTGAGTGCATATAGTCAACATGGAATCATAGAACAACCAAGTTGGAAAAGACCCACTGGATCATTGAGTCCAACCATTCCTATCAAACACTAAACCATGCCCCTCAGTGCCTCATCCACCTGTGCCTTAAACACCTCCAGGGAAGGTGAATCAACCACCTCCCTGGGCAACCTAGTCCAATGCCCAATGACCCTTTCTGTGAAAATTGTTTTCCTAATGTCTAGCCTAAATCTCCCCTGGTGGAGCTTGAAGTCATTCCCTCTTGTCCTGTCCCCTGTCACTTGGGAGAAGAGGCCATCACCCTCCTCTTTACAACCTCCTTTCAGGTAGTTACAGAGAGCAATGATATCTCTCAGCCTTCTCTTCTCCAGGCTAAACAACTCCAGCCCTCTCAGCTGCTACTTGTAAGACTTGTTCTCCATCTCCCTCACCTCAGACATGATGGGCCAGTAAGCATCACTGCTGCAAGCATGGTGAAAGATAGTGGATGCTGGATGGGCAGTGACTGCAACGATGGTGTCTGAAAGGGGAGAAGATCAATTACTGCCGCAATTTGAACATATATGTTTAATACTATGACTCTGTTGATTATCAAGTGTGAGGAAGCTGCAGTCAGACTGTGTAGTGCAGTTTATTATAGTCTGGAAGAGCACTCACAAACAGTGTCAAAACTTCCTTCCATCAAAACTGGACTGTTCTTCACCTTGGGCTAAACTCTCAGGACACTCAACAGCACCCCAGGAAGAAATATGCCTGAACAACATGCAAACAGTTCCTTACAAGTGTGAAAAATGTATTTGCCACGCTGAATGGAAAAACTTCTGTCTTCTGTATAGACCCTTTCTGATCTAGTCACTAGTGGGCATATTGCTTCTTTGTGTGAACAGAATGCTCACATATTATTAATAGGAATTATGTGTGTTTGCACCAAGAGAATAATGTATTCCTATGGAAATTACAAAGAGCCCTGAAATCTTTCACTGAATCACCACTGTAACTTCCAGAAGTCCAATATTACTCGAAGTTTAGGAAAAAAATTATACAAAGGTGCACTGGGGGTCCTAAGAAGAACAGGACTCAGTAAGGGGGTCAAGATTCAGATTCTGGGTTTGTTGCTCAATGTGATGCTTGTGAAAGTTTGCCCCACTGCCATGGTTGAAGACCAGGTCTATGACAAGAAGTTTGTGCTGGGGTCTTTTCCATTTTACCAGTCCCTCTGGAAGAGTACACTGGAACACCTTTGAAATATGGAAGCTTCAGCCATTCAAAGGATGAATTCAGTAGGTATTTGTCTAGATGCTGTGGAAATGCCATGTATTTTACCTATAAAAGTAATAACATTTCCTGAAGAGGGTGATCTAGAGATCTTGAGTCAATTTGCTTTCTCTTATTCAGCTGATGTTCATATCCTTGCTCAAGCCAATACTTTAAATGTAAAAGCAGTGCTTCCTTAGCCAGCAGATAGAGTAGCAGACTGAGTTCACTAGCCAGGATTAACCACAGTTAATATAGCAGACTTCTTTTCCTCTCCCTCCTATCCTTGTCCCTGCAGCAAAGTTGGTAGCTTACCTTCAGAATCTACAGCAAAGGAACAAAGGAAACCTACTGATTCTTTTCACTGAGCATGACACTGAAGATGGCAATCCAAAGCTATAGTCAGACAAAATGAGCAAGAAAGAGCATGGCTAGGAATTTTGCTTCAAGATCTCCATGATGGTGAGCACCCACCTCCCAGTGGTACTTCCACACAGTACCCTTGTGGGCTTGGGTCAAAGTTTCAAACACAGCAGTGGGGCTTGGACAGATGAGAGTCCTGTAAGTTCCAGAACAGCACCATGTAGGCGTGTCTGTACTAATGACATTATCCAAACCACATGCATCCAGCTCAGTCATCCCTGCTTTCTCACACTGTGGTTTGCAAATCTACAAAAAAAAAAAAAAAAATTGCTGGAGAGCACTATAGAATCTTGGAATCATGAAATCATAGAATAGTTATGGTTGGAAGGGACCTTAAAGATTATCTAATTCCAACACCCCTGCCATAGGGTGGGGGTGTTGGACTAGATCAGGTTACCCAAGGAACCATCCAACCTGGCCTTGAACACCTCCAGGGATTGGGTAGCCACAACTTCCCTTGGCAACATATGCCAATGCCTCATCACTCTCATGGTGATGAAATTCTTCCTAATGTCTGCCCTTCTCCAGCTTATTCCTGTTCCCCCTTGTCCTATCACCACAAGCTTTTATGAACAGTCTCTCTCCAGCTTTCTTCTAGACCCCTTTCAGGTAATGGAAGGTCGCTATAAGATATCCTCGGAGCCTTCTCTTCCCCAGGCTGAACAAGCCCAACTCTCTCAGTCTGTCCTCATTGGGAAGGTGCTCCAGCCCTCGGATCATCTTTGTAACCCTCCTCTAGACCATTCCAGTTGTTCTATATCCTTCCTACACTGAGGATTCCAGAACTAGACACAGTGCTCCAGATGAGATCTCACAAGAGAGGAATAGAGGGGCAGAATAACTTCCCTCAATCTGCTGGCCACGCTTCTTTTGACGCAGCCCAGAACACAGTTGGCCTTTTGGGCTGCAAGCATACATTGCTGGCTCATGTTGAGCTTCTCATCAACCAGCAAACCAAGTCCTCCTCTGCAGGGCAGGTCTCAATCATATAATCCCCAACTGTGTACTAAAAATGGAGATTGCTCTGACCCAGATGTAGGGACCTTGTGCTTGGCCTTGTTGAACCTCATGAGATGCTCATAGGCCCACTTCTCCAACCTGTTCAAGACCCTCTGGATGATATCCTGTCCTTCTGATGTGGCAACTACACCACTCTCCTTGGTGTTGTATGAAGACTTGCTGAGGGTTCACTCAGTCTCACTGTCAATACCATTGATGAAGATATTATACAGCACCAGTCCCAGTATGGACACCTGGGGGACACCACTAGTCACAGATCTCCATCTGAACTTGGAGCCATTCACCACTACTCTCTGAATATGACCCTCCAATCAGTTTCTTATCCACTGTACCATCTACCCATCAAATCCATGTCTCTCCAGTTTAGAGAGGAAGATGTTGTAGGGGACCTTGTCAAATGCTTTACAGAAGTCTAGATAGATCACATCTGTTGGTTTACCCATGTCCACTGCTGCAGTCACCCCATCATAGAAAGCTACTAAGTTGGTCATACAGGACTTGCTTGGTGAAGCTCTGTTGGCTGTCAGTAATCACCTCCGTGTTCTCCGTATGTTTTAGCATAGCTTCCAGTAGTTTCTAGGGTCATCTTTTCTGCCCTTTTTAAAAATGGGCACAATATTACCCTTCTTCCAGTCACCAGGGACTTCTCCTGACTGCCATGACTTTTCAGATATCATGGAGAGTGGTTTGGCAACCATATCTGCCAATCCCCCAGGATTCTGGGATGCATCTCATCAGGTCCCATAGACTTACTTATAAACGTTCAGGTTCCTCAGGTGGTCAAGATCCTGATCCTCCTCTAAGGTGGGAGGGGATTTACCCACCCTTGTCACCATCTTGCTGTCCCATTACCCAGGAGGGGTGAGGAGAGCGGCTATTGGTGAAGGTTGAGGCAAAAAAAGTTGTGGAGTACCTCAACCTTCTCCTTTTTTGTTGATATGAGGTCACCATTCCCAACCACCAGTGAGTGTATGTTCTCTTTGACCTTCCCCTTTTGCCTGATGTACCTGTAGAAGCCCTTCTTGTTAGTCTTTACTTCCCTTGTGAAGTTCAGCTCCAGCTGCAATTTGGCCTTCCTGACCTCATCCCTACATAACTGGGCAGTGTCCCTGTACACATCCCAGGTTACCCGTCCCTTTTTGCAATGCCTGTGTAGTTCCCTCTTCTTCAGTTTAACCAGCAGGTCTTGACTCAGCCGTGCTGGTCTCTTCCCTTCCCTGTGTGATTCTTTGCATACAGTGGTCTTGTGCTTTATGGAAAGCGTCCTTAAATATTGCCTAGCTCTGTTCCACCCTGTTGTCTTGACAGACCACATCCCAGGGGATCCTACTGATTAATTCTTTGAAGAACTGGAAGTCTGCTTTCCTGAAATTTAGTTTCCTGACTATATTCCTTACCTGTCTCATATCCTTCTGGACCTTAAACTCCACCAGTGCATGATCACTGCAGCCCAGGCTGCCTCCAACCCTAGTATCACTGATGAGTTCATTTGTATCGCTGACCATAAGGTCCAGTATTGCACCTCCTCAGGCGAGGGTCTCTATCTTTTGCTCTAAGAAGTTATCCTCCATGCACTCCATGAGTCTCCTGGATTGTGTACAGCTTCCCATGCTAAGTTATCCTGACCTCTGTGCACTCTTGGCCGTGGCATCTCTCATGGAGTCACTATGACTTCTTGCATGCACTTACTAGGGTAGAGGAAAGGTTTGTTCTAATTCTGTGTCTCTTCCATGTTAGTCAGTAGCAGGATCTCTTCTGCATAGATATGACACCTCTTCTACATTAAGGTCGGGACATGTTTTCAGATTTTGGTGTTTAGATTTTTCTACAAATCCTCCTAGTGAGGGAGAATCCCAAACTAATTATGGAAACACTTGTTTGTTGACCCTGTGATGCACACAAAAAGTACAAGAATTTGCAAGATGAAACACTGAATTTATGAGAATTTTCAAGTCAACTTCATCATTCTGACTCACAAGGTCTAGATATTTGCAGTTGGTGATGTATGCAAGCATACTGTGGGCCACCCACCCCTTGCCTCTCACTTTGGCCCCAGCTTAACAGCTGCATCAAGAACTTCCCACTTGGGCTCTCTGTAGTTACTGCAATTGTGGCTAGAGGATTTTGAGGAGGGGTAGTGGTCTGGTACAAATTTCCATGGATGTTTTTAAGCTACATGAATTGCTAATAGATTAATACCTTATTATTTCCAAATTGCTGATTTGTCTGCATGTTCATAAGCAGGAATACAAACTGGCTTCGTATTTTCAATTACATTTTGAATGCTCTTATCCTCTGATGTGGACTAGGAGTCCTGCTATAACTCAATTAATTTGAAACAGCCAGTCCATTGGGACTGGAAAGCTGACTACCGAGTCACCTATGTTCAGAACATTTCGAAATGCCATTCTGTCCTGGTACCAACCTTCGCCATGGCTTCATGCCACCCACTGGCAAGATGCAGCAGGTGACAGGAGTAAACATAATATGTTTTATTAATACAAGATGTACTCCTTACAGGAATTTAGGTTAGATTCTGACCTTAGCAGAATTTAGTCTCATACCATAGATTCTCATGGCATCATTCTGAAATTATTCTTCTGCAGTGGGATGAAAACATTTCTTTGGAGATGGACTTCAGGCCTGGACGTTCATGCAAATCTCTTGTTCACAGAAGGTACAACTCCCCCCAGCACAGGAGATCTGTGCAACTGAACTGAGCCTGAGGAATGGTTTCAGAGACAGATAGCCAGTAGTCTTTCTCTGCACAAGGCAAATTAAACAAAAGAAATGTGAAACTAACAAATAAAATGTATTTTAAATTGTCAGAAACTCGTATTGTGTGAACATGTTCTAATCTATCTCACATGGCCCTTGATGTCTTCAAGAAGAATCCTTAATGTATATTTCTAGTTAATTCTTTTGCATCTCTTGAAAAGCTAGGATCAGTGAAACCACTGGGGAAAAAATTACAAAAAACCAAAACCCAACCCCATGAAATTAATGGCAAAGCAATACTTATTCCCACAGCACATAAGCGAAATTCATTGCCACAGGATGTTTTATGGCCCAGTTGTATAAAAGGTAAAAAACTGAGAAAAGGTTTCATGAAGAGCTATTGAAGTTGATGGCCTGGGTATGACAACTGGCTCAGGAAATCATCAAACCATTGATTTCTGGACTATGGTAAAAAAACCACTAGGTATCCTGTTATCCTTTAGCAGCTGCCAATAGCCCCTGAAAGAAAGGACACTGGGGTAGATGGAATGGACCTCTCTTGTAAGTGTGGATACCTTAATATTCCTGAGTAAAAGATGGAGATTCAGATTGAAAGGTGATCTTTATGCCTTGTGATGAGCTTCAATAGTATCAAAGCTAACAAACTTGAATATTTAAAATGAAATTTCAGAACCAAAATATCAGTTATTTTTAAAATTACATAAAAATAAGTTATCTCTCTGATTTCAAAATCTAGGAGAACATTTACTTCTTGAATAATTTGGAGTAGAATTTCGTGTGAAGGAATATGTTTTATATGAAGACTTTTGTTAAGGAAGCAATTTTTCTAGCTTTGGAAAAGTTTTGGTGCTCTGGCCAAATACCCATGAAATGTCTACATAGTCTTACTCTATAGGTATGCCATATCATAACACCTTTGGAGACAGCTCTTGCAGATCAGTGTAGATCTAAACACTATCCCAAACTCTGTACTATTCAGATGAGTACCATGAAGAAGGATATTTCTTTTCCCTGACTTCAATGCCCCATCTAGGAAAAATTTGCATGGTCTCAAAATGGCACCTATGGCTTCTATGGGAGTAAGATCACTGTAAAAACATATGGGCTGAGTTCTTAGACTTTAATGGCCTTTTATTGGCAGAAGATCTTTTCGTAAGTGGTTTTCCTAAGTGATTTTTAGTGTGATGGGGAGGATCCCTTTAGGTTTTGACATAGTTAAAGTTGTCTTTAACATGAACCTATAGGAGAGCTTTTAAAAACTAAATGGTAAATTACACTATGGTCTCTCTGGCATATGAATAAAAGAGAATTATGTTGGCATCCTTCTCTGTTTTTCAATAATCTTTGCTGAACTTAATTACCTGTAAATTATACAGCCCCGAGGCAGGTTGGACAATAGAGAGGAAACCAAGTTAACACACATATATTTTTCTGTGGAGCAATCACAATAGTGATCAAGTACCCTGATTAATTTTGATTTGGCATTAGGCAGCAGCTGGCATTTTAGATTCTCCAGCTTGTTTTCATCACATCTCTGTGACTCAGACCTACTGTATAGCCTTTCCATTCAGCCATCAACAATAAGGACTGAATAATCCTTCTGCAAAGCTGGGGAGAGCAAAGAAAAGGCAGTGCATGCTGTGCTCACTGCTGTGTGGAGAGGATGGGGGAAGAATCCTCTCCTAAAGATGCCAGGCAGTGGCATGGTTATCACTGCTGACAGGAAGAGGCACAGTGTGGGACAGCACTGCCTCTGTGTTGCTGCCAAAATACCAGCTGGGTCTCATCCCTGCACGGGTTCCCCCAGACTCTAGTCACTGAATATGGCCACCACAATCCCCATAATAAATTCCTTCCATTCGCTCTACACCAACCCCCCACTGAATCAGAACTGCGAGATTTGCCACAGTATTTCCTTCTTACCATAAGACATGAAAAAGTGCATTGGTCTGATCTCTGGGTATGAAATAATCAGTTCTGAACAATGGAGCATTAAACATTTACAGAGATGGTGAGGACTGGAAACTTGCACATTCTCTCACTGGAGACCTGGTAAACTTCCTACCTCCTCTCTTGATTAATGTAAGGCACTTATTTCAAGTTCTGGCAGGGTGTAAGCCTTACTCTAGCTGATAGGAAGTCTGGTTTATATCACTTCTAGAGCTCTTAGGTTTTCCCAAATCTCTCCACCTCCCTCATGTCTCTAGTAAGAATTCCTTGATACTGAAGCAGTTTGGCTTCGGGTTAGTGTAAAGATACATGGAGAATATTCCTGCGGACCTATAGCTTTTTCTGAAATTTAAGTGTAAATATAGTCCATGTTGGTCTATGATGGTGTGACTGCAGCTCCAGGTGTCATTTGGCCAGTGCAGTGTATCTCCTGGCTGGGCCCCAGTGAAGAGCTCTGTGCACTCCACTTGTTGGCTTCCCTCTGTGAGGTCTCTGCTAGTGTGTTCTACCATCCCTAGTTCTGTGCTCCTCAAAAACATGCCTGCTTATAAGCCTTCATCCTTGCCTCAGTGATGTGGGAAGGCTTGGAGCACAGGAGTAGTCTAGGAGAAAAAGAACAAAAAACCAAATCACTGCCTTAGGGCAGGTAGAGATGAACTGAGTGCTCGCTCAGCTTTACCTCAGCAGATCGGTCCAGTGATTTTCAGTCAGAAGATGAATCCTGCTCCACCAATGCATGCTGCACCTGTGGAGGTGGTTGTGCTGGAATTCATAGGGACTTGTCTGTGGTACTTCAGGAACTAATTTTGGGGCAGAGAGTTTGGATTTTAACTACATACAGCACCCTAGTCCTTAGATTATCTAGAGTAACATCCTCTTAAATTGTTTTTTCAATGCCTCTAAAAATGCAGAGGCGGGTAGTGAGGCTGGTGGCATGCCCAGACATCACTATGGCCAACATCAACTCCAGCAAGGTCAGCTGCTGCTTGCCCACCTAGCAATGCCTCTTTTTGTTTTCTGCTTGAGTTACATTCATCGGCAGAAACTTGGCATTGTCTCTGCTCCCAGTGGTAGCCAAGGGCTGATTGTGCTCCCTCTGCACCTGCAGCACCCCGGGCAGGTGGCTGCCCTTGGCCAGCAGAAGTAGTATTCTCAAATGTCTGGTTTCTTTCCAGGGTGGGCCCCTTTCCATTGACATGAGGGCACTGTGCCCTTGACAAACATTTATTTTAAAATGCATTTAAACAAACCGTCCCTGCAAAGTTCTCCATGGCTAGCTAGCACCTGGCTCCCCTCCAACAAACACGGTGGGACAAAAGCTGTGTTGACGGACTTCTTCTCTTAAGTGCATAAAGATCTTGTCCCTTTGATTAATGAACTCATTCCAGCAAATGATGGGGAAAAGTACTGTGATACATTGTGAGGAAGAGCAGAGCGGATAGCCAGAGATAGAAACTGGGGTCTCAGAGAATACATGTGCACTATAGAAATAGAGATCAGACTGTTTATGGAAAAGAGCTATGGAAACCCAGCATGAATGTAGAGAGCCAGATGCTCAGCCTGCCATTACTCCACACCAGCCTGGGAGTACATGACAGCTGGAGCACCAGTGTTGCAGAGAGCCTGCTGGAACTGAAGGACTGACACATGCACAGACTGTGCAAATTGTCTTTACACTCTAGTGTCATTGACCACGGTTACTCCCAACTGAAGATCAAATGTCCTGAATCATTGCAGAGTATTGCCTTGGTATTGAGGAATTTATCTTTGTGGTTTATTGCTGGTAGCACTGCACTCACCCACTGAGTTGATGCAAAGTTGCCTTCGGTGGATATCTCACCTTTTGCGGGACCATAAGTGTGTTGGTAGTTCTGATTTGGAAGTGTTAGAAGGGTTAGTTCAGCATCTATAACTGGGCTCCTTCAGGATACAAAAGGAAAAGGGCTAGTCCTATTTTTGAGTGTTTTTCTATTCTTCCAGGGTTTCTTTTCTTTAGTTCTATCTTCTAGGTAAGCGTGACAGCCTTAAGTAGTCACAAACATGACTGAGATGCCAAAATCATCTAGTTTGCTTTGAAATCCATAGAGCAAAAGTTATTGGTCTCCTTTATTTATTCATTAACAAACATCGAGGTTTTGTGAATTTCAGCCATACTGAGAGAATGTTTGGAGCCTTTTTTCTCCTCTCCTATCCCTCCTTTTCTACAAAGTTATCTTTATTTCGGACTACAAAACATGTAGTGTTTTTTTCAATATATCAAAATACTTCAAAGACCTGGGCCCAGGTCTTAGAAACACCAACTTTCTTATGCTGTGTTTTCAGAGATACAACCAAATATGTTTAAGACTAGATGCCTTGACCCTCCAGAAAAATAAGCTGAAAACTTGACCTTATATGCAGCCAAAGGCCAATTACTGAAGCATGCAGATAGCTACTCTGAGTCCTTTCCTGGTGCTGGGTCTGAGAACGGCTATAAACTATATGGCCTGATATGTTGATTCAAAATAAATCTAGACCATATGTGTAAAGTTATAGGGAGGTGTTGAAAAGCAAATGCCAACATCTGTGCCCTAAAGAAAGTGTCGCTGAATGATAGAGACCTTTCAAACTATCCTTTCATGTGGAATCACCGAGCTTGTATCTGGAGTCAATGCAAGGTGATATATGTGTGTATAATAAAAGAAGGCATCTCTCAGTGCCTCAGTTATCCCAGGGCTCTGGCTGGCAGGCTGTGCTGCTTCTGAGAGAGGATAAAGCCTGGTCAGAGCTGTGCAAAGCAGGACTGCACCAGTCAGTTTGAAAAGAGGTGCTTTGCCTACGCACAACCCAAATATGCTTCTTCCTTCAGGGGAGCATCAGGGATGCTTGCTGCTTATCAATGCCACTGCAAATCTTGTCTGTGGGCCTACTGCATGAAACTGTTCTTCCCAAAAACTTGTGCTTGTGGTCTCCATCACATGAGCACCTGAAACCTCAGGGTAAAATGGGATAGGGTAAGCATAGTGTGAAGGCCTGCTGTCAGAAGTGTAATGCAACACTGTCTGTTGCACATCTTTATGGCCCCCTTGCTTTGAGTTCTGCAGCTTCAGCATGTTCACTTTCCTTTGGTCCATGCCAGTCACAAATAATTAAAAATGATCACAGAATCACTAGGTTGGAAAAGACCTCCAGAATCATCAAGTCAAAACATTCCTATGAAACTCTAAACCATGTCCCTGAGCACCTCATCCACCCGTCCTTTAAACACCTCCAGGGATGGTGACTTGACCACCTTCCTGGGCAGCCTGTTCCAGTGCCCAATGACCCTTCCCGTGAAAATATTTTTTCTGATATCAAGCCTGAACATATCCTGGTGGAGCTTCAGGCCATTCCCTCTTGTCCTATTCCCTGTTACTTGAAAGAAGAGGACAGCTCCCTTCCCTCCACAACCTGCTTTCAGGTAGTTGTAGAGAGCAATAAAGTCGACCCTCAGCCTCTTCTCCAGGCTAAACAACCCCAGTTCCCTCAGCTGCTCCTCATAAGGCCCCTTCTCCAGCCCCTTCACCAGCTTCATTGTTCTTAACATCCTTCTTGCGTTGAGGGGCCCAGAACTGAACACAAGACTCGAGGAGCGGCCTTGCCAAATAACCTCCCTGCACCTGCTGGTCACACTGTTTCCGATCCAAGCCAAGTTGCCATTGGCCTTCTTGGCCACCTGGGCACACTGCTGGATCATGTTCACTCAGCTGTCAACCAACACCCCCAGGTCCCTCTCTTCCAGGTAGCTTTCTAGACAGACTTTTCCCAGTCTGTAGTTCTGCATAGGGTTGTTGTGCCCCAAGGGCAGACCCGGCATTTGACCTTGTTAAACCTCATGTCATTAGACTCAGCCTAGTGGTCCAGCCTGTTCAGATCTCTTTGCAGAGCCTCCCTACCCTCCAGCAGATTGACACTTCCACACAGCTTAGTGTCATCTGCAAACTTGCTAAAGGTACACTCGATGCTTTTATCCAGGTTATTGATAAAGACATTGAACAGGGCTGGACCCAACACTGAGCCCTGGGGACACCACTTGTAACTGGCCTCCAGCTGGATTTAACACCATTTCCCACCACTCTCTGGGCCCAGCCAGGTAAACAGTTTTCCACCCAGGAGAGCATTTGCCTGTCCAGGTCAGAGGTTGACAGTTTCCTAGCAGGATGCTGTGAGAAGTTGTGTCAAAGTCTTTACTGAAGTGCAAGAAGATACATCCACAGCCTCGTGTAGTATGCGGGTCACTTTGTCATGGAAGGCAGTCTGGTTAGTTTGGCAAGACCTGCCTTTCATGAACCCGTGTTGCCTGGACCTGATCACCTGGTTTTCTTGCATATGCTTCATGATGGCACTCAGGATCACCTGTTCCATGACTTTCCCTGGCACTGAGATCTGACTGACAGGCCTGTAGTTACCTGGGTCCTCCCTGCCACCCTTCCTGTAGATGAGCACAACATTAGCCAGCCTCCAGTCCAGTGGAACTTCCCCAGTCAACCAGGACTACTGGAAGACGATGGAAAGGCATTTGACAAGCACGTCCACCAGCTCCCTCCCATCCAGCCTCATAGACTTGTGAGTGTCAAATTGGGCAAGTAAACCTCTAACCACCTCCTCTTGGATTGTGGGAGTTTTGTTCTGCTCCTCTAACTCCTGGGTGTGTACACACAGGGAACAACTTTCCTTACTATTAAAGACTGAGGCAAAGAAGGCATTAAGTACCTCAGCCTTGTTCTCATCTTTTGTCACAGTTTTTTCATTTACATCCAGCAGGGAGTGAATATTCTCCCTGGTCTTCCTTTTATTGTTTATGTATTTATAGATGGATTTTTTATTATCTTTCACCATCTTGACCAGTCTGAGCTTTAGTTGGGCTTTAGCCCTCCTGATTTTTCTTCTGCACAATCTCACTTCCTCTCTGTAGTCCACTCAAGATCCCTGTCCCTTCTTCAAAAGTTCACAGACATTCCTCTTCTTTTTGATGTTCCCCCAGATCTTCCTGTTCAACCAGGCTGGTTTTTTTCCCCACCAGCTCATTCTCCTACACTTGGGAATGGCTTTCTCCTGAGCTGGTAGGATTTCCTTTTCGAAGAGCTCCCAGCCCTTGTGGTCTCCTGTGCCCTTAAGGATTGTCTCCCATGGGATGTATCGCCCAGCCTTCTGAACAGTCCAGAGTCTGCCCTCTGGAAGTTTAATTTGGTTGTTCTCCTAACCCCTGTCCTCATCTCACCTAGAACTGAGAATTCTACCGTCTCATGATGACTTTGTCCCAAGCATACTCCAACTGTCACATCCCTCACAAGGCCTTCTCTGTTCACAAACAGCAGGTCCAGGAGGGCACCTTCCCTTTCGGCTCACTCAGCAGTTTTGTGAGGGACTTGTCTTCCACGTACTCCAGGAACCTCCTAGACTGCTTCCTTTCTACTGTATTGTACTCCCAGCAGACAACCAGAAGATTAAAGTCTCCCACAAGGACAAGAGCTAGCGGTCTTGAGACTTCTTCCAGTTGTTTATAGAAGAGCTTGTCAGCTTCTTCGTCTTGGCTGGGTGGTCTGTAACAGACTGCCATCACAATATATACAGTCCTGTTGTAATAAAATAAAAGAAAACTTCTTAAAGGCTTTTCTGAAGCACAGCCAGGTGATCTACCCAGGTATACCATGCAAAGGCAATAGAAATTACTCACATGCTTAGAATTAAGCTGAATGCTTTGTCTTCTGGTGGGTTAGAGTCCATATGCTCTATTTAGAGAAAAGTAGTTTCATAAACATCTTATGCAACCTCTCACTTATGCATATTGTTTGGATAGTTGCAGGTATAGATACTTGGGTCTTGTGCACAGGCAAGAGTTAAATTTTATCCAGATACCAGCTTAAAATGGATCTTCAGGCAGAATTACTTCCATATTTCCAAAGCAATGGCAAAGGACAGGATATCATCCAGAGGAACCTGGACAGGCTGGAGAAGTGGGCCTGTGAGAACCTCATGAGGTTCAGCATGGCCAAGTGCAAGGTCCTACACCTGGGTCAGGGCAACCCTTGGTTTCAGTACACCATGGGGGATGACGTGATTGAGAGGAGTTCTGGACTTCTCAACAGAAGAAGGATATGAAACTGTTGGAATGGGTCCTGCAAAGGGCCACAAAGATGATCCAAAGGCTGGAACACCTCCCATATGAGGACAGGATGAAAGAGTTGGGGTTGTTCAGCCAGGAGAAGAGAAGACTCCAAGGAGATCTTAGGGATCTGAACAGGCTGGACCACTAGGCTGAGTCCAGTGGCATGAGGTTTAACAAGGCCAAATGCCGGGTCCTGCACTTGGGGCACAACAACCCTGTGCAATGCTACAGACTGGGAGAAGTCTGTCTAGAAAGCTGCCTGGAGGAGAAGGACCTGGGGGTGTTGGTTGACAGCAACTGAACCTGACCCAGCAGTGTGCCCAGGTGGCCAAGAAGGCTAAAGGCGTCTTGGCTTGTATCAGAAACAGCATGACCAGCAGATGCAGGGAGGTTATTCTCCCTCTGTACTTGGCACTGGTGAGGCCTCTCCTTGAATACTGCATGCAGTTCTGAGCCCCTCAACACAAGAAGAATGTTGAGGCTCTGGAGTGAGTCCAGAGAAGTGCAATGATGCTGGTGAAGGGGCTGGAGAACAGGCCTTGTGAGGAATGGCTGAGAGAGCTGGGGTTGTTTAGCCTGGAGAAGAGGAGGCTGAGAGGAGACCTCATTGCTCTCTACAACTACCTGAAAGGAGGTTGTAGAGAGGAGGGTGATAGCCTCTTCTCCCAAGTGACAGGGGATAGGACAAGAAGGAATGACCTCAAGCTCCACCAGGGTAGATTTAGGCTAGAGATTAGGAGGAAGTTTTTCACAGAAAGGGTCATTGGGCATTGGAACAGGCTGCCCAGGGAGGTGTTTGATTCTCCTTCCCTGGAAGTGTTTAAGGCATGGGTGGATGAGGTGCTGAGGGACATGGTTTAGTGTTTGATAGGAATGGTTGGACTCGATAATCCCATGGGTCTTTTCCAACTTGATTGTTCTATGATTCTATGATTAAAGCAACCTTCCAGTACCTGAAGCAGCTACAAGAAAGCTGGAGAAGGGCTGCTTACAAAGGATTCTACCGATAGGACTAGGGGAAATAACTGCAAACTGGAGAGGGGCAGATTTAGACTAGGCATATGGAAGGATCTCTTCACTCAGAGAGTGGCTAGACCCTGGCACATGTTGCCCAGGGAAGCTGTGGCTGCGCCATCCCTGACCAGGATGGATGGGGCCTTGGGTAGCCTGGTCTGGTTGAATGTGTCCCTGACCTTCAAAGGGGTGTTGGTACTAGATGATCTTTAAGGTCCTTTCCAACCCGAACTGTTGTATGATACTATGTGTAACACACAATAACAAGAGGTTGAAAAGTTCTTTAAGAGATCTAAGAATGCATCACCATGAAAAAAGTTGAGATATCCATGAACAACAATAACTGTATCCTTGTACTGTTTTCTTTTTTCCATTTCATTTAAATTTCGTTTCGTTCTAAATTTTTGGTGATTTCTTTGATTCTGCTCACAGAAGATATTCACCATTCCCTTTTAAATCCCAAATATCCTCATAAGATATCACTCTGACATGCATGCCACCCTCATTTGCCTGAATCACAGCTTAATCCTTGTGGTATGGATCCTAGCTCATTGCACTGTTGGCGATATGTAAGTCTTGAAGCACCATTAAATGTTGGAGATCTGGTCCATTCTTCTCAGCAATGGAGCTGTGAAAGAAAGAAAGAAGAAAGAAAGAAAGAAAGAAAGAAAGAAAGAAAGAAAGAAAGAAAGAAAGAAAGAAAGAAAGAAAGAAAGAAAGAAAGAAAGAAAGAAAGAAAGAAAGAAAGAAAGAAAGAAAGAAAGAAAGAAAGAAAGAAAGAAAGAAAGAAAGAAAGAAAGAAAGAAAGAAACTGCACAGTTGCGCAAGGGGTGCCATGAGCTTCCCTGGCACGATCTGTGGCACAGCAAGGAGGGTGATGAGGACATCGGCCTCACTGGACAGGAACCATCCACTACATAGGCTGAAAACAGCAAGGTCCACTGGAGTGCAGCCTCTCTTGCTCTCAATGCAACTGAGATCAACCCTGTGGAGTAGAATTCATGTATGACCTTCAGTTTTGCCACCACTGAGGTTACATCAAAATCCTTTTCCCTTAGAAGACAGAAATGCAGCTAGTGACCTTTTTCTTTCCTCAGAACAGCAGATCAAGTTGTTAATTTTAAGTGTAAATATTGATTATACTCTGCTACTTGAGGATTGGGCCAAAGAAAGCAAAAGTGAAAGGAAACAAGATCCTGTGTTCAGTGAGTGCAAGGCCACTCATTTCACACAGGTGAGGATGAAGGTAGAAATCTACTTGGTCTTGATGTCTAGATCTTGAGGAGAGTTCAAGACAACAAAGATTACTTAAAATGAATAAACTTATTCCCCGGTACTGATTTCGGTTGCAATACTTCTTGGGTTTTTTAGCTTGGCAATTTTCTGTAGGGTCAACATAATTTTGCCTTTCAGCGCAGACAAGCTTGTTGCAATTTTTATGAGCAGGCAGAGATAAATATTAACAAAGATAGCTAGTCCATTGAAAAGCTTATTACAAATGGGTCTGGAGTATTCTGGTAGTGATGTAGTAGTTGCAAATTACAAAAGAAAAGACTGCATATCAGAAGCAGATAATTGTTCCTTCTGTTTTAGACAGTAGATTTGTTGTGCCACTTGCTCACAGCAAAATTAATGAACAGCAGATTAGCACCAGAAAACCCTCAATTTTTTCCTTCTGTTTAGAGTGTTAACTTTTTACTGTTTTATTTAAGAATCTCAAGTATATAGTAAGTTCCATAATAAGCATAAGCTTGGGTAAAATATGAAACATTTCCAGAAGCTATTGCAGTTTTTAATACTGAAATTTCAGTCACCCACAGTCAGATTTTATTAAGTAATTATATCATGTATTTTGAACGTGAGTCTGAGCTCACTAGCTTGGACACAAGATGCAGTTAGTCATGGGGATTAGCAAACTTTGAGGTAGAGTGGATGGAAAAGAGGGGAATGCTAGGATCTCCCTATCTGTTGGCACAGACATAGGCTTGCTTCTGTGTAATTTGGTACACCCAACAGCTCTTTGCCACTACTTGCCAACGAGAAACAATATGGCCACCAGGTCCCTCTTGGAAGGACTGTGCCATAGGGGTAGCTGGTGTCCTGGCCAGCCCTGTGTCATTTCCAGCAATGTGGGGTACCTAGAGCAAAAACTGAGAAATACGCCAGGCTTAAACATGCTCCCTCATGCACTTTCCTAAGGAGAGTATAGGCATTTTGACTGAGATCTAAATTTGGACCCATAGAGTCAATCAGCACTTAAGCCCTGGGTATTTTTCTCATTTATACATTTGATAGCTCAGTCCATCCATGATTTTCTTCATTTTATCATGTTGCTTCGTCATTAACACCTTTACTCTGCTAGATGTTAGGGTGTGGGGGAAGGTTGGCCAGGCTGACCAGAGTTATGACACTTCAGTTCTGCTTCAAGTACCAGCAGATGGTCTCTGTTGCCTTGTGGATGCCACCAATGTAGGTAAAGCTAGTAGAGAATTGCAAATTAACTGTTTCCATAAAACTGGTAGATATTAAAATTGTTAATCCATCAGCAAGTGGCTGAGAATTAACAGTCCCACAGATGCAGAGATAAGACTACATTGCTTCAGGGAATGGCTGAGTGCTGAAGGCTGTGGACTTCCTTCACACTGGTGCAGAGCTGGAGGAAATACCATCATGGGGATGAAGCCAGTTCAGGATAGACCAAGCTGGAGTCAAGCAGGATTCAGGTAAACCCCCTATCTTTGCTGATGTCAAAATACTGGCAAAAGCAAATGCATTCAAATGTGCCCTAGATTTTTAAAACACACCAAAACATTTTCCTTTGTCCTTTCAAGGCATGAGGACTACAGGTATCCATTTCCTGTGCGCTGGAGTAAGAGTTAGGGGCTAATTTTCTGTCTGGATCTGGGCAATAGGAGCCTAAATGGCCTCAATGTCTATTTCAAATTAATTGTAATAATTGTAAACATTTGGCCAGATAATGAAACTAAAGGATAGACATCAATTTCAGTTGGATACCTAGGAGTGTTTAATATCCTTATGTTTCTCAAGAGTGAACCACCAGATCTTCAAACCATAAACCTCCCCTAAAACAATCAAAGTGAAACAATGCCTACTTTACCTTGGAATATTTTTAATTCAATACCTCCAGTGATATATCAAAACAACTAGAAATTATTTAAGAATTCTTTGTTCTGACAAGGCTGAATTTTACCCTCAGCTTAGATGTTCTGTTTCAAAAAAAAAAAACAAACCAAGTTAGCATGAGACTGTTGGTTTGTTTTACAATGAACTGTAAAGTATTCGTGCCCTGCTATGGGGACACTACTGGAAAGAAGACCCCTACGTTAAGAGGGAGATCCTGTGCCTCATGAATTTCCCTTTACAGGAAACAAAATTATTTTCCCCATTGCTCTATCTGTTATATAAATAGTGAAACAAGATGTTTTAAGCAACTCTTCTGCATCCATGACCCACTGCCCTGAGCTTCCTCTAGCCCTAAGAAAGCCCTAGTTATCTCTGCAAAATCTTTGTGGGCAATTATTTATTCCTCAGTTTTGTTGCATTATGTGGGTTGGAATCAATCCAGAAGCAAAACTTCTACATTAGAAGAAATACCTTAGCTATTCCTTTTGTCCTTGCTTGACATCAAAACTAAGAAGACTGTCATTTACTATAAAATGTATTTACTATAAATGCATTTAATTTTGGAAGTGCTAAGAACACTTTTAAATGAAATGTTCTATTTGTAAAAAGGCCCTTCACCTTTTTTTTTATTTGACTAAGACATCTTTGTCTGACTTCTTTGTTGCTTATCTTGTAGGTAAAGACATAGCACAGAATAAATCACATGGACATATCATATAAAGGGAATCATCATTTCACAGAAAGGGTCATTGAGCATTGGAATAGGCTGCCCAGGGAGGTGGTTGATTCACCTTCCCTGGAGGTGTTTAAGGCACGGGTAGATGAGGTCCTGAGGGACATGGTTTAGTGTTTGATAGGAATGGTTGGACTCGATGATCCGATGAGTCTCTTCCAACCTGGTGATTCTATGATTCTATGTTTTTCTTTTGAAAACCATATCCGATGACCAAGTAACTTTTATGCTGGCTTTTTCATGTAATTGGATCAGAGTTTTCTGAAGGAAATATTGTCACATGGAATATTTCCAGCCAGTGTTATTGAATAATGATTGTGGTTCTGTGTCCATTTCCTTTGATGTCAGCAGGCTGGTTATTATTGGCAGAGATGTATAGCAATGAATATGCCCTTACATAAGTTTTTTTAGCGTAGACACGAAATACAAAGCTAACAGAATTTAAGCAGAATATAACCCACCACAGGCTATGGTAAACATTGCTAGCCTGGTTTGTCTACAGAACTGTCTGTGAAGGATTTGCTAACTGGAGAAACCTGAAATAGCATGGAGGTCTGGCACAGCTGGGCAGAGCTTCCCAGGGAGCTAGCTCATCGCAGGCTGTTTCTGCCACTCTGTGTGTTGGGAGCCACCCAGACACATCCAGCTAGAGAGGGCAGCAAACGTCTGCCTCCCCTTAGGATGGTTTTTCAGGGCCCCTCTCTGTTGCAATGTGAGATACGGCAGGTATGATCTCCCTGGCTTTATGCTGAAGTGTCAGGACTCTTTATTAGCTCCAGGTCTTTATGTGTAAGACAACCAAAATGTGCCCTACCAGTGAACTGTCTGGTTCAGCTGCCACTGTATCAGCGAATACATGTGAGGACCAGGAGCTTGCTGCTGCCGACAGGCTTAAATTGAAGTGTAATTTAGACCTGTAAAATATTCTGCTAAAATTATGTTTTAATCCATATAGAGTGAGGTGTATAAATAACAGAGAAATGGTATATTTGCAAGAGTTTCAACATGAGTAAGAAATTAAAAGACCCTTCCCAACAGAAACACTTTTGGGGAGAAGTCATATCTGCTGCTAAACCTCATCCTACACTCTGTTAATCACCTTCATATAGTGATTTACAGGTACTGTACAGTAACACCGGTCTCCAGTGCTGGTAGCAGCTTGAGCCCACAAGATAGCGGGGTGTTCCATTCTCAGGACACTGGCTTACAGTCACACTGACAATATTTCAGAGGGCTGATCTGAAGGAAAACTGGAGACCCTCACAGTTATTGACACTGGGTCTGTGGCCCACAACTCATCCTGCAATACAAATATCATGCAGACGTGTTGAAGATGCAAAAGACATTTTTACCCAATGCGGGAAGCACAGAGCACAGCAGTAACACTGCACCCATACTCTGCACTGGCCTTGTGTTGGCCATGGAGCAAGTCAGTCCTGAGCTGGTGTCAAGGGCAAGATACTCTTTTGCTGTTTTTTTTTTTTTTTTTAACTGAACAAGGGTGGGTAGAACAAGTTTGTACCAGTTCAGAGCAACACAGCCCTGCAAAGGTGGTTGGTCTGAAGCAAGGGGCTGGCAAAACAGGTTTAGCACCTCAAACTCTGTGGCCAGTGACTGCTGGTTATTCCTAGACAGACACAACCACGAATGACTTTACAGGCCTCAGCATTTATAATTACGTGTTTGTATATTTTCCATCTGGCCATAAGGCGTGAAGGTGAGTTACCAGTTTACACACAACCCCCCCCCCCAGCCCTAACAAAGTACCTTTATCTAAGAAGCAGCAGCTTTTTCCTTGTTAGTATACCAGTGTATTAGTTTCTCTGGCTGAGAGTTTTTCTTATAAATGTTAAAGAAAACTGGACCATGCTCTGTACTGAGAACTTTGACAGAAAGACGCTAAGAACAGTAGGAATCCTTTTGCATACTAATACCACAGCCTTATGCTGACAGCTTTATACCCAGGTCTGACTAGTGTGATCAGGACTATCTGTTTCTTCTGTTGCTCTTTGCAAGGCTACTTCTTGCTTGTAGGATGGAAACTCTCCCTCTTAATCAGACTGTTCCAATGTGGCAGTAAGTGATCCCACCATGTCAGTCCCTAAGATGTATCTGGAGTGATGTACCCATGGGTGCAGAATACCCATGCTGCTTTATTTGGATTCATAAACTGCTTCAATAAGTTTCCCAATTCTTCCTCCCTCTACCTTGCTCCCATATCCTGGAACAGGCTTCAGGGGCAAAATAAACACGGTCCTTATTAATCAAGACTGAATGTCAGGCTTTTCATTGTAAGAATAGAAATAAATTACAAGAAAAGACAGTGTAAATAACAGCACTCCAGGTGGAAACTAGGTAGCTTTCAAGTGCCCAAGCACTGCTATGCAAGAGCACCCAAACATGAAGCTCAGAGACAGGGATAAAGCAGCAACTGAGTGTTTACTTCACTTTCTGGTAAAGCTGGATGAGTTCTCTGTGCCATGTGCCACCTCGCTATGGCATGTATCAACTTGAAGGGCTGTGGAGCATATTTTGAAGTCACAGGGTTCTGTGTGCACCTGCTTATTTTTGAATAAGAACTTACCCCCCTTCTCCTGACTTGCTGCTTCAATACAGAATTTCATTTCATTCTCCTCTATAGTCACCAGTTCTAAGGATTTTAGATAAAAATACAAAAATCATACATGGCTCCATTAGCAGGGAGGATGCTTAAGTTATAAAGGCTTTCTCTCTCATCTCTGTCAGTTTGTTCTTTAGTTACTGCTCACAAATATGGACCATATAATGCTTCTGTTTGTTGGATCTAAATACACTGCATACTAAATAGTATGAATAGTATAAAAAGACTTAACTATGTATGTGTCCTGTGAAGATACTGATATCTGTTGTTTTACTGGCCTCCAACAGACACCATACAAGGTGCACAGATAATACTAATGACAGACTATGAGAAGATAATTTGTCTAGTCCATCTTTTACCTGCCAGAAATTATTAACATTAAGACCTTTGGTTTCACAGCTGGTCAAAAAAAGTACAGGCTAAACATTCTTTCACCAAAAATTAATTTAGATTAAATATTAGGTGCAATTAGGTGAAATATGTCTATTTTAGTAAGCTTGTATTTAGAAAAATGAAAATTAATTGCTTGGATTAATTTTTTACCTTCTCAGAACAGAGTATTTTCATAATTTATTTTATATTACTTGGCTTTGAATTAACGTGTTACAAATTACAAAAGTTTGTGTTATTTCATTGAATTCAGGTCTTGTCAAAGAAAGGCAACAATCTTGTTTGATAGTATTATGGGTCTGGTTGACATAGATAATTGTATTGATATGAGAGGTGACATCCTGAATGCATCCTGCATGAGAATTTGATTAGAATACTTGAATTATGCAGTTTATGGTGATTGTGCCAGACGACTTGAAAATCAAATTACTGTCACTGAGGAAACATCCAAGAACAGGTATATAGTCATGTATCTGCTCACCATCATGAAGTGTACTATAACTCACATATAGACATAAACTTGTCATGGAATCATCATTAAAATAAGAAGAGTAATAAATGGTCCATGTATTGGGATTAAGAGTAACACACAGGGACATTTAACTGTACATTTAGATTGTTATTCTTGAAGGAAAGTTAGTCGTCTGCATTGAGGCTGGTATAACTTCATGTTTGCAGGAGATTTTATGTGAGTCTGCTTTTAAAACAGCATGACTGTGGACATGTCTAAGTCATCTGAGAAGGCAAGGGACATGCTAGGTGAGTTTTACCTTCAGTGTGATCAAACCACTTCCCATAAGAACAGTTGTCAGCGCCTTGAACTGATACAGTTGACGTCTTATCTCTAGATTGTATCAGTCACCATATGGTCTATAAATCAAGTTGCATTTTGCACACTTACTTTCTTCTTTTAGCAAAAAAGGAAAGAAAACAAGCAGAAGTTATCTCACTGTTTCATTATATGTTTTTTTGCTAAACATAGCATCAATTACATCTACACATTGTTGAAGGTCATGGAACTTGACTCTGTGAAGGCATTAATTGAGGTATCCCATCAGGTTCAGTGCTGTAATAAGAGCAATTGCAGTGACCTACTTCTACCTGAGAAAGAGTCATCACCACGATTATCAGTGGCATTTCAGTGTAATGAACTCATTCACACTTGTTACTTCTTCATCTCAAATTGCTGCACTGGATATTTATGCATGGAAAATATGTCATCCAAAAGAAGTACTCCCTACTTTCCAAACAGCAAACCTGTTTCATTTCCATTCCAGGTCTGGGCATGACTGATGAAGTGAAGGTATGACCAGAGTAATCTCTAGTGTGTGCATGCCATTGACAATGACAGAGAACATGACAAGTCTCAAGCTATTCTCTCTTTTTAATGAACACTTTATTTCATATGTTTGGAGCCAACAAAGTACTGTCTACAGTAATAACATTGCCTTGTTGCTCTTCCATGGAAACCTACTATGCAAGGATCAACATGAGGCAGTCAAAAAGATTTAATGAGATTTACACTGGCAAAACTTGGAACTTTCACCCCATAGGTGTGAAATCCTTCTCTTGGAGACCACAGCTTTTTCCTGGCTTACCATAACCTGTCTACTCACACAGTAAAATGATAGATCTTCCTAACTGCTTTTTCTTTCAGCACACGGTATTAATTGGCAGAAGAAAGTTTTATAATCAGTCATGTATAACACACATTCATGTATATCATACATATATTTATAGAGGTGTCATGAAGCCTTATATTATTTTGAAATCCATTCCTTGTTGAAAATCAAAGCAGAAGTTATGCATATTTCTGCAAAAAACCCCAACAATATAGCCAGAACGCCACAGTTTTGAGTGGACTTGAAACGTCTTTAGGAATCCAAGGGGACTTTCAGAAGTATAGAGATGACAGTAGAAATTAGACTGGCACTAGGGCTAGTGCATAGACCCAAGATCAAGAGTACCTTAAGAAAAAGTCAAGTAGGAAAAAATGCAGTACAGGAATTTCAAAAGTAGCACAGCCTGTGGTTTGCTCTTCAAGTCTTACTCTGATGTTTTCTCACAATAACTAACATGACAATTCTCATATAGAACTTGCTACACAAGACATTAGAAATGTAAACATACATTGACAAACACAAACCAAACCTTCCATTTATGACAGAAATATTTCAGGTGTTAAGGCACATCAGTACAGGTCCTTTTCTATTTTAGCCAGTCTTATCACCTGGGCTTCTCATCCTTAAGAACATGCATTATCAATGTCAGAGTTACTGGGAAGTTCTTTCCTAATCTTATAGGATTTTGTTACCTCTTCTTGAGTAGTTTTTGTATTTGAAGTAAAAAAGCTGAATCCAGCAGTGAGCTGAAAGCAAGCAAATACCTTTAAGTGTTTGGTTTTGCATCAAAGGTACATTGAACCAGATGGTTGTAAGGTAGGAAAGTTGGATTCTTATTACCTTAACTAAATTTATTACATTTAATTTCTGTCTACTATGTATTTTCTTTTGTCCAAACTCAGATGCTATAAAGTGCTCCTCTCTATCAAAATGCAGAGAAAGCCACACCCTTATTTACGTAAGGCTCCTAAGCAGACATCAAAAAGATCAGAAATGAAAGACTAAGTTATAAAACTGTCATTTTGTCACTGCTGCATCTCCATGAACAAAGCCACAATGCACATCAAGGAAAGCAGAGCAGTTGTTTTTTGAGGTTACTGAAGGGCTTCTTATGTGGAGGATGTCACAGAAATGTGGTTCTCAGCTGCAGATATGGAATAGACAGCAGCTGGGGACACTTGTCCTCTGGTGCAACAGGGACCTCAGTACAACCTTGCAGTAACACATTTAACTAAGGCAAGCCCTTTACTCATCTCTTTTTGCCACGGAGTGGACAACCTCCATTCCCAGACACCTACCAGAAGGTTGCTGAAATCTGAAACACTGGCCTCTCCTCTCACTCCTTTGGAACTAAAGGGAAAACCAGAAGGACTTGATGATCCTGGCTTTTGTGAGACTCCTTTTGCCTGTTGCATGCTGGACAAATACTTCAGGCGGTTTGACTACAATGGAATAATACCTTTTCAGTCCATTAATATAAGTGGATTTGTGTCTAAGAGCTTTCAGCTTGCCATAACTATTGCTTCATTTGATTAGAATATTTGTAACTGATGACTGTTCCAGAGGACAATCAAAAACTGTGAACTGCAATGAGCACATCCTATTCTCTCAGATATGCTGTTACATACGAGAGTGCAGACAGGAGCCTTAGAGAGTTATTTTTTTTTTTAAAAAAATGTTCTTGATAGACCACCAGTCCCTGTATATTATAGAGAACTTTAACCATTCCACTCAGTATTGAAGTATCTGCAATGTGTGTATATGACCTTCAAAGCTCACATAAAATAAACACACATGCTCACATTTGGACTGGGTGTTCAGCCCACCCAGTGCAGTTTGCACTTGTTTAGATTGCAATTGTTTAGATTGTTTGTGTTGATACATTAAAACAGAGCAACCCACTCAAAGTAACTGGACTACGCTGCTCATCTAGAAATTGAAATAAGGAAGTGCCTCAAAAGTTGTCCAGGGGTGACTTAGGAAGACACATTCACCTTCTGAAGGACACTATCTTAGACATGTTATGTCCTAATATTACTTTCCTCTCTGAGTTGTCCTTAAAGAATAGAACTGTTAGCAGGGTCACGATATTTAGGGAGGACCATTGTCATTGTAATGATATTGTTGTTTGTCCCCTCCTGTGTGAGCTGTGTTGCCAGTCCCCCTAACATTGTTGAGGTACCTCAACAACGGAGGAATAAAGTTGGAGATGTCAAGCACTGTGTAGGGTGAACAGGATGCGGTCCATCCTTCAAAAACATCAAAGTCTACTGGAGTGTGAAATGGCTAGTAAATAAAAAAGAAAATTTACAGTAAATGTGATTTTCTGTATGTGTGAAGTTAAACAAGCAAGAGACATTCAGATCTGCAGAGGCCTCTTAGCTGCAAAATCACTGTACCTTGTAGAGTTTATTAGCAGTTTATTGTTTCTTTTATTAAAAGAGAGTTAATGAATAATGCCTACCATAACTTTCTTCATTGGGGCATTTACTTGACTCTTTGTGGTTTTGTTAATTTCTTGTTTCATTAATTCTTTGGATTGAGGTTTGTGTCATGCATCTCTTTTGTTCTTTGTTATGCCATACTTTTTACCAACTTAGCAGTGATTTGTTAACCATTTTTCATCAAGATCTTTTAATTCATCATATTACCCAGTTCTTGCTAAAGCTTATGCTAACAAGTTTCTGTTCTCACCCAGCAACTGGAAATCCTTTAGTAAGTTGTGTTCAGTTCTTCAATAAACATGGGACTTGTTCTTCAAACAAATGATCTTCCTGAATGCAATTTCACTGTAATTTCTTCCCACGTGATACGCTGAAGAGCAAGAAAAACCTTTAACAGGTTTTCATCTCCAGTTCTCCATATAGTATAAAGTCCAGTTGTAGCAAAGGACATTTACAAAGAGGTATTACAGCTATTAAGACTTCATGTAACTTGTCATGAAGTTGAAGGCTTAAAGTATGCAGTGGCAGATGAAAAAATAGGCAATTTCTAACAACAGATTTTTTTTTTTTTCAGTGCCTTCTTTTCCCATTGGGTTGCTATGAGACAGAATTAGTCTGCAAGGACATGCAAATTACACCTGATCTTCCTTGCTTTTCTTCTAAGTTCAGTTATAAACCTATCCTTGAATTTTACTTGGGGTAAAGAAAATTTGAACATTTCTGTGACTTTTTCCTGTCTGCAGTCTCTAATGCTCTCAATTTCTGATAAAACTTGATTTTGGATTTTTAGCTGAGAAATTGCAAACGTGGCAGTAAAACATCAAGAATGGGTCAAGTTGACTACTAAACATAGTTATGTATGAGGATTGTGGTTTGGAGACTTGTTTTGAACCACTGGTAACAGGGTGCATGTGGACAGGCTGATCAGTGGCTCATTACTTTGTAATGCTCCAAGTCCAGCAGTTTCAGTGTTGTGAGAAGGGTGAATAAAATTCCCCATTTATTTTTTAGTTATTTCTAATAATATTTTAAATGTTGTAATTAGCATATGTCTTGTTTTAGAGGTAAAAGTTCACCTTTCCTTCCTTTGATTCAATATATTATTTTGCACATATCAAGTGCAATACGGAACTAAGTAAAGTTATGGACCATAGAGTACACTGAATTGGGAAGAAAGTATGTTTAAAATACCTTCTAGAATAATGAAGCTTTCAATCATCAGTCAATCTCTGACTACCAGCTAACATCAAGAATCAGTGATCACTACAATTTCAGCTTTACAATTCAGTTCCCTAAACCTGAGAGAGTATATTGATCAAGGTGTATATTGCATTTAGACTCTTCCTATTATCCAACATAGGGCCTTCCTGAATAATTCAAATACCTTATCAAAGGTGGGAAAAGATGGTCTCTAATGGGATTTCTGTGTATTGTCTTGTTACTCACTGATATTTTCTGGTTTTGGAGATGGGAGTGTGTGCAAGGTAGAGCAGGTAGTATGTATTTGTACTGCTCAAAATTGCTACAAGGTATAAAATCACTTAAATAGGTAGTTGTGTCACCATTTGTAACTCTCACAGGAGTATTTCCCATAACATGATTTAGTGTTACATTGATTTCCACATCAGTTTGGATAAGTTTTACTTGTCTAATACGTCAAGGCAGCTGACTGTTTTATACTAGATTTTAGTAAGTCCTCCCTACAGTATCTGCTGGAGGGTCTGTTCTGTTGCAAGACATATTCCATCTCTCTGGAACACCAACTGAATTTTCTTTCTGAATCGTGTGCTGCAGACAAAGGTTCATGAAATCCCAATAGTGCTGATTGATATTAAGATAAAAATTGAGTTTCTGGCATGCAAAAAGAATGGCTATATTTTAGAGACACTAAGTAACGTTATTTTCAATCCAGAATCCTTACATAAAGCAAGTTACAGCACTACTACATGATTATTACAGGTGCAAAATAAATGGTTGGGGAAAAAATAGTGTTATAAGCGTGCTAAAGCTTTTGTGGCAGGCTCCTGGTCTCTTGAATGTAAGTTGACCCACTGTAAACAGTTGTTCCTATACTTCAAGAAAGTAAGGTAATCTTTAGTAAGGCTGTAGTTGCACTGGGTCTGGTGGGAGTGGAGCACTACACTTTTGTAGCTAAAAATCTGCTGATAATACATCAATGTGTTGACTGAACAGTGCTTGTGCAGCACCAAATCTTTCTCTCTTTTCCCTCCTCCCACTACTATAAATTTGGGGTGAGCAAGAGATTGGGAGAGGACACAGCCAGGATACATGAATGAAGACATATTACCTAATATATGACATCATATTGAGCAATACATGCTCAGGGAGGAAAAGGTTCATAGTGTTTGCCTCAGCAAATCTTACACCTCCTGAGGTTCTGCTTTCCAGGAGGTGGCAAGATATCATAGAATCATAGAACAACCAGGTTGGAAGAAACCCATCGGATCATCGAGTCCAACCATTCCTATCAAACACTAAACCATGTCACTCAGCACCTCATCCACCCGTGTCTTAAACACCTCCAGGGAAGGTGAATCAACCACCTCCCTGGGCAGCCTAGTCCAATGCCCAATGACCCTCTGTGTGAAAAACTTCCTCCTAATCTCTAGCCTAAATCTCCCCTCTTGGAGCTTGAGGCCATTCCCTCTCGTCCTGTCCCCTGTCACTTGGGAGAAGAGGCCAGCTCCCTCCTCTCTACAACCTCCTTGCAGATACTTGTAGAGAGTAATGAGGTCTCCTCTCAGCCTCCTCTTCTCCAGGATAAACAACCCCAGCTCTCGCAGCCGCTCCTCATAAGGCCTGTTCTCCAGCCCCTTCACCAGCCTCGTTGCTCTTCTCTGGACTTGCTCCAGAGCCTCAACATCCTTCTTGTGCTGAGGGGTCCAGAACTGGACACAATATTCAAGGAGCGGCCTCACCAGTGCTGAATACAGAGGGAGAATCACCTCCCTGGACCTGCTGGTCACACCATTTCTGATACAAGCCAGGATGCCATTGGCCTTCTTGGCCACCTGGGCACACTGCTGGCTCATGTTCAGTCGGCTGTCGACCAACACCCCCAGGTCCCTCTCCTCCTGGCAGTTTTCCAGCCAGGCTTCTCCCAGTCTGTTCTTCTGCATAGGGTTGTTGTGCCCCAAGTGCAGGACCCGGCATTTGGCCGTGTTAAACCTCATGCCGTTGGACACTGCCCAGCGGTCCAGCCTGTTTAGCTCCCTTTGCAGAGCCTCCCTACCCTCCAGCAGATCGACACTTCCACACAGCTTTGTGTCATCTGCAAACTTGCTAAGGGTACCCTCAATGCCCTCATCCAGGTCATTGATGAAGACATTGAACAGGACTGGACCTAGCACTGAGCCCTGGGGAACCCCACTTGTCACTGGCCTCCAGCTGGACTTAACACTATTTACCACCACTCTCTGGGCCTGGCCATCCAGCCAGTTTTCTACCCAGGAGAGTGTGCGTCTGTCCAGGCCAGAGGCTGACAGTTTCCGTAGCAGAATGCTGTGAGAAACTGTGTCAAAGGCTTTACTGAAGTCCAGAAAAACCACATCCACAGCCTTTCCTTCATCCAGCAGCCAAGTGACTTTGTCATAGAAGGTGATCAGGTTGGTTTGGCAGGACCTGCCTCTGGTAAACCCATGTTGACTGGGCCTGATCACCCGGTCCTCTTGTAAGTGCTTCATGATAGCACTCAAGATCACCTGTTCCATGACTTTCCCTGGCACTGAGGTCAGACTGACAGGCCTGTAGTTCCCCGGATCATTCCTGCTACCCTTCTTGTAAATGGGCACTACATTAGCTGGCCAAGCAGGGTTCTGACCACCTCCTCTTGGACTATGGGAGCCTCATATTGCTCCTCTGTTTCCTGGGTATCTACACAGAGGGAACTGTTTTCTTTACAATTAAAGACTGATATCCATCCGCCAGCTGAACGTGGTGAAAGATTTCCTCTTTTTGCTTTGCTCCTTCATGTAACTTTTGGTTTTCATAACACAAAGTAATTATCTTGATCCATGAGTCTCCTCACCTTCTGCTTTCTCCACATTTTGTGAGAGAGGGGAGTGAGAGAATGTGTGGGTGGGAGATTGGCTGCTGGCCAGGGTTAACCCACTGCAGTGGTGGTAGATTTTTTTCCCCATAATGCAGTTATTAACACATCAAGATCACAGAAGTCACATTTTTTAATGCAATGATGCCTAATGGAGCAGACTAAAATACATAGAAAATGTTTTGTCCAGGGAGTATTCTGTAGGCTTATTTAACATTGCAAAACTGTTCACACTTGCACTTCAAAAATAGTTTAAATGTGATGATCCATTTTTTCAATCCAGTAATTTCAGAGAATAGAATCTACACTTCAAATATACAGCAAGAACAGATTGCTCAAGTTCTTAATATTGTATTTCAATTAAAATATTTCTTCTCCCTATGTACTGGAGCTCCAGCTGAGTGAGACTGCGAAAAAGACTTTTCACATTTTACCTGTCCATACATACCTTACAGACTAAGTATTTTTTTAACATTAATTCCAGTAGATCTGCCACACAGAAATGTACCAGACTTCTCTACAGAGATTTACTGCCACTCCACTCAGCTCACACTAGCCATCATTTGGCTACGAATACAACAAACTCACTGGTCCCATGCAAGGATCTGGTGGCTCACAAAGCACTGCCATTTGTCTAAAGCCATCAGATCCACAGAAAATCCTTCTCAGTCCTAATAAAAGCATCTTTTCAGATAATTTTCCTAATTACTATAGAACTTCAGTTGTGACCTTTCTAACATTTACAGAGAGGTGAGCAATGGTTAGTGTGGCCATCTGGTTCCCTCAGTATTCATGACAGTAACACTCAAAATGCATTAGTGCCTGTGGAAAGCAAGTTAAGAAAGTCAAAGGTGACTGAATATACATGAATGTTCAAACATGAAAACGTTTTCAGGCATTGCTCTTTTCCTCTGTGTGGGTTTGTGGTGCTGAGAGAGAACTCAGTGAATACGCTGACCTCTGAAAAAGAGGGAACAGCTTAACCAAGAGGGATGGAAATTCCAATTCTTTTAAGAAACTTCTACATCCAAAATTTATTTTTATTTCTGCTCAGGAAAACCAATATGTTCAAATCTCTCCTGCAATATGTATCCTAAATGAAACATTTTTTACAATGTTTATTTTTTTTAAATAGTGTATCTTTATTTTATTTGCATGTGCTTTGTTGCATAATGTTATGTACAACTACTGACATGTGAAGAAACACAGAACTGAAGCAATGAAAAAGATTTTAAAATGTTCAGTTAACAAATAATTTTGCATTCTAAACAAATTATGTCTTGAAAATGTTGCTTAGAATTTTATAAAATTTTGTTTCAATTTTTTTCCCCTCTGCTGAATTTTGCTAAGCCTTAACCATTTTATGGAAAAAAGACTTGTTCAAAGGGAAAATATTTTATACAAAAAGGCTCCGATCAGCTTTACCTGATAAATTAATTTTATGAGATGATTATTCCTAATTTTTGGGCTCATCCAATCATCAAGGGGTAATTCAGCTGTTTCTGCTCACATAGAATCATAGAATAATCAGGTTGGAAGAGACCCACCGGATCATGAAGTCCAACCATTCCTACCAATCTCTAAACCACACCCCTCAGCACCACGTCCACCTGTGCCTTAAACACCTCCAGGGAAGGTGAATCAACCATCTCTCTGGGTAGCCTGTTCCAGTGCCCAATGACCCTTTCTGTGAAAATACTTTTCCTAATGTCCAACCTAAATCTTCCCTGGCCATTCCCTCTTGTTCTATCCCCTGTCACTTGGCAGCAGAAGCCCGCACCCTCCTCTCTACAACCTCCTTTCAGGTAGTTGTAGAGAGCACTAAGGTCTCCTCTCAGCCTCCTCTTCTCCAGGCTAAACAACCCCAGCTCTCTCAACTACTCCTCATAAGAGGAGTTCCTCCTGTTCTCCAGTCCCTTCACCAGCTTCATTGCTCTTCTCTGGACTCGCTCCAGAGCCTCAGCATCCTTCTTGTGTTGAGGGACCCAGAACTGAACACAGGACTCGAGGAGCGGTCTCACCAGTGCCGAGTACAGAGGGAGAATAACCTCCCTGCACCTGCTGGTCATGCTGTTTCTGATACAGACCAAGATGCCATTAGCCTTCTTGGCCACCTGGGCACACTACTGGGTCAGGTTCAGTTGCTGTCAACCAACACCCCCAGGTCCTTCTCCTCCAGGCAGTTTTCTAGACAGACTTCTCCTAGACTGTAGCACTGCACAGGGTTGTTGTGCCCCAAGTGCAGGACCTGACATTTGACCTTGTTAAACCTCATGCTGTTGGACTTAGCCCAGCGGTCCAGTCTATTCATATATATAATCATATAGCAAGGTTAGCAGCACATTCCTGCAGGATTTCCCTGCCCTACCATGTCATTCTACCCAGACAGAACTTCTAAGGGACCCTAATTTTCATATAGACATGAACCAGTGCTTTTCTCTCTACAGAAATCCTGTCTACCTTCACATCTTCAGTGCCAAGTAACATTATAATAATAAGTGCACTGTTTATGAAGAACAAGGAGAAAAAAGGAAATCTGTAGAACTAACACTATTTCTAAGGTTATTTTTTGTAAAATTTAATACATAAATTAGAAACATAATACATAAATTAGAATCTCCTCCCAACACACAACATAACACTCACTTCTCTAGGCAGGGCAGGGGAAACAAGTCAAGGTACAACTTGTGCACATTTCTGAAAGCACTTTGTAAATATAATCCCTGTTATAAGCAGAAGAAACACAACTGCATTTTTATTCCCAGAAGTAAGATCCCTGGCATTGGCTGCAAGAGGTCACCACCAGATTCAAATGGAGTAGGGCTTTTGCAAGTGAAAATTCTGAAGGTGATTCTCAATGCCATGAGTTCACCCTAATCTGTTTTCAGGGCAATCTGAGCCTATACAAATGGTTACCACTTAATTTTCGGCGTTTGTCATTTATGACATATACTCTAATATTTGATGGATGTTGTGTTGTGCTGCATAGGAATGGTTGGACTCCATGATCCGGTGGGTCTCTTCCAATCTGGTGATTCTGTGATTCTGTGATCGCCTGTGTGGCTAAATTAGGCTTAATTTCCTCCCCTAGATTTCTATTTCAATACTGCAATTGGTTTCTTCCAGGCTGCCTGACTTGGAATTTGCCTCTCGAGCAACCTCACATGCCAATGAGGTCCTGAGGGACATGGTTTAGTGTTTGATAGGAATGGTTGGACTCAATGATCCGATGGGTCTCTTCCAACCTGGTTGTTCTATGATTCTATGATTCTATGATTCTAAATATACTAGTAACATTTTGTAAAATTTAATACATAAATTAGAAACATAATACATAAATTAGAATCTCCTCCCAACACACAACATTTCAGTAACAAATTATCCATTCACAAGACCATAAAGATACAAATGTATCAACAGTTTTGCTATATCACAGTTACTTAATTCTGAAATTCACAAATGCAATAAAAAGCACAATTTGAATGTTAACTCACATGGCACAAAGCATTTGAGATGACGCTATATTTGCAAACAGGACATTAAGTAGATTAGCACAATGCAAAACAATTCAATTAGAGACAGCGTGACCTTTTCTTGCTTATGCTCAAGCACCAGAGGGGACCTCATCCATAACGAATATTTTGCTGTCTTGCTGTCTCTACCTTGTTGCTGTTTTCTAGCACTATGTAAATGAACATGTCTTTTTCATACTGTAGATGAATTTGAACATCTGTAGCCTTTCAACAGGGAGATTTCCCTCTTTCAGCTCAGTGTTCTGAGTCTTGTCAATGATGTCATACATATGTTCTCAGTAATATAACAGTAGCTTCCATTTAGGCATCAAGATATTGATTTCACCCTTGGGAAACTACCAAGCTGAGAGTCATTAAAATAACATTTGCCTCTTCGCAGTGATTGCAGTAGTGTGGTGTCTCCTCTGGGGCCTAAGAGAACAACATTCCCTCCTTACTGTCCTTCTGTGGTGATAGTCATGCATTAAGCAATACCTTCTGCAGGTAACAATGTTGCTTGCACTATCTCACCTTAGCACATTTGGAATCAAAATTACAGCCTGGATTAAGATATGGTTTGTCCCAGAAACAAAGGAAATATCATTTTAAAAAAACCCTACTGACTTCACCTAAGAAATAACTATTATTTATATGTCAAAATTAATGAGTACTGTGTGATCAACATCTCATTTTTATCTCTCTTCTGTATGATAAGGTGCTATGACTACTTCACATCATGCTGGCAAATTAGCTCAATAATGAGTCAGAAAATGTCACCAGCACTTGCAACCCAGCATCTGAGTTTTACCACAACTCCTTTAATCAGAAATGCAATTTTCGAGTTAGGCTTTCGTTTTTTGATTATGAATACCTTGAACTTGCTTTGTATAGAAATGTACTGCTTGGCACACACATTTTGTGGTTCTGAATATTATCCTCCAATATAGCAAATATTGCAGGTATATGGTGTCAAAAAGTGGCTTGTGGAGGGCAGGTGCCTAGTCAACATGGCAAAAAAGCACCTCATTTTGCTGTATTGGATAGCCTTCAGGTACATCTACTTGACTCTAGAGTAACTCTCAATGCTGTGAGTGAAACAATGAGAAGAATTAGATACAGGATTTAATTATAGAAAAGTAAGGAGCAAGGAAAGGGTGGGTCTGTGATTAGTGACTTGTTCAGTTAGGCTTTGCTGGATGCCTGGATTTCTGGGAATTTAAGCAAATACCAGAAAGCCTAGACAGGTAGTTTGTTAAGGATTACCTCTATTGAGCTATTTCAGCTGCATCTGGAGGCATGGAGGGAGTTAATGAGTTCCCCTGGTCCAAGCCAGGCACTGCCAGGAATGCCACTGAGTCAGGGGGGAAACCATGAATTCACTGGATGGACTCACTAGAGAGACCAAAAAGCAAGCTCTTTTTCCTCCTGGAAATCCCCAGCTGAATGTGACACAGGGGCGGGGGCAGCACTTCTGCTAACAAACCAGTACAAAGAGACTATATATGTTCATCTTCCTGGGGTCATTGTTAGAAGGAATATTTCCACCCTATTCTTCACACAAGCATGCTCAAAGCAGGAATAGCTAAACTTTTTTCCAATTAAGGCATTGTTGGCTTGCAAGGGCCTGGAGACTTTAGATGTTCAAAGAGGATGAAGGGTACTAAAGAAGGTACTCCTTCATCCGTTCCTCTGGACTTTGGTCTCTCCAGCTCTGCTGTGATGATTGCCCAGCCAGTATATATGCTAGTTTGTTTCTAAGCTTCTTTGCATCATTGGCCAACTAATTTGTCTCAAGAGGAAACCCAGAACTGGTGAATGAAGACTTTGCTCCAGGATTGGCTTCACACAGTAAACAAGGATGTGGTCTGTGCAAGGGATCACTGTAGAGCCCACCAGTCTTTCACCATCATTTATCTGTACCAGTCTTGGGCTTTCCCAAGCCATGAACGCATGAAGCACTCCTGCTTTCCTGAGATAAAAAAACAATTCTCGTGGAATATCAAGGCTCTTTCTCTAAGTATATCTATCTTATGTTGAATTGGTACACTAAGAACAGATAGCACATTGCAGGGTCACAGAAGAGCAATATGAAGATGAAGGGATCAAAGGCATCCTTCCTTGGTGCCCTCTAGACTCCATCAGCCACACAACTCTCTGAAGTCCAACTAGAACTCAGATTGGCCAAGATGGTGAAAGATAATAAAAAATCTTTCTATAAATACATTAACAATAAAATGAGAGCCAGGGAGATAATTCAGTCCTTATTGGGTGTAAATGCAACAACTGTGACAAAGGATGAGGACAAGGTGGAAGTATTTAATTCCTTCTTTGCCTCAGTCTTTAATAGTAAGAAAAGTTGTTCCCTGTGTGTACACCCAGGAGTTAGAGGAGCAGAACAAAGCTCCCATGATCCAAGAGGAGGTGGTTAGAGGTTTGCTTGCCCAATTAAACACTCACAAGTCTATGAGGCTGGATGGGAGGGAGCTGGTGGACGTGCTTGCCAAACATCTTTCCTTCATATGTTGTGCCCACCTACAAGAAGGGTCGGAGAGAGGACCCAGGTAACTACAGACCTGTCAGTCAGACCTCAGTGCCAGGGAAAGTCATGGAACAGGTGATCTTGAGTGCTATCATGAAGCACTTACAAGAGGACCGGGTGATCAGGCCCAGTCAACATGGGTTTACTAGAGGCAGGTCCTGCCAAACCAACCTGATCACCTTCTATGACAAAGTCACTCGGCTGCGGGATGAGGGAAAGGCTGTGGATGTGGTCTTTCTGGACTTCAGTAAAGCCTTTGACACAGTTTCTCACAGCATTCTGCTACAGAAACTGTCAGCCTCTGGCCTGGACAGGCCCACACTCTCCTGAGTGGAAAACTGGCTGGATGGCCGGGCCCAGAGAGTGGTGGTAAATGGTGTTAAATCCAGCTGGAGGTCAGTTACAAGTGGTGTCCCCAGGGTTCAGGGTTGGGTCCAACCCTGTTCAATGACCTGAATGAAGGCATTGAGTGCACTCTTAGCAAGTTTGCAGATGACACTAAGCTGGGTGGAAGTGTCAATCTCCTGGAGGGCAGGGAGGCTCCAAATGGATCTGAACAGGCTGGACCACTGGACCAATGGCATGAGCTTCACCAAGGCCAAATGCTGGGTCCTGCACTTGGGGCACAACAACCCTGGGCAGTGCTACAGTCTAGAAGTCTGTCTAGAAAGCTGCCTGGAGCAGAAGGATCTGGGACTGTTGGTTGACAGCAACTGAAGCTGACCCAGCAGTGTGTCCAGGTGACCAAGAAGGCCAATGGAATCCTAGCTTGCATCAAACATTGTGTGGCCAGCAGGTGCAGGGAGGTTATTCTCCCTCTGTACTTGGCACTGGTGAGACCCCTCCTTGAATCCTGTGTTCAGTTCTGGGTCCCTCAACACAAGAAGGATGCTGAGGCTCTGGAGCAAGTCCAGAGAAAAGCAACAAAGCTGGTGAAGGGGTAGGAGAACAGGTCTTATGAGGAGTAGTTGAGAGAGCTGGGGTTGTTTAGCCTTTGAGAAGAGGAGGTTGAGAGGAGACCTTAGTGCTCTCTACAACTACCTGAAAGGAGGTTGTAGAAGAAGGGTGCTGGCTTCTGCTGCCAAGTGACAGGGGACAGGACAAGGGGGAATGACCTTAACCTCTGCCAGGCTAGACATTCTTCATGGAAAGTGTCACTGGATGCTGGAACAGGCTGCCCATGGAGGTGGTGGAGTCATCACCCCTGGAGGTATTTAAACGACTGGTAGATGTGGTCCTGATGGCCATGGTTTAGTGTTTGATAGGAATGGTTGGACTCAATGATCCTGTGAGTCTTCCAGCCTAGTGATTCTGTGATTCTTACCAGGTGGCATGGCATCTTGGCAGAAAAAGGTACAACCACTATGCTGAGCTGTGCCAACTTGCATTTCAGAAGGTGAATCCAGCCTTTTGTAGGGCCAGAGATGTCATCAAAAGGTCTGCTGAAACTTCACATAAATGTGCCAGCAGTGCTGCAACTTTGGTAAGGAGGTCTAACTCTCCTTTATCATGTGTTCAATGTCCCTCTCGTCTGAGAATGGGGCTCTGTATCAAACCAATTAGGCCAGGGAGCCCAGCTGCTATGTCCTTGACTGTCAGCACTAAGGGTGAAAAAACAGAGAAAAACCCTGTCACACATTGGATGTTTGTCCCTCATAAATAGGAGATGGTGGTCCAGAGGCAGACCAGTGCTCTGGAAGTAGGTGAGAGCTAGTGCTGGGTGAGTCAAGGTCAGGGGTTATTTGTTGCTAGGGTGGTTACGTGCACACAAGTGACAATACGCACTCACCTCCCATGCAGGAGGCGGCTCTTTACAGATCACTCTTGTGGCTGAGCTTGTATAAACCAGTTAACACCCTCTTGCTATGGCCCACTGGCTGGACTATAGATCTTATGAGCAGCTCTTCCCCAAAATGAGTAACCTCGACTGAGCTATGTAGACTACATGGGTGCACATACTTTATAGAGTGGCATTGTAAACGTCTGTCACCTGTATGATCACAACAGATTTTTTCAGTCCTTAATTTAATGGTTTTTTAAAGTTTGATACCTTCTCTGAGGGACTAGATGTGAAGTGAAGTGTGGTGATGTGTCTCCAAGTGGCCTCCCAGTTCCCATCCAGGCTCCTAAGAGGTGGCTTTCCCTCTTTCTAAATTTTGCATCCTGTATTGACAATTTCACATTGTTAATCCCAACAGTGACAGACTCTGGTGCCCATAACTCCAAACCTCCATACAATGGAGAATTGAAACAGTTTGCAATTGAAACTTAAGTTGTTTAGTATATGGGGCTGTGTTGAGAATAGATAAAAGCAAGTGTGGTCTGCAGATCTAGGAGCCTGAGTCACACACTATGGGGTCATACTCTTCACTCAAGCCTGCCCCATCCTAGTTGGGTTCTCCAAGGCATCAGCCATCCCAGTGCTATCACATGCCAAGATTCTGTGGGTGCAAGTGAGGAAGGAATAGGCTGAGGGTCACTTTGCCAAGCAGAAATAATTAATGTGTACTGCCTTTTCTTTTGGTGTGTTCTGTTACGACCTTCTGCAGAGTGTGACAGAGGTGTGACAGGGGCATGTTGGTGAATGAATATGAAGGGTTATGGGACTAAGACTATGACAAGGTTTGTTCTGACTCTCACTGTAGTCAGTCAGCTCCAGGGAAGAGGATCGTGAAGAGCATGAACATAAATCATCCCTTACCTGATGATCAGAGACCCCAGGCTCCCTTCATAGATCATAAACACTGTTGCCTAAATGTCTCTGTCAGCATCAAAAACTCAATGCAGGCACCACTATTATTCACAAGTTGTCATATGACGGGGTAGGTTCTTCTGAATCTGGTTTTCTAATAAAAGCTTCTAAATCTGTGGGGGATTTTTTGGCTGGCGGGTAGACATACAAATGACAGTGCTGTCCAGGGAAAAAATCATTACTAAGTCTTCCTGGAATTCACAAAATTTACATCTTCCTGCACATTCTGCTTTGCAGCTCATTGTCATGTGCATACCCTGAACACAAACTATGTGTGCAAAGCAGGAAGAGGGACTAGTCACTATATCACCTGTTTTCACCTGCTGCTGAGCACTTCCATGAACAAGGTGTGTTCACATCTTGACTACACTGGGGTCCAGGCTGAAGCTTCTGTCACAGTCAGAATCTTGTTGCTGACTATGTCAGCTGCTGCCCAGACAAATATTCTCATCCCTGGCTGCACAGAAAAAATGGCTCTGCCATCAAGATCTTGGCTTGTCGTCTTGCAAGAGAGGAATGACACCTTTTCTCCACAACTAGTTATCTGAAAGAAGAGTTTAGATTGTTAATATCAGGACAGTGTTCATAAGTTACTAAATCATCAGTTTTCACTGGAAAGCTTTGACAAAACAAATCCTTCCCTGCCAACACTACTATAGATCATCATCAGATCAACACCATAAAATAATTCCTCCAAATTTTGCCATTATATGGGTCTGACCAGTCCCCATTTTGTAACAAAAATGCACACCAAGACTGCTGTAGATAACATCTTTTTGATTAATATTGGTCTGAAATACCCTATCGGTTTTGGGGAAAATGTCATGGTTTGTAGCATTGTCACAGGCAGGCAGAGGGGGAAATGAGGCAGGAGGTAGCTAAAAAAAAGGTCTGCAGACTTACCAGACTAAAAATACTGGAAGAAGTTTTCTGATCTTCTAGGTTCTCTGGGATGAATGGGGAAATTTCAGGAGTGTTTAGTGGTTTTAGCAAAAAGGAATGAAGACTGGATTTTTTAACAAAAGCTTCTTTATTTCATATGTTAATTAATAGTTGATGTTACCTAGGTATCAATATAAGCAAGCAAAAGACAAAGAGCTTTGAGAAGTCCATCTTTAAATTCCTGTCACTCCAACCTGTTAATACTGAGGTTATTTTGCCCTACATAATCTCACTATTTCACTAGCTTTTTCCTGATTTTGGTCACCTAGACTACATTTCTGATGAAAAAATGCTGAGGGAATAAAACCATAAGTGACTCAGGTAGGTCTCATCCCCAGCCCTTCAATAGTTAAGTAAAAGAAGTTCTTCACTCCTGGTGACTTCATTACTTCAGGGTTTTTCCAGCCCCTCCGATAGCTGGTACACTCTGTCTTTCCTTTTTCTGATGCAATACAGCCTACATTATTGAAACACTCCATTGCTGATTTACTAATTAGCCTTTATTACCAGAATTGGTCTGACCTTATCTGCCTTCAGTACTGTTCTTCCTGGCTCTGTTCCTCCAGAGTGTTCTCACCCATTCCCACATACAATGCACATCCAGATGCTTGTTTGGATTATGAATCAGAAGATAAGCCAGTCTCCCAGTCTGTAACTGTAGCTGAAAGGCTCCTGAGGCTTAGCTGTAATCTCCAATATTCTTTACAGTAATTGTTATTTTCTTTACAGAGTAGATTGAAGGATCAATATCTAAAAGCAGTAGAGATATTATTATAATTTGGTATTTGTAATCCAGTCTATAGATTATAAAGAATATTTTAGAGGCATAGAAGTGCATACCCTGAATATCACAATGTTTTTTTCCTGCTGTTAGGTGAGGGGACACACACACGTCAGGGGTCTTCAGCATGAGGTGAACAATCTTCTGAGGCTGAGTAATGTCTGTTCCACCGTATACTTCTTCCTCTGAAAAGGACAATGGAGGTCAGTGGGGAGCTGTTGTCCCATCTTCTCCTTCCTGAGCAGCTGCGTTAACAACAGTGCCATGACATAAATAATCAAAATAACATTAACTTAAACCAAACACTAAAGAACTCAGAAAACCTCTCTGTTGGAGTAGGCAGGTCTGCACTGCAGTCTCCCACAAATGCACTTATCTTCTTGCCAGGCTTAGGTGGCTTGTAGGAAGCCTTGCCAAGGGGCCTAATTCACTAGCAATCAGCAAGAATCCAACAGATTACAGACAAGTTTTGCTGAAAGGCTAGGGCTGCTGTCAGAAGCTGAGATGTTCAACCTAACAACAAAATGGTTGCTATCACAGATTTATGGGCACTCTGCTAGCTGGTACTTAGGATTTTGTGCTAGCAAAAGAACTGCAGTGTTTCACTGAGAGGCTCAGTTGTTGATATCATAGAACTTGTCTTATTTCTTCAGACCCCTGAGCCTGCTGCCTTTAGTGAGGCAGCAACATTTAACAACGATTCAGGGACTAAACACAGGGAGTTATGCATTGTTAACAGTTATTACTAGCCTGCACTTCAGAAATATTGCATCATGTAGTGTGGCAGCATGGCAACCTTAACATTTTGCAACCCAGATAAAATGAAGGAATTTCCTACATTACATGGATGTGACTACATCACTCTCATCACTATATGATTTATCAGAGGGATAAGAGATTTGGGTAAGAATTTCTGCAAAACACATTTTTGCCCAGGAAATGGTACATTAGAAGTGGGAATAAGTTCTTATGGAAAGCTCTGTCTGCCACTTGCTTCCCCCATATCAGACAGATGCATTTTATATTGATTTTTTTTAATTATGCTTATCATATTTTTAAGCACAATGCATAGCATTTCTAGCTGCATACAAACCTGTTGTGTTATGTTGTCTCCTGCATTTGTAATATAGGCTGGACAGACAGCTGGTACATGGATTATACTGTAGGCAAAGAGGCAAAACTATTTCCTTGTGAAGCATTGTTAAATTACTGACAGCATAGGACAGTCGAGTTATCAGCAGGATGGAGCATTATTTGGAATAACACCTGCAATTTTCCCCACAGATTTTGTCCTAAGAGAAGATGGTGTGGTCATTATTCATTCTCTTTATAAAGGTATAGCAATTTGGCACTCGTCCTTTCAGCTGAGGGAGAAGAAGAGAACTGTGGTCTTTATTCAGGCATAGCCATTTTTCAAGAAAATACAGCTGACAATGACAGAAGACTTCCCAACAGAGTACACAAATCAGGGACAGAAAAAAATGAAAAAAACCTCCAAAGTACTCCCAACAGTGCAAGCAACCTTCTTCAAAATAAGAATATGGTTCTTGTGGTAGCGACCAATTTCCTGTTCCCAAGCAGATGCTCTTGAAAAGGGATGAAATTACCAACCCTTTTGGCAAAACTATTTTCTTTTGATTGTGCTCTAACATCTAGAAGATTACAGAGGCTAGCTAACAAAAAATGCAAAATTAAGAACTACCTATAATATTAGCTTGGTGGGAAAGGTCATCAACTGCAGCAGCCATATCCATCAGTGGCAGAATAGGAGGCCCCACCCCAAATCCTCTAAATACTCAAGAAACATCCTCAGCTTCTCAAATACATAAAGCAATAATCCAACTCTTCAGTAAAAGTCCTCAGAAAAAGAAAAAGAAAAAGAAAAAGAAAAAGAAAAAGAAAGAACAAGGGACTTTTCAAATTACAATGCATGCAAAAGGACTGGATAGAGCAAGGAGCAGCTCATAAAAGATGAAGACATTTGGAACTAAATTCATAATTGAGATGAAAGGGAACAACATTTGAAGGAGAATGACAAAAGCAACCATGTAACTCCACCAAAACTAACAGTCTTGGGCAAGGCTAATGGGCAATCTTGGGCATCTAAACACAGAACAAATGTGAGATGGGCAAAGAGGCTGCTGCCAGAAAATGCAATGGCTTAAATAGGGAAAACATGCCCGATTACAGAGGAGATACACTACAGAGAAAACACTCCAAAGGCCATGATAAATAAAGGGGGAAAGCAATAGAAACAAAGGAACAAAATCACAGAAACAAGCAAGAATCCAAGGAGTGAATATTTGCACATAAATGTGCTCAGCGCAGTGCAAAACAGCAAAGGAAAACATCAACCACAAAAACTGCAAATGGACAGACAATGTCTCCAAAGCCTAGTGGAGAATCAGATGTAAAAGAAGAGCTGAAGCCACAAATAATCTAACAGTCAGAAGCCAAACACCGGGACATGACTGCTTGTTTTATGTCAGAAAGTCACTCTGAGCATTTTGCAAGGAGAGAAAGTAAATTTGCAACAAACCAAAGCAAATTAAAATCATGTGATAGCATGCTCATCAGTCCAGAAATTTAGTGTAACTTAAAAGCAGGGTATAGGGAGAGAGAAAGGCTTGGATTTCAGGTAGGCAACAAAGAGAAGAAGCCTCTGCATTTATAAAAATACATGTCCCTAACAACCCCAAAGCCAAAAGAAATGTTCCTCTTAGACACAAACAGCAAACTGAAGATGTAGTAAGAGGAACTAAATCTTCTATTCCCTCAAGGCAGAGAGAAAGCTAGTAAGTTTCCATCAAGTTAATTTTTTGATCAACTAGGTTTTATTCCAGACTTGTTATATCTGATAATAGATATAGTAGTTGGGCAATTATGGAGCTGACTCAGAAAATGAGTTCCATTACAAGTGCAATGCAACTAACAATTGGAGCTGCAAAGAGAATGGAAAAGATCACCACAGAAGCTAAGAGTTGGATCAGAATCATGGTACAAAGAGCTCAACATCAAAGGCCTGGAAAAGGAGAAATACAAACTGAGTTGACATCTGCAAAATAAGTTGGCAACCAGTGCCAACAATGGATATTAATAAATGTCATCAGAGCTTCTTCACCATATTTGGATTGTCATCAGATGGATAGACATGGCAAAGAATGACATTTTTGGGTAAAAACTAAGGCCAAGACTTTTAGTGTTACCAGAAAGATGTACAAACAAGATTCTTAGGAATTTATCATAGCAGATGGTGTTCTGGCAGCACAAATACAGTGGTAGCTCAGGGGAAGATACTGCAAACCATGCCAGAAATCCTCATTGTCTTCTGGGACCTTTCAGGGGTTCACGACTTCAGTTGGAAGTGGGGACACATTCAGCAGTCCACTGACAGCACAAGGTCCATGACCTGGCCTTGGGAAGGCTGAAGTAATAAAACATTTATCCACAATAAATGATTCAGTCAATCTACAGACTATTAGCACTTATGAACTTATAAACATATGAACCCTTTTTTCCTCCAGATCCTGTGGATATGTACACTGGCTTGATTTCTGTTACTCAAACATGGCATGTGGTTATCACAACACGGTGTAGCTATTCCAGATCTCAGATATTGGTCACCCATTCCAAAATACAGGATGAGTACAGAAAGATGTGACAGAGGCTGCAAAAGTGTCAATAAGTGGCCTCTGTGTTGAAGGCCACACTGAAACAGGGGCTTGCAGGACTGTGTACATGTGAAAAATACATGGGAAATAAATCCAGTGTATCTAAGTATGGGAAACCTTCAAAAAGAAGGTGACCATGAATTACTAGATAGCTTTTCAAAAAGTTGTCACTGTCACTTTCTGAAAGATTTCATCACATGCTATTGCAGAGCTGGTATTTAAGTATGCGCTTCAGGAGACTTGAGATGTACCTAGCTGGCTTCTTCTCCAAAGAGACATTGTAACATGAAGCATGGCTGTTCCCCAGAAGTATGAGATCATCAATCTGAAAGAAATACAGGGAAATGAATGACACAAAGAACATTAATCAAGATAGTTATGAGGCAATTTCAAGACAGAGGTTAGAAAGAATCCGAGAACAAGCTACATAAAGCATCAAATAGCAAGTGTTCATGCCAGTTGTTCTTGTGGGAGGGTGAGCAGAGTGAGGCACAGTCTGCTTCTGAACACTGGTGAGATGAGATGAGTGGGCCATGACAACTTTATATGTAAAAGCAGTCATAATGCAGCGAAAGGTTTCTTCATGAGGCATTTGAGCCAATCTAGAATAAAAGCTGGGAAAACAGAGATGCTGTAGCCAGTTGACCATAAGACACTGTGGTCACTTTGGATATGTGTGTGAAAATTAAAATAAACCATTTTCCTAACTGGTCTGGTAGTATTGCAGGAGTGGAGATTTTCTTTGCAATGATCTACTGTACTTTCAGTAAACACTGTTGCTCAGGCTCCTAGAGACCAGAAAAATGGACAACACAATCACAGTAACTGTCTCAGACATCACAAGGAAGATGAGTCAAGTTTGCAATCTTATGGTATGGTCTCACAGGGGAATCTAGGTTATACAAAGCTTCGTTCATGCTGCCTGTGTTTGGAAGCGATTCATATCAGATTGCCACTAGTGAAAGAAGGCTAGAAATGATTTTTTCATGTCTATCAAAGTGTTTCATGATTACTACAACTTGTTTCTGTTGCAGCAAAATTTACTGAAGACATTTGTTGGACATTGTGAAAACTACAGGAGAAAAATACACACACAGAAGAGGGAATCTGTAGTCCCATTCTTGACTATCGTGAATTCAATGTTCAAATTCTTTACTCAAGAGTTAAGAAGGATTTTTAGCTGGGTCTTCCATATTACATCTTTAACCAGAAATATAATCTGTGCTGACATCACTTGGCTTTTCACCTGAGATTCTTTCCCTTAATCCTCTCTGTTTCTGATGTTTGTTAGGGGGAGCAATGAGGTGAGGAAATAACTATTTTTTGCTATGGATAAGCTGCAGAAAATTAATGGGAGCAGTGTCCACAGGGGATTGGTAAACCATCCTCCCAGGCAGTCTCCCATCCTTGACTACTTCAGCTCAAAGGATATCCTAACTTGGATGTGCCTTTGATATTTGTTATTTTTCTAGTACTTATCCAAGTGTCTCCCTGAGTCCTGTCAACCTTAATGCTTTGTCACACTCTTGTTTTGTACTTGTACATAGCATAACATAATACAGCCAGTTGTATTAAGCTTTTGCTTGATTCCTCTATGTGGAGAGTTATAAAACAGCCTTTACAGCAAAGAGATGGCATAAGGCTTATTACATTAATTTATAGATAAGTCTTGTTGAAGACAAGAATAATGAAACACTCCAGATTTTTCATTTTATCAGGTCATTATGTCAGCAGCATCCCTTCCAATTTAGATACTATCCCCCCTAAAGATAGTTTTAAAACTTTAAATACTGAACAGAAAGTTATATTCAACAGGATTTATAATTAAATTACTTAAATGGCTTTCTCATTTGTTTCTTCAGTGCTCTTGGACATAAGCTTGGCACTACATTTTTCTGAGAAGTCCTCAATACCAGCTGATGTGGAAGTGTCTGTTTGCACCGACCACCCCTCATAGTCTGTAGGCACATGAAACTCCTTCCTAAATCTGCCTATAGGAAGATCTAAAACCTCTTTTTAGTGAAGAGCTGTCTGGCAGGGCACACTCCTCCTTTTTCTTTCTGGACTGTGTTATTCAAAGTGTCTTTCAATTTCAAATGTAGTTTTTCACTTTCTTCTATTTTTGTCTTTGGGAGGAGGTCATATGTTATCTTTGATCTGCTCTCCATTTTCCACTGCCCTCCAGAAGGCATCCCCTTGACAGTAAATGCCCATACCTCTGGCTATGCCCTTTCATCATCTACCTGTGAACAGCTAAGCAGAGCTAGTGTAGGTGTCCTCGGCACTTTCCCTCTAACTGCTACCATAGTACCTACCCAGCATAAAACAGAAAATAATTCAGCTCTAATTTGGTGACTGGCTGCCTCCCAGGTAAAATGCAGTGAAGCACTAGGACAGACATTTATAAGATAGAAGCAGAGCCTCTGCTGTTTTTGCACCCTATAACACCACTGACTCTGTAAAATACTTTTCAAAGTGCCTGTTGGATTTTTTTCTTGGACCTGGTATGCATCTCCTCTGTATTTATCTCCTTTGTTGACTTTCTTTGATTATTATTCAAGTTGATTTGCTTAGATTTGATTCAGCTTCATTTAATTTCTTAATGCTTAGTCTCTATGTAAGAGAAGATGAGAAAAAAAATCTTACTTCTTGTTTTAGTTCCACCACCAAAGTAGTCAGATTGGTGATAACTGTAGTGGGCTTATGCCTAACCTGGTAAAGCAAGATAGTATATTCTGAACAAAGAGACAGAGTAATTTACTCAAAAACCACGTGTTAAGCTGAATAGCTCCTGACTTATCCTCTCTTTGTGCATACCTTTAGTGCCACAGTCCATACACATCTGCAAGGAATACAAATACCTAACATCAGTCAGGAAATTCATACCATCCAGGTCCAGGTGTGCACAACAGCATTCCCTTAATGCATTGCCTCCCATCTAATTTCTTTTAAAATCATTTGCACCTAAATAAATTGTAAGGTATCCCCTTTTTTTTGACAGGGGACAAGTTGTTTTGCTCTTAAGGAATGCTTTTTTGGTATCGTTACAACTACAATGTGCTTGTATTGCTGTGACATCCATTAAAGTAGGTCAAGGCTCAAGACACTCTTGTTGTTGGACCAAGTATTATTTATTTGTTGTCATCACAGAATCACTGAATAGTTAGGGTTGGAAGGAATTTCTGCATATCACCCAGTCCACCCCCTGTACTAAAGCAGTTTCACCTAGAGCAGGTGGCACAGGAAATCATCCAGGTGGGTTTTGAATATCTCTAGAGGACAAGACTCTACAACCTCTTGGGGTAGCCTGTTCCAATGCTCTGCCGTCCTCACAGTAAATTTTTCCCTCATGTTCAGATAGAACTTTCTGTGCTCCAGATTGTGCCCGTTGCCCCTTGTCTTCAGTGGGCACCACTGAAGAGTCTGTCCTCATCCTCCTGAGCCTTATCCTTTTGATATTTATTATATGCTCTGATAAGTGTTTTCCAGGCTAAATAGACCTAGCTCTCTCAGCCTTTCCTTGGAAGAGAGATGCTCCAGTACCCTAATCATCTTATTAGCTCTCTGTTGGACTCTTTCCAATATTTCCTTGTCTTTCTTGAGCTGTGGAACCCAGAAATTACATCTTTTCTAATGATGGGATACAGCAGACTGGACCTGTAAGACCCATAGGTTGTACCTTCTCTTTCCTGAGCAATTGTAGCAGTAGCAGTTGGTTAATATCGCTATTGCAGGTGCTGACAGTCTTTATTACACACTGGGAGCCACAGTGCCAAGCAGGGAGCAACCAAGAGCAAAGGCAGTTTCCCCTTTGGGAGATTGTATCTCAGTAGAAAGAGGAGGGCTTGGGCAGATGGAAGAGCACAAGGGAGTAGTAGAAGGGCATTGGTTAACATCACAAAGTATTCATACACGCAACAGCATATGCACAGTCTAACATTATCAGGTTGCCCATGGACATCTAGAAATCCAGCCACACCTTCATAAGTTGCTTTGCAGTTCTTCCAGCCATAAACCAAAGGCAGAAAAATCAACCAGCCAATAAAGTAAAAACAGAAGTCTGCTTAAATCCATCCTGATAAATGCAGAGACGGAAGCAACTGAGCAGGGCTGGTTACTGCAGATGTGTTTAGCTCCTTGTGGACCCAAGCACCCTGTCTTACAAAATATACTTGAAGAATTTGCCAGGGAAAATAACCACGGTCCTAAAAGTTCTTCTGACATCCTGAGTGTACATCTACCAGGAATGACCACTGTCCTAGAAAATTTGATCAGTGGCCTCAGAATCAGCAGTTTGAAAAGGGACCTAATTAATAAGCATTTGTTCTGTAAAATCTCAGACTGGTGCGAGTTTAGGTAAATACACATAGATGGAGTTAACCCACTTCTACTTCAGATTAATAGCACTTATTTATTTATTTCCCATGCTCGCAAACTGGGAGAATGAATCTGCTTTCTTGTTTAGACCTGCATAATAGACCTAATTGACTGATAAAGAAGCTAGAGGTGATTTTCACAAATTGACATGAATAAGTATTTAAGCGAGTTCTATTTCTGCAAGAATCATAGAAGATAGAAGCTGCAACATGTATTAGGTAAAACAGATAATAGAAAAATAGGGAAGACAGTACAGGTAAAAGAGATGACAGAAAAATAGAGAAGACAGTAACTGGAGGTTCAGTAAAAACCTGAATGACATAAAATGACTTTATGCAGTGCTTGTGGTACCTTGGCTTAGTACTGTGGCTTAGTGGACAGCATGGGAAAATGTCTAGCCTTTCATCTCTGTCTCTGACCAGATCAACCCTTGATGTGACAAAGTCCCTGTAAGAAGCTGTAAAGAGGAGTGACAACAAGGACAGGGCAACGAGGCCCTATTTCTAGGCGTGATTCCACGGCAGGTCCAAGCAGATGCACACAGTGCATATACCACAAATATACAACACACTCTGTTGCTTGAGATGTATGAAAGGGGAAGAAAGTATTGTGCTCCTTCAACACTGCTCCAGACTGTTCCATCTCCTCCACTGCCTTCCAGATATATGGGAAAGCACCAGAATTCAGCACTTTGGTGCTGTACATTCCTTGCCAGCAATGTACTGTTATCACTTCAGACACAGAAGGGAGCTGTGGCATTTGCACATGAGGCTGCTGGGCTAACTGCAGTGGTGTATGCTCTCATCTCAGTCTTTAGCAGAGTTTTAGTTTATTTGCTCCAAACTATTTATCTAACGTTTTTTAAACCTCACACACACCAGGTTTCAGCAATTAAAAATGCTTTAAACTGTTTCCACCTCCCCATTTGACTTTAATGTTGAAAGAATGGATACCTTATATGCATTATTTAACACTGAAGATGCGGACAGAGTTGAAAACCAGGCAAGATAAAGCTAACCAAAATATACTTTGCATTGCATCTGTTATGTTCTTGCTTAGTTTAAAATGACCCAGCCAAAATCACCTGATACCCAACTTGTGCTATGTACCATTCAGAAATCAGAACCTAAGGAAGATCTTTGGCAATGTTTTGTCAGCAGATAAGCCAGCTAAACATTAACCACTTTTTTGCAATCCTTAATCAGAGTTTTCCATTCATATGGTTGCTCTGTACTCTGAACCTTGAGTTAATTTGTCTCCGTTTTACAGGAAAGCCCACATTGCTTCTGGTCTCTGCAGGCTTCACAATGTGACCTCCTGCTGCTGGCTCAGGAAAGAACATGATGCTGCCTCTGCTTAGGGTACATTAGTTAACGAGTTCACGTAGGTCCAGTTATTACCTTGTTAACCATGACTTGAGGTTTTTGAATGAAGGTACCATCCTGAAAGTAGAGGTTTGCAGTTTGAGAGAAAGTACTATGATTTAAAAATTCACATTGCATGGAAAAAATATATTTCAAAATCCTTGTACAGGAGTAAAGAAGTTTTAAACAAATTACTTGCCTAGTAAAACAGACTCTGTCAGCAGAGCACCTACAAGCCCTCAAGAATCTTCTTCCACGAAAAAAAATCAAACAAAAAAAACTAGGTAGTTTGGTGTTTCTTCATAGACCATCTATGTGGTCTATTTTTTGAGTATAAGTGAAAGAGGGATATTAACTCAATGTTGTCATTTATTGATACTAAATATTAAAAAGGAAAAAGTGATAAGGTACACAATAGCAGGAGAAATGTTAGATTTGTACATCAAGGGTTGTATTTTGGTAATGTAGGATTGTTTTATGATTTCTCAGTAGAATCATAAGATCATAAAATAGTTTTAGTTGAAAAGGACCTTAAAGATTATCTGGTTCCAACCACCCTGCCATGGGAAGGGACACATCCCACCAGACCAGGTTACCCAAGGCCCCATCCAACCTGGCTTTGAACACCTCCAGGGATGGAGCAGTCACAGCTTCCCTAGGCAACCTGGGCTAGAGCCTCACCATTCTCAGAGTGAAGAAATTCTTACTTTTGTCTAATATAAATCTGCCCCTTTCCAGTTTATACCCATTTTGCCTCTTACTTGAGGGGCAATGGGTTTATATTTTAGGCTGGAGATTAGGAGGAGGTTTTTCACACAGAGGTTCATTGGGCATTGGACTAGGCTGCCCAGGGAGGTGGTTGAGTCACCTTCCCTGGAGGTGTTTAAGGCACGGGTGGATGAGGTCTTGAGGGACTTGGTTCAGTGTTAGATAGGAATGGTTGGACTAGAAGATCCGATGGGTCCCTTCCAACCTGGTTGTTCTGTGATTCTGTGATATATATCACTACAAGATGTGTGTGTGTGTGTGTGTGCGCGCGCGTGTATCACTACAAGCCTTTGTAAACAGTCCCACCCCAACTTTCTTGTAGCCCCTGAAGGCACTGGAAGGTTGCTAGAATCATAGAATCATAGAATCATAGACCTCATCCACCCATGCCTTGAACACAGCCTCTTCTTCTCCAAGCTAAATAACCCCAGCTCTCTCAGACGCTGCTCATAGGGTCTGTTCTCCAGCCCCTTCACCAGCTTCGTGGCTCTTCTCTGGACTCACACCAGAGCCTCAACATCCTTCTTTTGGTGAGGGGCCCAGAACTTGACACCGGATTCAAGGAGCAGCCTCACCAGTGCTGAGTACAGAGGGAGAATCACCTCCCTGTACCTGCTGGTCACATCGTTTCTGATACAAGCCAGGATGCCATTGGCCTTCTTGGCCACCTGGGCACACTGCTGCCTCATGTTCAGTCGGCTGTCGACCAATACCCCCAGGTCCCTCTCCTCCTGGCAGTTTTCCAGCCAGGCTTCTCCCAGAAGTCCTCCTTGGAGCCTTCCCTCAACTGTCCTTGTATGGGAGGTGCTCCAACCCTCGGATCATCTTTGTAGCCCTCCTCTGGGCCCGTTCCAACAGTTCCATATCCTTCTTCTGTTGAAGATTCCAGAACTGGAATCTTCAGTTCAGAACTGGAATCTTCAGTACTCCAGATGGGGGTCTCACAAAAGAGAAGTAGAGGGGCAGAATCACCTCCCTCAACCTGCTGAACACTCTTCTTTTGATGCAGCCCAGGATGCAGTTGGCCTTGTGGGCTGTGAGCTCTTGTTGCTGGGTCATTTCAAGCTTCTCATCAACCAGCAATGCAGAACTGATGCTGTTAAACTTGTGAGTCATATGCAGGGCCCTGGGGTAAAAATGTTCTTGTGGAACAGCTCAGTGGGGTCTTGGTTGATCATGAAGCCCAGTCAGCAGCCTGGAGTGTGGAAGACTGGGGGATTTGAAGAGCATAAAATATCTAATAATATTCTCTACCTGTCTCAGTTTGCTTGGACTCTGGGAATGCTCTGTAGGCAGTGCTGGGCCAGCATTTCTACAGAATGAAACCATTTCCTCTCTCCTCAAATTCTGCAGCTTGGGGATTTTAGGGTCTGCAGTTAGAATGAGTGGCAAGTCTTGCTCTCAGCATGATGTATGTCAAGGTTCTCACCCACTGAATATAAGAGTGCCACTGCAGGCTTAACCCATCTCCTCCATTTCCTGAGAACTTAGTTCTGAAATATTATTCCTCAGGTCCTGCTTAAACATCTTATTTTCCGGATAAGAATTACAACTGGGTTACAATTCAGTGAACCATCTCTATTCTGGACAATACTTCATCACATACCTACCCATAGTTTTAGTATTGACCTGAAGGAGATGTGAACACATGCTTAACTTACTGTTCATGTCAAAGTATTTTGCTCAGCAAGGGCTGGCAGAAGGCTTAACCCTAAGCTGAACTAGATTATTGCCAGATTTTATTTTTTATAGTTGGCTTTTTTTGCTGTTGTTTAACTTTAAAAAACCCAATCAAAACGACAGCATTGTAAGAATTTATTTTATACTATGAGAAAAGATGTATTTTTAGTAGTCTGATGTAACTCAATTACAATTGAAGGGGTAAAACTCAAACTAATTTATTTATGTCCAGAAAGCAGAGATGAACATTTTCAGCTCTCAATCTGAATATTTTTAAGGCTCACAAAAGGTGAGAACTGAGGATGATCGCTGAAACTGTCTTGTGGTTTTATTGCAGCCTTCATGCAAAAACTTCTGGGTAAATTACTTCTTCTTACTTGCAGACTAAGGCAGTAAAGTTTTTTTGATGACCTTATAGTACCGCAAAGTAGTCTTGTGGATGTAAGATCATCAGTACAGGAATTATGTTTATTTTTCCTGTTGTACAGCTCCAAGCACTCCCTGACATTAAACAAGTAAGGGACAGTAGAAGAGTACAGGGTCAAATACAACCCTATGTTAAAAATGCAACACTGGTGATTACATTAGCTCTGGCTGTGGGTGCAGACAAAGACACCATTTTCCGACTGTGTTATAGCTGTGGCCAGGACAAGCTGTCCAGTAGCTCTCAGCAAGCACAGTTCTTGCCTAAGGATCTAAATTTTAGACTTATGCAGTGAAGAGCAGTAATACAGAAGCCCTTCCTATCCCCAGATTCTTTATATGTGTACCATACCATTGACACACAGTGTTTGCTGCAGTATCAGTAACAAATGGTTTAAGCTGACCCTTGCTGCTATTCCGAGTGTGAATCCTGACAGAACAGGCTCAGTCCCTTGGGGAACATGGGGGAGCAGAACCTCAGAGGAGCCTGACACTGCCACTCCATCCTGCTCAGCTGCCTTCCCAGCCCTATCATACCACTTCTGCTGAGGCTTTTTCCAGAGGTATTGAGGTCCTCCAGCATCCAGCCTGTCATAGCCATACTGAAACTATTTGTCTCCTGAGTGTCCTTCCCTTCTGAACCTCTAGGAGACCTTCCTACAACCTGTACTGTCTCACCTAGGTGGATCTGCTTCTCTTTGGTATCCTTCTGTGCTCATTTAAGAGAGTGGGAAAATAATTTCCTCCTAAGAAATGCTATACAGCTTTACTTTTAAATCCCTTATGACTCACTACCCTCATGAACAGATTTCTTTTACCATTTTTGATGTCAGATACAATCTAAATTATATTTACATGTGTCCTAGGCTTCTTCTATGTGAAGGATTTCCAACATATTGAAGCAAAGCCTAATAACTGCTTAGGACTAAGCAGTATTATCAGATTTTTTATTTTTTTTTTAGTGTTGGAAGAATAGTAATCATACATTACTCTGCTGTAAAGCCATTATATAATGACCCATCTGTGGAAGAAAAATTCCCATGAACCTAGTGGTAAAGAAATGATCCATTTTAACAGCCTATCACTTCCATATGAGGGAGAAGAACATGGCTATATTGCAGAAAACTACCTCTCCAGGAAGGCTGATGATAAGGGAGGCCTGTGGATGGAAACTGGTTTACTTGAATAACTTTAAGTGTGGATAGACAGCATTGTAATAAATATCTGTACCTATTTAGATTTACCTCTGTGATTACTGAGGAACAGCAGAAGCATATAGAGTCACATGCAATTAGAGATTCCATCCTTCCCTATGTGAACCCATCTGAAGATATATTGTATGTTGATATATATGTGTTCAGTATATGCATTCACGTTACATATTGATATAAGGTATAAAATATATATTATTCACTGTACAGTGCCCAAAATAACCTGTAGAAAAATGGCAGTGACTGTTTAGAACTTCTAATCAGCCAAGTCAGTTAATAAAAGGTAACGAAATTCTTCCTGCCCCTGCAGCACATGGACAAAGGATGCAACTTCTCAAGACTGAAGTGGCTTTACAGCTTTTGTTTTCCTTGCTACTGTTTGAGTTTCTATGGGCAAGCTGACTTACATCTGAATTGTGCTTCTCGCAAGGCAGCCATTGGTGACCATGTAGAAAGCTGCACTATGAGGTGTTCTTTGAGTTGGCTGTACTTTCAGGTAATCACAAGATTTTGATTTGTTTGTTTCAGGGGGTATTTTTTTGTTTTGAAATTTCCCTCTTGGCTTGTAGGTATGATTTATAGCTTGCTTTGTTTTCATGCAAGAGCAATCATTCATTTTCTTTCTGCATGAAAACTTTAATCTGCTCTTTTGTAGTTGCTTTACTCTTCAGGACTGCAGTTTCAAATTCAAGAGATTCTAGCAATAGTGGTTAAAATTGTCAGTTCCTGGTCAGCATTTAGAAGATACAGGACAATAGATGTAGATGCAAGCTACAATGCCAGTGGTGGAACTGGGGATGGATTACACATGATACCTGCACAGAAAATGCCAATGCCTGTAATCCCTTACTCGCCTCTATGTGAGCCAGATACACATATGGGGGCAGGGAGGACTGTCTGGGTCATCTGCCCCTGGATGTGTATATTCCCATGGAGAAGGTCTTAGAGTGATTATTTGCAGGACTTGATAAGCCTTCATTTTTCTGAGGAGTTCTTTTTAGCCAAGAGAATATATTAAGGCAGGCCTTCAGAACACCATCAGTAAATGAAGCTAATGTACCCTGTGCCTATTTTAAGTTAAACTGACTTCCAGCAACTGCCAGCATTGCCCCTGAAGATGACTGATTCATTGAGAAGCATTTAGAAACTGAGTCCCACAAGCCTTCTGCTTTGCCACAAAACATAAACTCTGATTTACCTTTGTGACCATGCACAACTGAAGATATGATTGCTTGTGATAAAAACAACCCCCTGACACTCAACCCAAGTTTCTGATTCTGCAGCCATTCTGAAGTGTGAGCCACACATCTTTACAGTTCTGCTGCTGAAGGGTGGGCTTTGGAGGTCAGCATGTCCTTCTGGGTAACAGCACATACAACCCAAAAGAACTGAACATTTTACCCTTTCTCACAACAAAGACAGTAAGTGAAAAGAGTCAACAAGAGATCTAAAAAGATAGATCCTGAACATGCAATTGAAGTTGAGTTTGTCTGTAGTATCTTCAGAAGCATGCCCCATGCTAGTAAGCCTATAGAAAGCATTAAGGGGCACCAAAGGTTTGTGTTGATAGTCATGAGGACTGTGCAAACATGGCTGATTAGTGGTCAGGTACTAGCAGTTGCACAGAACAAGTATTTACATTCATGCAATGCAGCTCCCCATTCTGCTGCTTAGAACTTGGATCCACATTAGCTCTGCACATGAACAGGAATTCTCTTATTCCATGAGTGAGGAAGTTGCTTCACATAGAGATTAAGTTATTATCCCTTGGTTATGCAAATTCAGAAACAGACTGTGAGAATGTCTGATTTGTTGTCCTGGCTTGAACTGTCAGATGAAAGATCCTTGGGGTAAAAAAAGTCACCTTTTTCAATAGTACACTATTGCTCTGTCACAGGGAAGATTGTCAGACCATTGTTCATGGTGTTTGTAGCCATTAGGACACCATTTCAAGAGGTGAATAAAATGTGAACAATCTTTATGGAATGATTGTTCCAATCTCTGCTCTTTTGGTGCTGCCATTATCACTGCAATCCTCTGTGCCTTTCTGAAACTATGCCATTTTTCTCCCATTTCTTACTCTAAGGACTTCTCTCACAGGGTCTGTAGATAGATTTGGTATTTAAGGTAAATGGTTTTGTAAGGAGTATTAGAGAATAAATGCAGTGGTCAAATCTTACTCTCTTTCCAATGTTTTTTCAGAACATGCCATAAGTCAGCACAATGGTGTGCTAACTCATGACTGAGCAATAGTTTGACTAATGAAGTGCTCTGATAAACTGAGAGACACCAAATAGAATATGGTATCATCTTTCTTTCCCTAAGTGCTCATTTTGAGTCAGATTTAAAACAAAGAAGGTAGAGGAAAGTAAAGGGGGAAAAATAAAAACAAACCCAAACCCATAAGCTAAATAAGAAAATAAAGAGAAACTAGTAGAGCAAGAAAAGTTTTTAATAATGCAGGAATCCAGTACTTCAAGTAGAAAGTTTAATGAATTTAAAAATATTTAAATTAGGAAATCTACTGTAGGAAACATTTATAATAATTCATACCATTAAACAAACAAAACCCCAAACATGACCAGAGATATGTGCATGATGGAAAGTTGGAATGTTTCAAACCCAGAATGATAAGAGATTCATAGTAGACTCCTTACTATTTTCTAGGCCAATTCTTTGTATTCTTTTCTGGATACAACCCTTGCCTAATTCTGTTGCCAGCTGCCTTGTAGGCAAGAGAAGTGAGCATGCAGTATCAAAGGGGCTACAGAGGTGAGAGAGGCAGTCTTCAGGGTGGTATTGGCATATAGAACAGCACAAGGGAACCGGAGTGGTTTGTGGATGAAAGTCATAGAGGAGACAGGGAATGCTGCAGGTACACTGGTGTTCTCCTTGAATGTGCTGACCAGAACTCTGCCAAGCTCTTCATACCTGGTTGTGATGGATAACTAATTTTGGCAGCAAAGAAAGATGGTTTTGGGTCTTGTAGGCTGACCCTTGCCTTTTATTTGGTCCTTGGGGTTTCTCTTTTTTCCCACCCTTTGTTTTAATTCCCCTTCTCTATTATTTCTGAAAGAATGAGAGCAGTGTCATTTCAGGTTCAGAAACACCAGTCCTTGAAACTCACAGCTTTGCCTTTGGACTCCTATGAGAACAGAGTTAGGATAGTTATCTGGTACTCAGCATGAGCAGACCACGTAGCTAGATAACACTCTGGGGAGTTGCAAGCAGCATTTCCTGGCACTGTGTGTATAACTGTGCCTGACTTCTCCCTGGATGCTGTGGAAATTTCTCTGCACACATAACTGTGCAGATTAGCAGCAGTCAAGGAATGAGAGGATGATGACAGGATCACTCTTTTCCTCCTTCCACCACAAAGAGGTCATGTTCATTTTCTGGTAGTATAAGTTACCCATAGGACATATGTGCTGTGCAGAAGAGGCCATAGCAAGAGTCATCAAGGCTAGTCTGTCTGTGAGAGGCCATAGTCTGAGGATCTGCTGGCATGTGAAATAACAGCAATCACCCTTCCATTTCTGGGTCACATTCTCCTCTTTGTGTTTTGCTTTCATTTCTCAATGAGCATGCTAGGAGGAAAATATTTGGACCTGGCTCAGTTGCAAATTATATTTTTGATTCACACATGCACACACAAACCCTGGTTATTCCTGCTATATAAGAAAAAGAAACTTGGTCAAGGTTCCAAGCTACTAAGAGGAGTGCAATGCTATATATTTGTACCAACACTGTATATATATTGGATTAATAAGTAGAAAATCACCCCAGTAAGGTACAACTTACATGGATGAAGGATTTTCTTATCTTTTACAGTTCTTTTATGTTTTTGTTTGGTAATTCTTGGAGCTGTGGGGAAAAAGGTTTCCAGGAAGGACAAAGGAAATAACTCATCTATCAAATGTAAAGCTATTTGTCTTGTAATCACTGTATTCAGGAGCCTTCTTTGCTTGTTAAATTTTCCAGCTGCGTTCAGTTATTTGGAGGATGAAGTCACCTACATTAGGCATACAGAAACTGATTAGGTCATCCACATTTCCCTGAACATTTAACTTCATTCGTGGCACATCTGCTGCATGGTGATACAGTGAAGAACAATCAGCACAAGCAGAATAAAGTCTCTTGCATGCTGCTGTAGGATTGCTTTTGTTTGCCTGCGTCCAGATGTGCGGTGTTAAATACATTTTGGGGCTGCTATTAGAAGCCAAGCAGTCAGCACCCATATCTCTTTGGCTGAATCTAGTGTTCATCTAATGCTCAGTCTTTCGTTCAGGCAAAACAGTTCAGAGGAACGAGACGCTCTGCTGGATTGTAATCTATTCTGATGCTACAGGAGCACACTCCTTTGATGCAGAGGCATGTCATGAGGTTTTTTCTCTTCTACAGTTTGTGACTCAGATGATTTTTATTATTAGACTTCCATTTGCTCTTTGCTCTGGGTTCCCTTTCCTGTTATTTTCATGCTAATCAGAACTAATTTCTTCTAAAAGTTTCCTCTTCAATCCCTTGAAATGTTTTTGTACTGAGTATCAAATCCTATGAGCAAGCATGGATATTTTTTTCAAGGCGATAGGTATATACTAACCTGTAAGTGTAACCGAACATATTACAATACCATGAGTTAGTCTCAGGGGCTTTCATGGTTGTTAACAGATGTAAAAGAAAATATTTCTTTTGTTATTGCTTAATCCCAGTACTAGGAAGTACTTTGAAGGAAGCATGATTTATAGGATCAGTCAGTTCCAAAAAGCGTTCCCAGCAGATGCCAACTCTGGTTTAGGAGAACCAGTAAGCCACCTTCTTTGTAGCAGTGTTGACAAACTCTGTCAGTGATGATGCTTGTATTTTTCATCAGCTATGACTGGAATGGATTTTACTTACATGTGGTGACTCCAATTTCTTTCAGCACTTCCCTGATTCTTGGCTCTGTTAATGTGATGAAATCTGGAAGAAGAGGAAACATACCCCCTCATGTGTTTTTGGTGTGGTTTCTCCCACACTGCAGGACCACGGATACCTGACACATCTGTCTGCCAGTCCCTGATATTGTGTGAAACTCATTTCTGGAGACTGGGAAGCACTGAGGACTGACAAGTGGAGTTAGAGGCTGACACAGTTGGAAGTGTGGGAAGGAGTTTAGTAGCAGCAAAGGCAGGACTGGGACATCTCCCTGCAATTGACATATCTCTTTGGGTGTTTGAGGAATGTTTGGAAAATGTCTGAATCTGACAGTATTTTCCATGTCTTCTGTTTTATTTTCCTTTTTTTCATTTTTAAACCTGCTTTCTTTGTTTGTTTGTTTGGTTTGGTTTGGGTTTTTTTCGTGCAGGAAGGATTTTGGGACAGATTGTCCTCCAGAGATAGTAGTTCTTGTAGGTAGTTAGCTAAAAGTCCTTATCAGATTTTAGGTGCTTTGAGGAGGCAGCAACAGGGTACAGTTGCATTGTGAAGCAATAAAGGGATTTATGACAGGCAAAAGATGGAAGAAGAGGTTAACATGCAAAAAAGATGTGCTACCCTGTTGAGTTTTAAGGTACAAAGGGAATAGAGTTACATCATAAAATTACTTTACACTCTTTCATTCATTCTCCCTGTAGCGTAAAACACCCTACATATAACCATGCATCTCTTCTTATTGGAAAGTACATAAAGAACAGCAAATTATTAAATGAACCCTGGCAAACAAAATCTAACACATTAGTATTGCCTGCAATAACCCAAACAAATTCTTTGGAGTGATGCACTGATGTGTGATGTTCTTAGATTTTATGATGTTAGGAGATTTTATGCTGCCTGCCCCAACATTATGGCTATCAAACCTTCCTGAACATGAAGAGGAAGGTTAGTTACCTACTTGTTCAAGCAGGTACAGAAAAACAAGCTTTTCAGTTTAGCTGACTTAGGTCACTTCAGTCTTCCCATTCTTAGACCGATAAGAGTGGAGAGGATAAGGATAGGAAATAAGAATGATGATAAAGATGGAAAGGTGGAGGAGCCTGAATGTTATCAGGCTGAGCAATTCAAATGCGAAATATCTGTAAGTATGAGTTGAGGATTAAAGAATTACCCTTTTACTACAATGCCTTACTGCTTTCAAGAGGAGGAAAAGTTTGATCAGGAGCTTCCAAGAAAAAATAACTTCACAGGCAAAATTTCCCTCTAAAGGACTAACAGTGACTTAGGCGCCACATAAGGGTTTATCATTCACTAAGAAGAAGGAAAGATGCCTCTCTCTCACCAGGTTTAGCAGAATTCTGTCTGAGCAGTGCTGGGGAAAGAAATGTAGTAGTACAGGTAAAAAATGTTAATGAAGTGGTCTGTAGAATTCTGTATGCATGGGATTTAGAAAAACAACTTGGAGTGAATATGTAGGCTACAGAGCAGTTTCTGGAAGGGTATCTCAGGTATAGAAGGAGCATAGAAAGCATTGGAGAAACAGGTGGCAAAGGTATGTCTCCTTCAGCACTGGTACTGTAAGCAGTGAGCAAGTGGAGAGAAGATGTGCAGTGAGATCTGAATAGAGAACATTTTTGCCTTTCATCAACCATTGTGTGTGATAACTGTCAAATCATTTTACCTTTTCTGTGCTTTTTTCTCCTTTCCATTTTGGAAATGTCTCTTGCTTCAGGTTTGCATAGTTCTAACAAAGCAGAGTCCTAGGTTTTCTAGGGCCTTCAGGTACCATGGCAACAACATTTTGCCTAATTGTAACAGAAGTAATGGAAAAGATGTTAGGACTAAACATATGCCTGGAAAGGTAAGGTAATAACTAAGAGGGAAAACAAAATTTCCATAACCTTTCCTAGGAAGGAGGAGTGTTCATCAGCTTTGAAATTTCTGAATCTTCTCTCTTTGTCCATCCCTTTCCCTCCTGACATTCCTCCGCTATTGTGCCTTAATTTTCATAGCTACCAGCTGACTTCCAGTAACTAAAATCTACTTGTGTCATTCCCATCTATAGCTTGCACATTATTACAAACTGCATCTCTAGCCCTGTTTCCATGGAAATAGAAGCTAGCAGCATGACAACAAAACAGGAGAAAATCATCAAAAGAGAGCAGTTTAATACCTTTATCTTCTGCTTAGTAGTATCAATAAGGCAAATCCTTTCTATCCAGAGCTATTCCTAGTGGTGGATCTCAAAATGCTTTCCAAACATAACAGTAGTGAACCTCCAAAGAGCCCTGAGGTAATCAATACTCCCACTTCATAATGGACAAATAAACATTTTAGATTTGAAGATCCTTTTCCAGATATGTATAGGGTCCTTGTTTCAGACTGGGCCTTTTAGGCAGTGTATAGCAGCGTCACATAGCATGTGACATGACAGGGTCATGCTAATGTGTTCAGGAGTAGGCACCAAGGCTGACTATCACATCACCTTACTCCAAGTACAATCTTCAGGATGTTGAGGCTCTGGAGCAAGTCCAGAGAAGAGCGATGAGGCTGGTGAAGGGGCTGGAGAACAGACCCTATGAGGAGCGGCTGAGAGAGCTGGGGTTGTTTAGCCTGGAGAAGAGGAGGCTGAGAGGAGACCTTATTACTCTCTACAAGTACCTGAAAGGTGGTTGTGGAGAGGAGGGAGCTGGCCTCTTCTCCCAAGTGACAGGGGACAGGACAAGAGGGAATGGCCTCAAGCTCCGCCAGGGGAGATTTAGGCTAGACATTAGGAGGAGGTTTTTCACACAGAGGGTCATTGGGCATTGGACTAGGCTGCCCAGGGAGGTGGTTGAGTCACCTTCCCTGGAGGTGTTTAAGACACGGGTGGATGAGGTCTTGAGGGACTTGGTTTAGTGTTGGATAGGAATGGTTGGACTAGAAGATCCGATGGGTCCCTTCCAACCTGGTTGTTCTGTGATTCTGTTCTGTGATTCTGTGATTCTTCGTAGGCGTGAAAGGAAGTAAAATGGCCTCTCCTGGATTCCTAGAATTATAGATTCATATTATACACTAGAAAAAATAACAAAAATTGAGTGTTTCGCTGTCATTCTCACTTCCATTCTCAGAAAAAGTGAGACCAGGGACTAGCAAAGCCTTTCAAGGACGTTCAAATTATTACCTAAGTCATGTATGTGCCCTTATTACTCCCTTCCCATAGTAACAAAGTAGAAAAATATGTGCAGTAGAATGGGATGGAAGACAATTGTGCAAATGTATGTAATAGGTGTCACTAATAGACTCCAGTTTCAGGTTGGATCCATTTTAAGCAGGGAAGTTTTTAAAAATGAAAGCTGTCTGAAGGCAGATCTCTCCCCAAAACAAATCTTCATCAGCCTTCCAGATTTAATATTTCTTGGTGTTCATATCACAATAAACCTTATTTCACTGATTGACAGGTCTCTTCAGGTTGGTTGTTGGTTGCAACAAACTGCCTTGTAGTCCTATGGAACAATTGTACAAGAACAGGTACATAATGAACAGCAAAATCTTTAAAAACTTTTAGACACATTGTAAACAAGTTTGTCTATTTCTCTTTGGGCAATAAGTACATGCAACCTTAAACAAAACTTTTATAAGATGTTGTAATTCTATATAACATCTCCTTCAGACTCGCTTCTGTACTCACTATGGACCATTCAGTAAGAAAATAGTGAAAAAAAATGCCCTGGGGCCATAGCAAACAGTTACTGCAGACTCTGGTTAAAATACCAGTCTGAGCTCAGAATAGAAAATGAAGGGATTTTGATGTGCAAGGGGGAGTAAGGGAGGATAAGAGAGAGGGAGAGACTCTGGAAGAAAGAAGGAAAATTTAAAAGAGTGCTGTCAGCAGGAAGAGGAGAGCACAGGCAGTATAGAATCATCAGACTTGTAACAATTGGGAAAACACAAATAAAGAGTAAGTGAGGGGCAACTGTGGTCTTATGGATATTTTGGAAGCACACAAATAGACTGACTTAATCAGATACGTTATTAAATGTGAATTATTCATTTCGCCTAGATGATTAGCAAGTCTATTTATTCTTGTAGCCCATTTTATATTTCTTGACAGATCTTACAGGTAAATGCAGAACTGGTTACTTAGGTAAGGCATTGTGATAAAGGAACAAGGTATATTAGTCAACTTGCTTACAATGGCTTCCTGCCCAAGGGCACTTGACACAGATTACCTTACACAAAGAAATAATTCAGCTGTGACTCTGAAACAACCGCATGACTTGCCCTGAACTTTTAATAGAAACCTTGTTAATTGTTTACACACGCAATTAAAAAGTCTATACCTCATCTTGGCACGAACTGAGACAATTATATTCTCCTTGAAATTTACTTGGAAAATTCTGAGTTTAGACCAAGTAAAGGAGATGTGCCCTTATTGGTAGAGCTAAGAACATTTGACAAGATTGATCTGAACTGCAGAGAGCTATTATGTGACAGTATCCTTCCACTCCAGCAAAGGAAAGCAGGAACTACTTTACTCAATGGCTAATTTGTTTATCTTCAGATATTGCACAGAAAGAGACTTGCTGTCCTGAGAGAGCCCTACCTTTCTGGTGCTAGGAAAGTCAGGTCAAGATAAGTCAGAAAAATGGGTGCAGATTAAAATTCAGCTCCTCTTTGAACTGTTTGGGAAAGCTTTACTTTCTGACTCAGCTAGCTTTTCACTAAACTGACATCACAGCAAGTCTGACACATAGTTTTTGCCTGTAAGCCAAGGCATTCAGAGCAATTTGTTTCTTCTGAGAGAGGGAGGACAAAGCTCTGGCCTTGTACTGATTCACATGGTTGTCTACCCTGGGTCTTCCAAATCTGCCTGTACTTCTGAGGGCATAATTCACCCAGAAACCCCTCTCAAGATCAAGATACTTGAGGCTTTGCACATGGCCTTGCAGCCTGCATAGCTCAGGTTAGACCTCCCTCTGCTATCACAAATCTGCTCCAGATGTGCTTCCTTTGCGGTGGCGGACCACACAGGATGGTTCCTTCCCTACGCAGGTGTCATCATCAATAATGACAGGATTTTTGATCTGCTTATCAGAACATTTTGTGTCTGACACCAAAGATTCTTCACATACGAGAGCTGAGGATGGTGACTGATGACAGTTCCTCTGCTTCCCAGCCTCACCCAGTCCTTGATTTATGCCTGCCTTCCTGTTAAATATTTCTTTGTCTTGGAGGTCAGCAGTGCTTTCCAGGTTGCTTGTGGCCCAGCTCCCTTAGGAGGTAGATGCAGGGGTCTAGGGACCACAAGGAGGAAGGCTGATGCATACCATTAGGTGCTTGCTTCTCCCTTAGTATTTCTTAATGCACAGACACAGTCTTTACCTCCAGATCTGGACAGTAGTACCTCTGCTCTGTTTTAGAGAAATGTGGATTTCTTTGCTGTGCACAGCTCAGAGTCAGTCATACAAGTGTAGTAGTGACTCATGTGCCTCAGAGTGAGACTGCTCTTAGCCCACTAGGTCACCCTGCATTTGTGCCTCACACAAGGTTTTGAGAGCCAGGAACAGGTTCCTCCCTCAGAAAACTCTCAAATTTAAGCTCTGTCTTTCTTTCTTCATCTGAAATTAACACATCAAAATGGAAAAGATAGCATGCACCAGGGTGGGGTATGGTAAATCTAAAGATATTTTTGGCTGACTCTCTTCTGGAAGCCGTATGGCTTGTTTAACAGAAATCCTTCAGGTCTTCTGAGGAGGGAGTCATCTACTTACAGGGACAGTCCTGCTCACTACTGGATTTCAGGACTTCCTTATAAAGCCATCTCTGTCAGCCAGTGTTGCTCAGTTCTAACTTCGCTGTGCTGCAGTGCCTCTGGAATGCTGTGGCACAGTGTGGGGATGCTACCGGGAGGAAGCCCCAGGAGTCCCTGGGTTATGCCCTGCTTAGGGATCACAGCTATCAGACACTAGGGAGAAAACAGGTGTGGGGCCTCTCATCTCCTTAAAGAGATAAAACCACTGGCTTCTTCCTTTGCCTTTCCTTCCTATGAGGTTGGGAACGTAACCTTGGAAATGTACTTCAATTTTGCAAATATTACCTTTTGCTCCCAAACACTCTTCAGGAATCTTATCTTCAATGTTGAATGGTTTCTGCATTGAGTTAAATTGCCAAAATAGCTGTTTAGCTCAGTTGTCACTCAAAAGATCTGGTGTCTGTTCAATGGTCTACTACCAAGTTAATTTGCAGCCATAAGCAGATCCCTTCCTCTGGCTGTAATGCAGAGTGGTGAACTAACAGTGAATTAATTATCTAACATTTTGCTAGTTTAGATGTAGAATTTATCACAACTCTATGACATATTAAACAGGAAGGCAGTGAGTTGGCCGGGCGGGATTCACCCAAGGGTATTGAGGGAGCTGGTAGATGTGCTGGTCAAACCCCTTTCCATCATCTTCCAACAGTCCTGGAAGATTTGGGAAGTTCCACAGGACTGGAGGCTGACTGATGTTGTGCCCATCTACAAGAAGAGTGGCAGGGAGGATCCAGGGAACTACAGGCCTGTCTGTCTGACCTCAGTGCCAGGGAAAGTCATGGAACAGGTGATCCTGAGTGCTATCATGAAGCACATGCAACAGAACCGGGTGATTAGGCCCAGCCAACATGGGTTCACAAAAGGCAGGTCTTGCCAAACTAACCTGATCTCTTTCTGTGACAAAGTGACTTGGCTGCTGGATGAGGGAAAGGCTGTGGATGTATCTTCCTGGACTTCAGCAAAGTCTTTGACACAGTTTCTCACAGCATTCTGCTTAGGAAACTGTCAGTCTCTGGCCTGGACAGGCGCATACTCTCCTGGGTGGAAAACTGGCTGGATGGCTGGGTCAAGAGAGTGGTGGTAAATGGAGTTTACTCCAGCTGGAGACCAGTTACAAGTGGGGTTCCCTAGGGTTCAGTGTTGGGTCCAGCCTTGTTCAATGTCTTCATCAATGACCTGGATGAAGACATCAAGTGCACCCTTAGCAAGTTTGTAGGTGACACTCAGCTGTGTGGATCTGCTGGAAGGTATGGAGGCTCTGCAAAGGGATCTGAACAGGCTGGACCGCTGGGCTGAGCCCAATGACATGAGGTTTAAGAAGGCCAAATGCCGGGCCCTGCGCTTGGGGTAGGACTATGCAGAGCTACAGACTAGGAGAAGTCTGTCTAGAAAGCTACCAGGAGGAGAAGGGAGATTTAGGCTAGACATTAGGAGGAAGTTTTTCACAGAAAGGGTCACTGGGCACTGGCAGAGGCTGCCCACGGAGATGGTTGATTCACCTTCCCTGGAGGTGTTTAAGGCACGGGTGGATGAGGTCCTGAGGGACATGGTTTAGTGTTTGATAGGAATGGTTGGACTTGATGATACGGTGTGTCTCTTCCAACCTGGTGATTCTATGATTCTATAATTCTATGAGTGAAAAACACCAATAAAATCTGCACAGCCGTAGCATAGAACTTGTGAGCAGTGAAAGGGAAGAAATAAACTTCCAGAAAGTTCCAGCCAGTCCTGCATCTGCCTGGAGTCTTTGGAAATGTTTTAGCATGTATTAGTTCAGGATGTTTACTACGTTTATATTCAAGTTCATCTAAAAAAAAAAAGTAAATGTGGGTGGATGTAGTTGTATATTATAGTTGTAATTATAAATGTAGGTTACAGTTGCATAGATAGCTTATCACACACACACATATTTGTATTTTTTTTTTTCTGATTCAAGGAAGGAGTGAAAACCATTCCCATTATAAAAAGAGTGTCTCTTAAAAAAAATAAACACAAAAATCACCTCAAGTTTATCTTTGTTTTCTTCTGAATGGCCCAGAAATCAACCAATATATTCCAAAGGCAATGGAGAGAAAGCAGATCAACAACATAGTTTTCATTGCCTTAGAAAACCAGGCCAAAAATCAAGCTTAGAATTTGGAAAATTTTCTATAGTATTCACACCCTAATACTTGAGCAAGCAGAAATAATTCTTTTCTAGTGTCATCACAGAAAAAATACTTTATCTGTTTGTTTACCTTTTTAGAGTCCAGTTTCACTGGATTAATTACTGTGTTTTTGAGACTTGCCTCCTATTTCGTGCTCATTTCCTTTTTCTTATTGAAAACAACTTACAAAATGCCAGGCAAAATCTGTATAGCCTCAGGCTAGTGATACCTTGGATCAGCTCCTACCTACTTAGCAGCTTTATGGAGGTCTACAAGTCATTTTTGAGTTAGGGTTGTCTACCTGGATGGTCATTGCCTATACCCATCCTGTGAGATAGTTATGTCCAGCTATCCATAGAATTCAGATGTTTCCTGATGTGTCGATGCCTGTGTCCTGAGTCCTTCAGCTGTTGTTATATCCATATACACATCCTCATCCCTGAGCAGCTATTGTATCCAACTGACCAGTCCACAGCATGGTCCCAGAATTGTCACCCCAGTTTTTGAAAAATTGGCTGACACAGAACTCACTTTTAAATTAACAACTTCTCAGTTTTCCTTATGCCAATACAGACACAAGCCTCTCACTGCCCAGAAAGTCCACCAAAGCATACTACAGCAATTAGATACGTGGACAAACATCAAGATGTATTTGGAAACCATGACAAAAGTGAGACAAGGGCAAACCTAACAAACGCTGGTACTATCCACTGTTTAGTTTTGCCCCAGGGTGCTTATTCCTTCTAATTAACTTTATTTGCAGAAGTATTTACATTTTCATCTACATAGGATGTGAAGCTTGTTATTGAAGAAGAATGTGGACACATTGCTGTTGCCACTGAGAAATCTTCTCCAAAGTCTTGCTCAGATTCTCAGCAAAAGGAATCAGAATTGATCCCTCAGCTCTCAACCCCAAACTGCTTGCAAATCCCATCCAAACATTTTCAGCAATGCTCATAAGGCCAGCAGCATTTTCTGGGATCATCTGTCTCCAGTGTCAGTACAGAAAATTGAAAGAATTCAGCACCACGTATAGAGCGTTTTGCCCAAATAAAGTCTTCATTTTTTGGGGGCAGAAAAGTTAATTTTGAGTGCTTTCAAGGCATGAAAAATACCCTCTAAATAGAATTTGACAGGTGATGCAACAGTTATTAGACTAGAAAACTGGGAAAATTATTGCTTTGGAAGAATATTATCATTCCAAATAGCCTTTCATAAGTTTACATATTCATCTAACTGTATTTTTTTGAGAGTTCACCAGTTTTTGCACAATATTTTTGGACTGATCAAGCGTTTAGAGTACTTCTAAACTTTTTTGGCAGATTCCCATTTCTCGTGACATCTGAAGCACAGAAACAATGCAAAGCCTTCCTTTAAATTACTCCCAAACATGAGTTCCCTTCCTTTCCTCTATCCACTTCACCTCTGTGACCTCTGTTATCACAGTTTAATCTCCCAGGCCTTCTTGCTCAGCAGCTACATGTCCAGGAATAAAAGAAGTCTTTGCATTCTCCTGACATAATGGTTTACTAAATCCTGTGGGCTGGCACTGCTTATATTCTAGGAGGCTGCTTACATGCTATGCAGGCGCTAGTTTTTGGTCAAACTTATATCCTTTTGTAACAGCTCTTGCACTCCTTGCCCCACCTGTTTCTCTTCTCTCCTACTACTCAACTAGCCCACCTCTAGTCCAGCGAACACATAAAACATAGCAGTGACACATATTTACATAAAAGCACAACCTACTGTGGGAGAGTATGGCTACTGGAAGGCCCGAGTCCTAGATTTATTTTTCCTGAGTCATATATCTTTAGTTCTTTCTACTTTTAAAAATACTTTCATAAGCTTACTGGCACCAAAATGCATTTTTCCTTCTGCTTTTGTGTCTTTTTGATCATGGTGGACTATGCAATGATAAATGTAATAAATTACACCAAGAAGGAAATTGTTTTGGAAGTAGTAGGACAAAGGGAAGTCAAACTAAGCAAGTCTGAAATAAGCGTCATGGGTTTTCAAGCTTAGTGGTAGTCTCTTATCTAAGACATTCATTGATCAGAACCACCAAAATAAACAAATTATCAGGTTTTGTGCACTTCTCTGTGCATCAGTTAATGTCCTGTCAGCTGCAGAAAATAAACATTTAGTTGAAGGCATTCAACTGCATAAATAACCTATTAACCCATCAACATTGGGCTGGGCTAAAGGAAATATATGACATGATTTTTTTACATATGTCTTTTTCCCATTTTTCTTGGCTGTATTTCTAGTCCTGGATATGACAACTTTTTTTTTTTTTTTTTTTTTTTTTTCCTTTCTCTGTCCAGTTTAAACAGGAAAAGCAAACAAGGATATTTCTGCATCTCTTTCATGCAATACTGTGAATTACTTTGCTATAGCCTGTTTCTCCCTTGTACAAGAAACTAGCTGGACTCGTTCTCCACTTATATGAAGTTAGATTTCCAGACTGAGTTGATTTCCAGTTGTGGACCCGCCTATGATGTTCTGCGGGGTTAAGAGTATTGCTCAGTCTCCCTCTTCTTTAGCTAGGAGTACTGTGGGAGTTAAAAATCACCAAGAAAAACATTTTTTAAGTACTGCATACTGATAGATGGATTTAGGTCCACAACATTTCATGAAATCAAGAGTATCAGATCAGATTATATTGATAGAGAATGAGATGGGGGCGTAAGCACGGTTTAACTTAGTGAAACACCTTGAGATATCTCAGTCACTGGCTAGAATAACAATCAATGGACTCAGCACGCTGTTGAAGGTTATTTTTTTGCAGTGCAATCTTAGCTTAAATAAACCCTCCCTGCTGCTGTAATCTGTACTGGCTGGCCACAGATTCTTCAAAGAAGATGAAACACTGTTCTCTTCTGAATTTCACGTTTATTAAAAGATTTCATCTTCTCCTGTGTAATGTTTGCATCACAACACAAATCATCAGCTTGCTTTGACCCTGACACCATTTTATACGCTTAATAATAATAAATCTATGTCCTGAAATAGTTTCTGCAGATTACGGCAATCAATCAAAATTCAGGGAGCCTTAAACCATTAATGTCATCGGCAATGATCCAGCACCCTGGGAATCCATCTAAATCAGCCATTATTACTGAAAATGCTCCTTAAGAGCCTTAAGATAAAGGTAGTATTTGGAAGCATAAATTGCAGTTCTATTTTTATCAGCCATTGAGGGATGATTTTCATAGCGATTTTTTTGTATTGGTTTTGAACAAGACAAAGTCAGAACAATTCTTTCTTTCGCCTCATGCAGATGTTTTGGTTATTGTAATAGAAAAATAGAAGGCAACGCATAACAGGTTGCTTTACTAGAGTGAAACTGAAGCATTTGTTATGTAAAGGAGCCTTCAGATTTTTTGACGGAAGAGGAAAGATCTGCCATCGCATGTCGTCAGTGAACTTCATGTTGAAACATTTCTAGCTCAAGGCTATTCTCCTAGGAGCAGTTGTGCCCACTTTATTGGACTACAGATATCTACAGGTTTTGGTAATTTCACACTCCAGAGCTTTGTGATGTGGAGAAACAATGCAAGAGTTCAGGGCAAAGCAATTCCTTCACTGAGGGATACATCTACAACTTTTTTTGTTGGGATATTCTGTAGCCATCCATTAATGCAGTACTTGAAAGCCTATCATGTGGAATCAATGGTAATAGCGAAATGTTCTGGTACTAAGATACATTTTTTCTTTTATGTGTTTACTCTGCTTACTTTCTGATTCATGTGTAGATTTTTTATATTAGTTTTCTTTACCAAATTTAATTGTATTTGTATGAGATATTTTAATTTTATTTTTTGCTCACCTGGTTGGTTTGAAGGATGCTACTGAAACTGAAAGCTCTGTGATTCAGGGTAAGGTGTTTTGAAAACGTTTAAGTTAAATAGTGCTGATTATGATGTCTAAAGTGGTCTGACAGCCTGTTCCCACTCATTTGTTAGCACACAACACATTGGTGTAAGCTCTGTGTTCAACATTTTCCTGAGAACAGCCATCTTGGTAAAAATATCACAGCTCCATCACTAGCGGGAATGGATTCAAGATGTCATTGAAGACTAAGTCCAGCCTCACAGATTTGCTAGAAGCCAGCTGATCCCGCAACAGCCTAAACATAGTGGGCAGTGCTGAGGCTCTCCAGCGATGTCCATCTTCAGCAATCTCCTCAGAGATTCAGCCAAACAGCTACAAAATGTACCAGCAGCCTCCAAGTTAGAGGAAAATGTTTCAATCACATTGCCTCAGAGAGGAATGTAAATCAGCTAATCAGACTGTTCTCATCATAAGGCATCTCAGAAAAGGGAACAAAATTTTTCCAGTGCCCTGGTTTATCCACAGGCACAACTACCATTCTGTTGTTCGTGCCTTGCTGTTTCCCCAAAATAGAGCAAACCTGAGCTTCATGGATGATTTTGAATCTTAATACCTAAAAAAGAGAAGGAAACAGAAAGAATCCTGTTTCACTAAGCATGAGAGTCACTGAAAAGCTCCCTGAAGTTGGATCTAATTCAAAGGAAATGTATCTCCAGACAGGTTTTCAGCCTCCCTTGCCACACTGAAAAGTGGAATATGTAAGAGAATATTTTTTTGGTACCCTGCTTGTGAGAAGCACTCTAGTCTCACTTGGTGGCTCCCTTTTTCTGTAACTTCTATAATTCCCTGATAAGACGTTAGCTGCTTTTCTGCACTTGAAAGATGATATTGACATTGTTGTCTTTTAATGGTTCAAACCAAGCTTCATGTGCCTAGGGAAAAAGATTTCCACAGCTAACATTTTTCTCGGTGAGAAATCTCTAAACTTTGCTCCCTATCACTGAGGTCTATAAAATTCTGGTCCACCAGAAGGATGCCAAATTCCTTTACTTGAAGCTGGATTATAGCCCATGAAGTCTATTCAGTAGAGAGAGACAGGTGTAAGGGTAAAACAAACAGGCATTGTCATCTGTTCTGTGGGTTAATGGAAGAATAACCTTTGAAAATTATAAACTACAGAGCATGGAGCTAAATCACCTTCTCTTGTTCTCCCTTTAACCTTGTATTTCCTAAAATGATACTCTTGACCTTTTATGTCTTTTAAATTTGATAGCAGTATCTTTCAAAAACAGACAGGCAATTGTGACCTCGACAATGTCAAATAATTTTATCTACCATTAGATGCCAGTCCTTCTCATTTAACTGATTTGCATTCGTGACTGCAGCTCTCCCTGAGCTAGGTGGCTGTTAATGGGGCCTGCTGCTGTGGTTGGTGATGCAATAAGCTATAAATGCAACCTTTTATTTTAGCTTTTACTATGCAAGTAAAACCAGTTACTGTAAAAGCTGTTTGGGGAAATGGGTGACGGAGCCCATCAATTCAGTAATGTGGCCCATTCTATGGCTGAAATCTTGCTGCAGGAATTACAGTTAAAGACTGAGAGTAAGGACCAAAAAAGCCCCAAGGCCGAGACTTCAGAGGTGGATAACTGCTACTTTAATGTAGTAGAAGAACAAGCAATGAAGTTTTTATTAGGTTATTTCTGAGAAAATTTTCCCAGATGTACTGAAAAAAAGCACTTGCCTAAAGAGGAAAAGCACATCAGGAAAAGCTATGTAATTTCTTGGGGTTCATGAAATCACCCATCATCTTGAGGTTGGTTTAGGATCCGTCTCATGGCTGCTACCCACATGGTAGGCAGGACAAATGCAGATTTCTCTGGGTTCTTCTTTTTCTGCACTTCTGTGTCTCTACACCTGTCAAGCTGCATGAGATTGCTTCAGGTTCTGCTTTACAGCTCTAGTGAATGGTTGTGAGATCGGTGTAAAGTGGTATTATGGTGTAGGAATGAACCATAAGAGAACTGCATACAACAATGAAACCCATGGACCTGGGCAGTAACAGAGCTGAGGGATGTGCCAGATAATGACTTAATCCTCATTTGAGGATAAAACCAGGTTCTTTCTGACTTGCATTTTATCTTCAGCGGAACAAGCAAAGGTTAATTAAGAATACCTATATTCTCCAAACAGTTTTGGAAAGATTTTAATCCTTGAAAGCTCTTGGAAAGAACATTTGAACTCTGAACACCTAACATTTGACACAGTATCCTTGCTCTCAAAGGACTGTTATCTTATCAGAGAGAAGTGCTAATTTGCTCTGAGTTGTATTTCTATACAATCTAAACAGGAAGACAGTATTTCAGAACTGGGACATTTTATGTGTGTGGACTTGGTGTACTCATGAACATTTAGTCTCTTACTTAACTTTTGACCCTCCATTTCTGACTGTCTCATTCTGGAAAACTGAGGGGTTTGATCTGTGTACTCTCATCTTTCATCTAAATTGCAAATTGAGACGATATCAACACTGCAAGGGAGAAAAGACCAGCAGGATCACCCTCATTGCAAAGTATAGACAGGACCGGCAACTAACTCTATCCCACATATTTCTAAATGTCTTTTGGTTATTTTGAGGAGCAGCACAGATTCTGTTGTGTTGCACTTCAGTGTATGCTACAGTACATAACTTAGGTCACGATCTTACAAATCTCAATCTGATTTTTGCAAATAACTTACGTGTTTTTAATAGAACACTCATTACATTTAGTTAACCCATATGCATAAAATGACTCCAAGAGCTGAACCTTAATTATTGCATATTAACCTCAATTTTTGTATGTATTTCATCCTGTCCTACATTTTCTCAGATTTATACCATACAGAAGAAGTCAGTGAAAGGTTTCAAAAGTGTGACCTTCTTGGAGATCAATGAAGTCAAATTAGTATAGAAAGACCTGGAGTACAAGTATGTATGTATCATTAAATAAATCAAGCATGGTCTTTCTGAGTTTGGATTAGTTTATTACTAGCAGATTTTGGTATCCTGATTTCCAAGTTCCACACCTCAAAGATTCAAAATCATTCTGCTAGTTCAAGCAGCTCTAGGGGTTCCCAGTTCTGCTGATTCAAATACCATTGAGAAGCTATTCCAGAAGACACCCTTTCCATCCAGGTGTGCAGCCCTATATCTAGAAAGCTCCTCAGGAACATCAAATAACCTCTGTAGGAACTGGTAGCAATATGAGGTCTTGAGGGACTTGAAATAAAGAGTATGTTTAACAAATGGCACTAGGTTACTCAACCAATATTACTGCCTACAGGCACTAGGCCCTTCAGATCTGTTACCGCTGCAGAGAAAGCAATCCAGCCCACTAGCTGACAGGGTGATGAAGGTGAGAACTGCAAAGTGGTCAAAAATGTCAGAATAATCATACCAAAATTCACACAGAAAAAATTATTTTAAAAAACTTCAGGACACTTTTCTGTTCCTAATCTAGAAATGTAAATTTCTCCCTCAGTGAGCTGGTTCTCCCAGTACCTGGCTCTATACTCCTGAGAATTTGTTCACTGGATGAGGACTAGAAAGAAAATACAGTAGCTAAAGGCAGACTGGTGAGTTATGAAGAGTAGGATTCATACTACTAGTTTTATTGAGAGGATAACTTAAAGATTTAATGCTTATGGCTTATTGCGTGTGGTGCCATTTGTGAAGCTAAAGGTGGAGGACGGGATTATTATTTTAATTATCATTCTGCTGAACATCTGAGAAAGGCATTTACCAATTTCCATACTGCCCATGAAGAAGTGTTGATTGTTTACAGGAGATTAAGGCAAACTATCCAGTGCCTGTTATCAGAGGAAATTTAGTAATGAGCAGCAGGATTTTCTAGGAGAAAAAATCTTGCATTAAAAATTGTGAAAATTATCTCTCCATCTTTCACTTCTGCATAGATATGTACTGTCATTCTCAAGGAGTTGAGGTGGAGTCTGGATAGCCATAGAGAAAGCTGAAAGTACAAATTAGTGTTATCTGCACAGTTGTAGAGTAAGGGTCCATAGTGAGGAAATATTTTAAGCATTTAGATTTGATGTTGTGATGAGGTTCAGTATACCCAAAGCCTAATGAGGTCTGCAGAACAGATTGACCATAACAGAGAAGTAGCTATCATCATCTCTTTTAATATCCACATTATTCTAGATATAATGGGAGAAACCTCAAGGAGTTACATCTCTGAAGAGTCTGACTAAATTTCTTAATCATGGAATTTCAAATATGTAGTTTTGCCTTCTTCATGGTGAAATGTTAATTGAAGTGTTGTTTGTGCTGAGGATGACAAATTCTGAGTGCAGCAGGGGAGCAGAGAACTGACAGATATACAGTGGAGGTCTTCTGAAAACTAGTTGTAGTTGTGAGTCACTACTTGTACAGCAAACCTGTGCTTAGTCTGAAATTATGCATGGCAGTTAGCAGAGTTGTGAGAGAGAAATATATCCCATACAGTATTTCCTGGTTTAGGGCTTGCTGAACATCGTGCTGTTCCCAGTGGTGATGGATATTTTTGAATCCCAAGAAGCCAAAAGTATCATTAGGTTCTTAGCATCTCTCCTCTGTAAGAACTGAGCCAACAGGCTCATTGCAAATTATGCCCCAGAGCGGTGAAGGTAGGGAAGAGCATACCTGCTGATGGGTGGATTTTAGAGGTCTATAATCCCCCAATCAACATCAGTCCAGCTAGGCTTAGATGCCATCTTGGGATAATGCTGAATTTCATAGAATCACCAGGATGGAAGAGACCCACTGGATCATCAAGTCCAAACATTCCTATCAAAAACTAAACCATGTCCCTCAGCACCTCATCCATTCGTCTTTTAAGCACCTACAGGGAAGGTGAATCAACCACCTCCCTGGGCAGCCTCTGCCAGTGCCTAGTGACCCTTACCATGAATTTTTTTTCCTGATGTCTAGCCTAAACCTCCCCTGGCAGAGCCTGAGGCCATTCCCTCTTGTCCTATCCCCTGTCACTTGGGAGAAGAAGCCAGCATCCTCCACTCTACAACCTCCTTTCAGGTAGTTATAGAGAGCAATAAGGTCTCCTCTCAGTCTCCTCTTCTCCAGGCTAAATAACCCCAGCTCTCCCAGCCATCCCTCATAAGGCCTGTTCTCCAGCCCCTTCACAAGCCTTGCTGCTCTTCTCTGGACTTGCTCCAGAGCCTCAACATCCTTCTTGTGTTGAGGGGCCCAGAACGGAACACAGGATTCGAGGAGCGGTCTCACCAGTGCTGAGTACAGAGGGAGAACAACCTCCCTGCACCTGCTGGTCATGCTGTTTCTGATACAAGCCAAAATGCCACTGGCACTCTTGGCCACCTGGGTACTCTGCTGGCTCATGTTCAGTTGGCTGTCAATCAACACCCCCAGGTCCCTCTCCTCCAGGCAGCTTTCTAGACAGACTTCTCCTAGACTGTAGCTCTGCACAGGGTTGTTGTGCCCCAAGTGCAGGACCCAGCACTTGGCCTTGTTAAACCTCATGTCATTGGACTCAGCCTAGTGGTCCAGCCTGTTCAGTTCCTTTTGGAGCCCCCTTACCCTCCAGTAGGTCAACACTTCCACCCAGCTTAGCGTCATCTGCAAACTTGCTAAGGGTGCAGGTGGGAATAACATCCCATGTTTAAAGGGCAGTTCCTAAAACATGTCCTGCCAAACTTCTTCTGCTGTCAGAGAAAATGTTCTGCACCAGCCCTTGGGAGCCTTTTACCTCTGCACCGCTACTTATGCTGGTACTTGCAGGATTTGCTCCCCCATATAACCTTCATCACTGGCAAATCTTCTTGTATGCTTTCTTTGAAAAATCTAACAAGAAAAAAAAATCCAGAGCTCTCTTCTAGTCTTCCCTATTACTCATAGCTTTAAAATATCTAAGCAGTTTATTTTAAGCCACTCCTTCATCTAATTCCATGTCTCTAATCAAATTATCCTGCTGTTAGCTGTTCCCTCAGTAATCCTCACAAAATTGTTTCTCAGCTAAGCTGATTTGTAACAAAGTCTCCTACACAAGCTCGATTCTGGGACCAGAGCTCAGGGTTCTTCCACCCTGACCCCGAGCTTTTAGAGGCTCAAAATTTTGTGCTTTGGGCCACTTTGGCTGGACATAGACCGGGCAAGGTGATACCACACTGCTGAAGGTCTCCACAAGCAAAGCCTGTTTCAGCTGACTTCAGAGTCTATTTACAACAGTCCATGGCTTCCTTCTATACTCCTAAAATCACTGAAAATTTTTCAACTTACTGGAGGTGACCCACCAGCAGGGATGCAGGATTTTTGCAAGTTTTTTTTTCAAACTTACTAATGGAGCACTCGATGCCTTCATCCAGGTCATTGATGAAGACATTGAACAGGACTGGACCTAGCACTGAGCCCTGGGGAACACCACTTGTCACTGGCCTCCAGCTGGAGTAAACTCCATTTACCACCACTCTCTTGACCCGGCCATCCAACCAGTTTTCCACACAGGAGACTGTATGCCTGTCCAGGCCAGAGGCTGACAGTTTCCGTAGCAGAATCCTATGAGAAACTGTGTCAAAGGCTTTGCTGAAGTCCAGAAAGACCACATCCACAGCCTTTCCCTCATCCAGCAGCTGAGTGACTTTGTCATAGAAGGCGATCAGGTTGGTTTGGCAGGACCTGCCTTTGGTAAACCCATGTTGCCTGGGCCTGATCACCCGGTTCTCTTGTAAGTGCTTCATGATAGCACTCAAGATCACCTGTTCCATGACTTTCCTTGGCACTGAGGTCAGACTGACTGGCCTGTAGTTCCCCGGATCCTCCCTGCGACCCTTCTTGTAGATGGGCACAACATCAGCCTCCAGTCCAGTGGAACTTCCCCAGTCTTCCAGGACTGTTGGAAGATGATGGAAAGGGGTTTGGCCAGCACATCCGCCAGCTCCTTCAATACCCTTGGGTGAATCCCGTCTGGTCCCATAGACTTGTGGTTGTCTAGTTGGGCAAGCAAGGCTCTGACCACCTCCTCTTGGATCATGGGAGCCTCGTTTTCCTCCTCGAGTTCCGGGGTTTGTACACAGAGGGAACAACTTTCTTTACAATTAAAGACTGAGGTAAAGAAGGCATTAAGTACCTCAGCCTCCTCCTCATCCCCTTCACTGTTATTCCTTCTGCATCCATTAGGGACTGTAGGATCTCCCTTAGTTCTCCTTTTATTATTTATATATTTATAGAAAGATTTTTTGTTATCTTTCACAGACTTAGCCAATCTGATTTCTAGTTGAGCCTTAGCCCCTCTAATTTTTTCCCTACACAATCTCACTTCCCTCCTGTGGTCCACCCAAGGGGCATGTCCCCTCTTCCAGAGCCCATAAACATTCCTCTTCTTCTTGATGTCACTCAAGATCTCTCTGTTCAACAAAGCTGGTTTTTAACTCTGCCAGTTTTTTTTCCAGAACACGGGGATGGCTTTCTCCTGAGCTGCCAGGATCTCCTTTATGAAGAGCTCCTAGCCCTCATGGGCTCCCTTACCCTTAAGTACTGTTTCCCAGGAGACTTTGCCAACCAGCCTTCTAAAGAGTTCAGAGTCTACCCTCTGGAAATTTAATGCTACTGTCCTACTAACCACACTCTTCACTTTGCTCAGAACTGAAAACCCTATCATCTCATGATCACTTAGTCCTAGGTGTCCTCCTACTGTCACATCCCCCACAAGGCCTTCTCTGTTGACAAACATCAAGTCCAGGAGGGCACCTTCCCTCGTTGGTTCATTCACCAGCTGTTCAAGGAAGTCGTCTTCCACGCACTCCAGGAACTTCCTAGACTGCTTCCTTTCTGCTGTATTGTACTTCCAGCAGATATCAGGGAGATTGAAGTCTCCCACAAGAACAAGTGGCATTGGTTTGGAGATTAACCCCAGCTGTTTATAGAAGAGCTCCTCAGCTGCTTCTCCTTGGCTGGGTGGCCTGTAACAGACTCCCAACACAAAATCTACCTTCTTATGGGCTCCTCTGATTTATTTTAACCCACAGGCACTCAATCTCCTCATTGACACAATCCATCTCAACAGTGCCCAAGTCCTCCCTTATAAAGAGGGCTACTCCGCCTCTTCTCCTACCCTTCCTATCCCACCTGAAGAGTTTATACCCCACCATACCTGTATTCCAGTTTTATGAGTCATCCCACCATGTTTCTGTGATGGCAACAACATCATAGATTCCTTGCCCTATGACAGCTTCCAGTGCATGAAAGCTTCCAGTGTATGTTTTGAAGTGTATGGAAACAGAGATTCCATTATACTGGTATGTGTTCAATTAATGGGGAATGATAAAGGAGGCAAATGGTAGGAGGGGATGAAAGTTTAGGAATGTGTCCAATGGAAATTAAATAACTGGCCTGTGATACTTGAGAGAGGAATGGGCTGAATCTGGTAGGGCTTTCATTTTCTCCTTCTACTCCAAGACAAAACTCCATCTTATTGCTAAACACTCAGTAAGAAAGAAAAAGATCCTACTTTTTTAAATCCTTTTTTTTGGGGGGGGAGAGTTTTCCAGAATGGAAAGGAAGAGGAAATCTTATTTGAATGACTGGAAATTAAAAGGACTAAATGATCAGAAAAATATTTCTAACAAAGAGAATGTTGTTTTCATGCAACAGGAGTTCTCAATACATAGGCAGGCAATTACCCAGTCTATTATAGAACACTGAATATTGGATGGCAGCTACTGAACTCAAGGCTTGAATATGTTTGGATACAGCAGTACCTTAATTCTTCTTCCCTATTATGTTAAGGGGAAGAACAGCAGCTGGAGGGAACATTTGCTGTGGGAAGAGTGTAGACCGCATTAAGGATCAAACATTTAAGCAGAACACTTCAGTAGGGATGCAGAACCCATTTAGATTTCAGCTGTGAACATGTTCAATCTTGTTTAAAACTGAGCCTCTTAGAATACCTCTGCAAAAGCTGAGAAATACTAGAAAATAAACTTGCATTTGCTTTTAAGGTAAAATGGCATAAGAACACTGTAAGAATATCCCCTTATTTGTTTATGTTGACAAATAATTTGAGTAATTTTAGTATGTGTAGCAATAGTACTGTACCTCCTAGAGTTTGAAAGTGAGTCTTGCATCCTCTTGTGGAGATGGAATTCTGTCAGGTTTTTCCAAAACATTCATTTGATCATTCATAAGCTTCTGGAGACTTAAAAACCAGAAGTAATATTAATGAGGCACAAGTTCGAAGCAAAATTAAGAAAAAAGCCAAAAAAGCCAAAGCAGAATATCATCCAGTGTTTCTAAAGGTAGAAGTTTAAACAGATATGTGAGGCTGAATATTGCAGCTGAAGTTATAAAGGGCCTACCCCTTACATTCTTAATATACTTGGAAGCCAGATCTGAATTTTGTCAGTAACTTTCTTTCAAATACTTGATTAGTGCCAATATAATGGCTTTCTTGATTTAGTATTGCTTCAGTTCTTCCTGTAGTCTAAGGATTGTGCTGCCTGATGGTTGTAGTGGTAGTTATTGTTCAGTAATCCTGATGGATTTAACTGCCATGAATTTGTCTAGTATCTCTTTGATATTAACAGTTACCCATGTCAAAGAATTTCACAGAATCACAGAACAACCAGGTTGGAAGGGACCCATCGGATCTTCTAGTCCAACCATTCCTATCTAACACTAAACCAAGTCCCTCAAGACCTCATCCACCCGTGTCTTAAACACCTCCAGGGAAGGTGACTCAACCACCTCCCTGGGCAGCCTATTCCAATGCCCAATGACCCTTTCTGTGAAAAACCTCCTCCTAATGTCTAGCCTAAATCTCCCCTGGCGGAGCTTGAGGCCATTCCCTCTTGTCCTGTCCCCTGTCACTTGGGAGAAGAGGCCAACTCCCTCCTCTCTACAACCTCCTTTCAGGTACTTGTAGAGAGTAATGAGGTCTCCTCTCAGCCTCCTCTTCTCCAGGTTAAACAACCCCAGCTCTCTCAGCCTCTCCTCATAGGATCTGTTCTCATAGGATCTGTTCACAGTCCTCCTGCATATTATTTATATAAATGTGTTTTAAATCAGCTACCTATTTTGTTCATTTGAAGCCCTTTGACCTTGAGTTCTGAGTAACAGTAACTACATTTTTTTTTGTTTGCCTCCTCTCTGTTTTTCAGAAGCGGTGGTACCTATCACACCTTCTTTCCAAGCCTCTTTCCACACTTTCTTTCCAGCCTCTCTTCCAAACTAAAGTATCCTAATCTAGCTTATCTCCCCTCTCAGTGAAGCTACTCCACACTTTCAACCCTCTTTTTCATCCTACCTGGTACTTCTGCTAGGTTTTTCCATCTATTTACTAGATGGAGACCACAATCATATGTAGTCTAAAATTTCCACCATCATTGAAAGATCTGAGTTGATTACCAGTTTATGAACTGATCTTCTTGGATTTGGGTATTGCATAAGGCCTTTCTCATACATTCAGATTTGATAAAGCAATAGACTAAGGTGTAAATTTTTGCTGCCAGCCAGAGGAAAAAAGGTAGATATGGGCTTCTGACTGACTGTGCTTATGGTGCAAGCTGGTGCTGCAGCAGTGACTTGCTACTAACTGATTTGTTGTATAAGCCTGTCTGCACCCATGCAAAAACCTCTGAACAGCTTCATATATTGCACTTTTAGAAGAGGAAGTGTGCACCTCCCTTTGCCCTCACTACTAACAAAAAACCCACTTCCCCTCTACCCTAGCACAGCGAAGCTATCTCCACAATAAAACAGAGACAGAAAGACTGAACCTTTCTGATTCAGGTAAATGCCACAAGAATATCTTTTCATAAGCCCCTGCGAATTTGCTCTGATATCAACTGCTTGTTCCACCCTCAAAGTGACTGCTGATTACCACGTAAGACAAGCATTACTGCCAATTTGCTCTCCACCCTTCCTCCCCACAGCTTGTTTTTCAGGCAGGAAGGCAATTGTGCAGAATAAAGTTAAAAAATGTAATCCCTTCTGTGGGAACAATATTTAAACAAAGTTTGTAGTCCAGATTTAACAGAAAAAGAGCTCAAGAAAGTTGGTCATTTAACAGAAAAAGATTAGTTCAGATTTAACAGAAAAGAGCACAAGAAAGTTGGGCATCTGTACGAATTTTTGAGCTCTCTAACTGGGGAATAGAAGTTCTCTTTTCCATTGCAGATATCACTCAACTATGCTGGGGCCATGCAGTCAGGTATGCAAGGGAAACAGGTTTCTATAATACTAGTACAAAAGCAATCCATGGGAGCTGGTTGCAGCAAAATTAAGCGAGACTGATAACTAACACTTTTTCACTTACAAATGCTGCATCATCAGTACTGGATAAATTATTTGAAAAGTTGTCATGTAAGTTGCCTAGTGGATATGATCTCCATTTTGAGAGTTGAAGAGCATTTGAGCAAGCGTTCGTCCAAAACTGATTATATGAGTAAAGTTTTATTGTGACTTTTCTCAACTTTCTTTAATGAATAGCCTTGTTTTAATTCTGGCACCCACTCAGTATTTTTGCACTTTGATACTGTTCCCATGCTAACTGTAGCACAAAACTTTGTCCTTTACAAGACCATGCATGTCTTCAAGGCTAGGTGTTCTGGCAAGTGATTTCTGTTAAAAATGTTGGTAGAAGAATAAACTATTTCAAAATATTTTAGCCTAGTAAGTGGGCACCGTTAATCACTTCAATTTAACTGTAAAAATAGTAACCTGAATGGCATCCAAGTCTGTTCATAGACAATGAAGATAAATCTGGGGAGATTCTTGTGCTGGGATTATATGGAATCATTGAACCTAAAGAGATTTTTGTCATACACAGTCCTGTTATGTACATTTCTCGTTCACATGAATTTGTGCTGCAACTGGAGTAATTTGAAGGGAAGGAATTTGAAAAGAAGACCAAAAGGTCTTTTCTGACTTGGAACTTCCAATCAATTAACAGTTAGTTACACTGTGGTGTATTTTTAGAGCCTTAACATCTTCTAATTAATTCATTGGCCTTTTTGTTACTGTTGTGTTGAAATGTTAATGTTTTTAACCAAAAGACTAGGTACTATTGAGCCTTTCCATAAAAATGAACTGGACTGAAATTGATGATCTAAGATACTTTTGATTTCTGGGTAGATAGAGTACAGTTGTGAAAATGCTAATCCAGTCTGGCTTCTGTGTCATACTCAGATCTGGCTGGTTTTGGTTTTCTACTCTGTATTTAAGTTATATCTGTTCAAAGCAGGTTTGTGATTTCTTCAATTGCATGAGATGGTTTATTGTGGCAGAAATACCTCACAGACTTTGGTCCTTTAGAAAACAAAACCAGACTCACATTGCAGATCTTCAAATGTCAATATTGATCTAAAAATATTTCTGATCAAGATGCCACTTCTTGAGCTGCAATGGTCAGTATAGAACCAAGAAGTTAAATTGCTTAGAAAAACCCACCACCATCTTCATCCCTATACAATTACCCGTCTCAGCCTAAGCATGCTTAGTTTTCTAGAAGCTTGAGGCTTCATGCTGTACACACAGAGTAACGATTGAAGCAAAAATGTGAATTCTATCCTTTTCTCTCTGGTCTTTTTCTCTCTGGTGGGTGCCATAACAACTGGACACTATACTCAGTTTTCTTTATCTCAATGAATATTTTTATTTATGTGGAGCAAAACCACCAGTAGACAGAAACTAACTCTTTAGTCTGGTGTGAAAAGAATCAGCCTAGAATGCTTTATCTCTGACTTCATCCACTGCTCACCTGAAGCTCTCCTAGAAATCACATATGCTAAGCGGCTGCTAGCACATTCACTGTTGGTTACCATGCTATGAGATGGATTTTAATTTCGTAGAATAGAATCATAGAATCATAGAACAACTAGGTTGGAAGAGACCCACCGGATCATCGAGTCCAACCATTCCCACCAATCACTAAACCATGTACCTCAGCACCTTGTCCACCCATGCCTTAAACACCTCCAGGGAAGGTGAATCAACCACCTCCCTGCGCAGCCTATTCCAATGCCCAATGACCCTTTCTGTGAAAAATTCTTTCTTAATGTCCAGCCTAAATCTGTCACTTGGGAGAAGAGGTTACAACCCTCCTCTCTACAACCTCCTTTCAGGTAGTTATAGAGAGCAACGAGGTCTCCTCTCAGTCTCTTCTTCTCCAGGCTAAACAACCCCAGCTCTCTCAGCCGTTCCTCATAGGGCCCGTTCTCCAGACCCTTCACCAGCTTTGTTGCTCTTCTCTGGACTCACTCCAGAGCCTCAACATCCTTCGCATCCTCCTCACACCTGCCAGCTCCCTCAATACCCTTGGGTGAATGCCACCTGGCCCCATATACTTTTGAACACTGCAAAATTTTTCCTAAATCCATAACCCTTGTGAGGGTTTCATATCAAAGAAACAAGAGGTTTTTCTTTAATTATTCTTGCAGGACTATCATTGATCAACTCCAGTATGTGCATGCTGAACTGTACCTTCCTTCCCTCTTTCAAGTTCATGATTAGATTGATTTCTAGGAAAGAATGGAGAATGACGACATCTTGTTGCTGAGTGAGTCATTTATCTGACACATGAATGTAGCCCTGGATTATGAAATGCATCAGCACTAACAAATAAATCAAAAACTTTAAATTGATAAAGACATTGGGCTGGAAATTTTGACCTTAATGATCTGCAGAGCAAAATTAAAAAGATGAGTAAATCTGAGGTTTAAGAAGAGTAAGTGAATAGAAAAGCTAGTCATTAACAATCTTGTCTTATGTCTCTGCCTTGACCTTTCCCCTTGCATCCAAGTAGATCTTCCTGGAACCTGACCACTGAAAATTAGTAGCTCAGGGAAACATCAGAAGAAAATCTTATTTCCAGGTATTCCCCTCTCTTGCTGGGACTCAGTTCTCAAAGTTCCAGAGCCAAATTTGCTTCAGAAACTACAGAGCTGAAAGTGTAGAGAGACTTTAGATGTGAAGTATCTGCTGGGACCTATGCCCACAAGTACCCATTATTTTTCTTGTAGGGAGCCTAATCAGCCATTTCAGCTACAAGACAGTACAGAATAGAGCTGATATTAAACAAACAGACAAACAAAACCCAGAAGAAACTAGCTGTTTAGCTTGTGCTCATTCTTGGAATGAGCTTAAAAGCTTTGAGGATGATAGCTCAAAGAAGAAATTGTTCCTGTTAAACTGGGCATTGACTTGCATTAGTGAAGGCCTAGATATGTATTACTGGATACAGGAGCACTTTCTTTGAGTTTCTGAGATCAGGCATGTTCCTGAATTGTGTCTTAATTTCACACCATGGCATGAACTAGTCAGCACTTTTCCTTGCAGTCCCATTACCACAAAAAACGATGCAGGTGCATGGGTGGGAGCAGCTTTGGTCTGCTTCAGCTGGCTCCCCTGTCAGTGGCTGGAATACTAAGATTTGATAACAGCCAGAAAGACTCCAGTCTTTGGCTTTTAACTGGTGATGAATCCAGGAAATAGGATCTAGAAATCATACATACTCACAGCAAGGATGGGATGCAGTGACAGAGCTAGGTAAGACTTACTTTCCAAGCACCGGAGTGTCCTTCCTGGAAAATTCTCATAGCAGTGCATTTCACTCATGCAGCATAATTACTTCCTTATTGAGTCATCGACATGGATTTCTCAGGCTTCTGAAGATGATTTTCACCAACGTTATACCATCTTCAAAGGATAAATTAATTTTAAGAATGAGGGGAATGTGTCATATTGAAGGGAAGACTTCATTGGCACAGCCTTGCTAAGAAGTTGAATACATTCTCAATTAATCAGCTTGTCTTCTGACCTGAAGCCATATTAGAAGCTGTATTCAGCTAAGAAATGACAGGTCACTCCCAGTGTGCCCACAGGTATGGTAGTTACAGTGTCTTCAGCGTAGACATGATGAGGAAGCATGTGCGTTCACATCACAGTATATGCTCTGAAAAAAAGGGGAGAGAAATCTGTTCATTTAATTGCCACAGGTAAGTACCTTCCCCAGGAGCTTTCTTGAACTATCTTAATGGAGGATATGCATTTCTGTACGAGACATCAAAAGGAAGATTCTTGTGAAAAAATTCTTACTTTGACTTCAGTAGCAAACCCTTTCCCTTATCCACTGCTCCCTTCCTCCAAACTGTGTGTTTATTGGCAGTATTAGCCAGGAGTTGTCATACAAAGTTGGCCAGAAGAGTGCACACCCACCCAAGTGACTTGTGTGTATGGAAGACAGCTTGGGTCCAGCCTGTCATGGGACCCTGCTGGAAGATCGTGGTAAGATAATAATGCCTAAGAGGCATTTTCTCCATTGCAGACTGTGGAGAAGACCTTGCTCATCTATGTCTGCCAAAATTACAATGGGAAATGGACAGACCTTGACAAGATTTCAGTTTTAGTAAAAATGTAACAAAGATCAAGACATTTTGAAACATCATTTAATTATGTGCATTTTTTTGCCAGTTGGCCTTTTTCTATTCTTTTGTCATTCAGTTTTTCCTGCCACCCTCTCTGAAATACCCACAGTCCTGCAGGGGAGTTGTGCACATTTATTCACCTCCTAGGTGACCCTGTCTTTACCTAGGAGCATTGTTCTTTTGTCTGGAAACTTACAATGCCTACTGTAAAGAGGTGCAATACTGTGAGCCCATGCTGAGGATATTATTCATGTAGCCTGAGGATTCATGTTCCTCATGGGCTGTTCGATGGCCCATGGCTTTCTTGTTTACATTGCTGCTTTCACACATTCGTCTCTGTGAAGTCCAGCATTACAGATACAAGGAGTACCATCTTTTTGAACACATCTGCTACCTCCACAATTATTACAAGACCAAATTCTATAAACCAACTGAACTTCCTGCCTCAAATTAACTGTTCCTTATCACTATGCCTAAGAGCAAAAGATGTTGCAGTTGGTATTGGAAAGATTAAAACTGAAGTTTCTTAGCAGGGTAAGGACTAAGTTCATCTAACCTTACCCACCTTAAAGCTGCATGAATAGCATAAGCCATTAGCTGGGGCTTCCCCTCCAGTCAGTGGAGTGACTTCAGAGCATGATTCACCATATCCTAAGAATAGTTCCTGAGGTAGGTGGGGTGAATCACCCTGGGGAATTTCTCTGAGAAGAGAGCTTTGCCAGATGGTTTTCTTTTATACTTAAAATCAGAACAGATGAATCCCATTCCAAAATGTTCAAACTCAACGTCTTTCTGAGACAAGGAAGAGCTGCAAATTGCATAAGCATACAAACAGCTGCCTGTTTTAAGTGGCAGCCTTTACCCAAGGTAATATTAATCTTGTATGGGTTTGACAGGGAAGGTGGAATCTGCAATGGAGCCCCAGCACAATGCAACCTGCATCCTTGCCCAGAGAGCATGGTGAAGGTGCAAGACTGTTGTCTTCATCTCTGTTTTCTGGTATGGTACAGGTGGCTCTGGCAGCTGCTGGATTTTCATTGCTCTCGTATTTTGACTTCAAGCTCTTTCAGGTCTCTACTCCCATTCAGCCCCACAACATACAAGCTGCTAAGAGTTGTCATATCCACCTTTTAGATACGCAGATCTTAGTAGTGACATGCTTGAGGGTACACAAAAGACAGCAACAAGTATGAAGACTTGCTATGGGTATGGGCAGGTAGGTGTGATGAGCCAGCTTGTCATGCAAACCAGCCATGAGATTCCCAGCAAGAAGGTCACCAAATGTTGACTTTTGGTGTGTCTGTTTCACCTAGCACCCTGTGGACAAATCTGCTGAAGTACTTTGGATGTCTGCAACATAAAATTAAAAAAAAAAAAAGGAGAGAGAAAAAAGGACCAAAAAGGTCTGGCAGCCTTCACAGAATATTTATTTTACACCAAGCACAAAATTTGTGGAAAAATAGTGTAAAACCAGGCACATGACAGTGAAATCATCATCTGAATTAACTATATTCATGTCCAGTTCTGTCAATATAGTTTGTTCAAAGACCTGAGGACAGCAGGTTTTAAATCCTTCTGTGTGCTACCTGTTAAATTTTGCTCCTGTCAATATTTGCTCATGTTTAAATCACTGGCCTAAATGTCTACCTTCTTAATATGTAAAGGTAATTTCTTTGTAGAGGAAAGAACAGTGCAACAAGAGGTGTCCTTGCAATGCTTTTCTGGCAGGAAAAATGGCCTGGCATGAACATAGATAAAACCTGCTTTTTCAAGGAATTGTCAGGATGTTTCTCATTATCTGATTGCTGTTCAGAGGTTAAAATGCTGGTCCCTGCAAAGATTATTCAGAGTTTGAATAGTGGCTGATCAATAGATATCTGTTTACCCAAAAGGTCCCTACAGACTTTCTATTTTTGGTAGCCTATGTATTTGAGAACACTGGTCCTCAAAGGGATTTAAAAAGGAGAAACACCTCAACTATGTCCTCTGTATCACTCCCACAGTTCATGCTGTTTGTTGTTTCAGAGGCAGTAGGAAAGGTCTATAGTCTTTTGTACAGCTCACGTCTGACAGGAAGCCTGTCTGATCCAGCACTCTCCTGCTATCTGACAGGGAAAGTAGAACTGCTTATTTTTAGCCATCTTTCCAGCCAGGGACTCTGGTAGGACCTCATGTTTGCCATTTCATCAGCTTCCATCCTCTAAATGCGGGCTCCTAGTGTTAAAGTTAGGTGTATCCTAAATATAATAATCTCAAAAGCATCCCTGTGTGAACAAGTGGAGCTTTTCCCCATGGTGTAAGGCAGTGGTGCCTACGTGGTAGTCTAAGGGCAGCATGAGGGGGGCAGGGGGCCTGAGCAGCGCTGCCACAGGATTCTCTTCATGCCACCCCCACCTGCAGCCCAGCCATGGGAGTGCCTGTGTTTGTCTATGCAGAGCCATCCACAGACACCCACGCAGGCTCCGCCTGTCTCCCTGCTTGGCCAATTTGCTTTACATGGACCTTTGCCTGCCAAAGCCACCCACCCTTGCTCACCAGCCTGCTGATCAGCGCTGAGATACGATTCACAGTGGGCCAGGATGGCTGGCTGAAGGAGGTTACCTCCTGAGTGATCGAGAAGCCTGGGTATTGAAGGCTGAGTGCTGAGGGGATGAGATGCCACCTGTCTCTTCAGCAAAGCCTGGAGAAGGGAAAAACGAGTAGTTCTAAAAAATCTCCTCTTCCCTTTCTGGCTTCACAGCTTAGACAAATGAATTTTTGTGAAGTTAACTTGCACATGACTTCACATCAGTCAACAGGCTTGGGGAGAAAAAACCTCACCATGAGTATTCTCAAGCTTTAAAAATATTACATCCACTTGTGGCTGCATAAAGATAGATTTAAACAGTTTTTCATATTCCCTATGAAAAAATGACCATCAAGCATTAGCAAAAGGAAAAGAGGAAAAGTGGGTGTGTGTTTATCTGCAGATAGTAAAAATTGAACCACATTTTTGCGAACTATTTTTTAGTTTGCCAAGAGCAATTTCTATGCCATGTATGATACGCGCATGAAATCTGCTAGTCTATAGATTGCTGCTGTTCATGGTCAGTCATAATTACTCTCAATAGCTGGTGACGGATAATGCATGATCTAAGACCTAGCTAACCTTATATTTAAGGTCAAGCTCTATTGTCTGCAGAAGAGTTTGTGTTAGTCAACACTGGTTCAGGGAGCAGGATTAAGATAAATTATTTTAAAAACATCCGTTTAAAAGAATCAACACACTAAATGAGGAAACCTGCAACAGATACACTCATTGGTGATCTAGCCCCACTTACTATTAAATGGCTTAAAAATATTATAGCCTTTATTCTATGCTTCTGTAAGAAATTCCAAGGGCCAGTGATTATTAATTATTTCAAGCCTGTGCTACCCGAGTACCTCAGTCAGGGGCTATTATGTGACTAATGTAAGCAAAATTGTGGGCAGATTTTGGAATGGAAACTTTGAACAGAATGAGAATAGGAATCCTTTTCCTCTTCCAGAGTGGCTAGGTGATTTCCCTGGAGGACCTCACTTGGGACAAGATATGGGCTGGAAAAACTCAGATACCACATACCAATAATGAGGGAATGAAAACAATGCGCAGAATGGGTCTTGCCCAATATCCCCCTCAGTTCCTCCCTCTTCTTCATTCTCATGTTCATTTTCACAACTAGATGCAGCCATGAAGCTGATAAATCACTTCTAGCTACAAAGGCTGATACACTGTCTTCATGGAAATCAGTGACAAAATTCACACTGATTTCAAAGAACCAGAACCTCACTTGCAGTGTAAAAGGCAAATCACAGATAATATGGTACTGCCTTTAAAAGAGTATAAGATGAGTAGAACTTTTGGTATTGTCTGACATGAGACTATTCCGGAGCTAGTCAGCTGCTCCATTCAGCTCAGTACAGTGAATGGCGGTAAATTGAAATTATTTGCTCCCCAGTCCCTTCTAATAATATGGGTATTTTGGATCTCATTTTCAAAGCAGGCCACATAAAGACAGGAAGTCAGATGCTGGTAGACACACATCTCAGTCCTCAATGAAACCTCAACAACTGAAATGCAGTTTTAAAACAACCTTTATTCTGCTTGAAGACTTATTACAATTTTTAAAGCAACTTAAAAACAAGACACAGCTCCATCAACTCTATAGCTTGAACAAAATTCCAAGGAGGCATGTTTTCATTGTTGCCTTGTAAAGGCAACTTACAACCTACTTTACCCTCCACCTCTCAAAGACCATTTTAAAACAAACTAATCCTAATGTTTAAAAGACATTTAACAGAGCCTTATTTTTAAAAACAAGAATAAAAAAAATAGCAGCATCTTGGGCAGCTAATGCTGTCTCATTAGGACAAGTGCAATGTAATGTTACCAGCTCCCACAGTCCGCTTTAGTCTTCAGCTGCAGTAAATATAACATGATTCAACGTAAAATGTTGCACTTTGGAACCTTGTCCCATGGGAGGCATTGTACTTTGAGCTGCCCATTCCTAAAGTGATCCTGAAAAAAAATATCATCAGGATTCACTTTCCCAACTTAATACCATGCATAGCAAAAGCACTGTGTGAAAATCGGCATAAGTTTTTCCCGTTAGAAGCATCTGAATGTTTTTCCAAGCATTATTATTTCATTGCCAATTACAAGACAAAGCCATTTCTTCACTACAGAACAGCTGAAAACAAAGAGAAAATTTGAAGATTTGGTTTTACAGATTGCTTGACAAGATTTCTTACATAACTGAACCATACAGACAAGCTCTATTAAAAAAAAAAAAAAAAAGAAAAAAAAGAAAAAAATACCCAACAACACAGCAGAAACTGAGTTTACTCACTGTAGTTGGAAACATGCTGCACCCACAAAGGTCTAGTGTGCATGTATGTATGTCTTAAAAAAAAGATAATAGTACCACTTACTGAATTCAGCAAAATGATCATGTCTGATGTAAGTGCACCAAAGCAGGTATCTATTCATACATACATATAGTAAGTGTGCACACATATGCACAGATATATATCCCCAAACCTGCAAATTCAAATTTCAACTTAAGGAAGGCAGAAACTACTAATTTTGCTTGTGGGTTTTGGTTCTCTGTGATGTTTCATACCCTTTCAGAGGCCTTGTGAAAGTGTTGCTACAGTGCAGCATAACTCTGTGATTTAAAAAAAAAAAAACCAAAACAAACCAAAATAATTCCCCAAATGAAAAAAGGTAACAAAACAAATCCTACCCTTGATTCATATTAGCTGGAAAACTATATGTTAATAGAAATACAGAAAAGCATCATTTTTTTTCAATTATATCCACATGCTTTTTTTCTGTTTCTATTAGTCTGAAATCAAATCAAAACTGGAATGAGCAGTATGGTACATTAAGGACAAACAGCTCTGCAGTGAATAGGGCCTTTGGCAGGACACAGCTCTGTGCATTAAGGAAGGAGGGAAATGCAGAGGCCACACAATACGCAAGTACCAATGAAAATCCACTAAAGCCAATTTCAGGGCGTAAGCCATCCTTGCAAATTGCACAGACCCTGTGTAGGTAGAACTTCCCCTTAGGAAGCCCTAACACTTATCCCCACAACATAGTGCTTATTTCTCATTGTTGCTTGTGCAAGAAAATGAGTGCCAAATTTGCACACACACAGTTTGTTTTTCTCTGCTACAACCACAGATGGAAGAGAAGTTGTACAGCATGATGGAAACAAATGGTATCCCATACTGGGCTGGGCATGCTAAGGATACGGCCCACTGACAGCATAGGTTTTCTTAACATGAGGAAAATAAGATCCAAATGCCCTATCTACAATAAGTTTCTTGACAAATGCTACATGAAACATCAATTCAGACCACATATATCTTGCTTATAGAGAAAAAATACAATTTTACTCTTAAAATATTAAACATTCAAAAATTAACATATGTCCAAAGAATATCTTGGATTGCTACAAGTGTTAAAATGGTTGTATATTGAACTAGTTTGTAACTTCAAGCCCAGTAGTATAACTGGCATGCTAAAGTAATAGTTGGTGCTTTTCATAGTAAAAACCAGTTATTAGTAAACCAAATCTACATGGTCCTACAGGCCTGAAAAGACTGTGGAATGAGGAAGGGAAAGGATGAAGACTAAATTCTATTCAGAAAACAATATTCAGAATAATTGTGTAAGTGATGACTATCCCCATACATTAATATTGGTTGATTCTTGTTTCCTGATATAAATTCTAGTAAGAAAATACATCTATAGGAAAGCAAAGACAATCCACCAGAAAAACAGCACAAAATCAAATCAAACAACTTACAGCCTCAGAAATGAAGGAATAACATGAAAATTAAAAGATAATATAAAAACTACTAGAGACTGTCGAATACCTTATTATTTCAAATAGCTTAATAAGCACTACATACTTTGAATTAAAATATGTGTATCTCTATAACAGAGCTATTAAGAGGGAACTCCAATGCTCTTTTGATTATGTGTGCAACTTTCATTACTATTAAAGGAACTTGCCTTTGCATCTTGAGAGAATAAATTTTTATGTTCACTAGTGAAAAAGTTTTCGAAGATTACTCCGAACTTCTTTACCAATTTGCAATATACAAATTTCCTTGGTGGTTGGGACAACAAGTAACCATTGCAAACCACCCATATTAAAATTGTCCCAGAATTTCTAGTAAATTTGCTTTAAGTGGGATTCATTTCATTGTTTCCTTTAACTACACCGTAATTTTGTAAAATCCCTGATGCCTGAAATTACAGAAGTGTTCACTTTGATACTGCGTAAACCTGCAAACTTACAAAGACAAATCCAGTCCAAAATGTTAAGTGTAATAGCCTAATCATTTTCAAAACAGAAATTTTCCAGTCTTAATTAGCTCTATGTTATATCCAGACATTCTTAGTAAAGATGGGAGCCTTTTTTTCCCAATATAAAAAACAAACCCAGGCAACAATTAGAGAAACTTCCTTCATATGAAATGAAAACACCATTACATGCTGACAAAAATTCTGTCACAGTAGGTCAAGAAGTCATTTATTTACTATTAAGAGTGGATTCATTCTGAAATCCAAACTATCTCAGTAGCCAAATTTCCTTTGTGTTCTTTTTTTTCCTGCAATCGCTAACAGAGAAGGATACATAATTTTTCACCTTCCAAATACAAAGACAATCATGACAGAAATTCAAAATGCTTCAAGAAGCAAATACAGCACAGTACCGTATTCTAAAGATATCTCCAAAACAATATTGTTGGACTCAGTGATATTTTGTAATGTTCATACATATTTTATTGAATAAAGCAGCTTTGAAGCTTATCAGGCACTGCCCAACAAATTATTTAGTAAAAAAAAAAATTACTAACGTTTTAAACTTTGAGCTAGTAGCTCAATATTGTATGCAAAGAAAATTGGAAAGTATTTCATAGCCAACTCTTGCTGGCATCCTGTACATTTTTTTAAAAAAAGCCACAAACAAACAACAAAATGAATAACAAAAAAAAATAATCAGGAAAAATATTCTCAGGCAAAAGAAAGACAACAAGGAAAGGAAAATAAGCTTAACCTGTAGATATGCTTGAGAAAAGACTACAGCCTAAAGAAAATTCAGTATTGCATAGCACAGTCTAAGAATTCAGCTCTCAGCAAACAGAAAAAGGAAAAGAGAAGCAGTTTGGTATTGATACTTTCCATCAATGACAGTTAGTCATCCAGTACTATTTACATTGCTATCAACTGTATACCACTGACAGTCCTGTTTTCTTCAGTCTTAAATATATTCTTAAAACAGGATTTTTAAATGTCTGAACCAAACCCTTCCTGGCACTTCGCTATTACAATTAATCTGAACAGCATACTCTAACTGAAGTTCTTTTAAAGTGTCCCTTAGAAATCAAAGTGCCATTCTGCTACATAGCATTCACTAGGAACCAAGAAAATCCACCCTCTGGATCCACTGGGTGCAGCAACACCAAATCCAAGCCAGGTTGTGATCATGAAATTCCAATAACCGAATGAAAAAGACTTCTTACACCTTGTATCTGGAGAATCCAATGTTCTAGCTGGTAAAGCTTCAGAAGTGGTCGTAAACAAGCACCATGGTTAAAGGCCTCTATGTCCCTGCAGGGAGATCAGATTAGGATTTTTCTCTCTTTTGTTTTCTTAATTTTTTTAAAAAAGCACTTCAGATTAGAAATGTACATTCACAGCTTAATACTGTGATCTTTCCCATTGCAGTTGTGAAGAAAAGCTCTAGTCCCATCTGCAGACAGATAGCTTTGATACTACAGCTCAAAATCTTGAGTAAGGCTGAAAGGAGCCTTCTCTCTCCAGAGGCCTCAATCTTGTCAGATCTTTAGAAAACAACCAAACAATGCAGAGTACTAAGATCTTCATCGCCTCTGCTGTGCATATACTGGGTAGGCTAGTGTGACATTGAGAGAGTCATTGTGCTGCACGAGTGATGTGTGTTGATAATGTAGCACCAATTCTTTGAGCGAGTTGTACAGGTTATATGGCTCTGCAAATCCATACCCAGTAGGTGTTTTGTTTATCACACAGTGCTTTACTTCTCCATCCACCCTAAAGTAGAAAAAAAGCAACAGGTTTTTAGTTTGTCAGTTCAGTGAAGTCAAGCTAGAAAATACATTACTGTCAATAAATCTTAAGATGCTAGTCAGTGCACAGAAATCCTGCCTTTTGTGGTGGGATAATGGTAAAAACCCAGGTTTAACCTGAATTCCCAGATATTGTGCTAGCTTAGAGAGGCAAGAGATGGGCAGGACTTTGCAGGTGCACCTAAAGGAACGCATCCATGCTTTGGTTTCCCCTTTTTCTGTGTAAGGCTCATCTATGGGAGTGTCACAGGTTTGCGCTGTTAGCCTCAGGACTTGTTGGTCTCCTTCTAAACCCAAAGGTTCAGTGGGATTCATGTATAGGCAAGTGTCTAATTGCTCTTGGCTCTAGGTAGGTGACTGAAATACTGGTTACATTGCTCAGAAATTAGAATACATACACAACAGAGCAGGCATAGCAGCCTTGTTTGCTGCTCTCTCGAACAAGGAATGTTCCATCTCGCTTTCCCCGTAGCAAATTTTCAGCTTGGCTTCTATTGATATTTCCCACATTCCATGTTCTCTCATCATGATGGGGCAAGTCCTCATCATCTTCTACCATTGAGTACTGGCTGTTGAAATAAGACAAAACATGTTTGTGAAACACATAGCAGAACAAAATCTGTGAACTAGGTAGTCCCCACTTCTCATTACTCAGAAAAAAAGTCAGTGGTTAGTAGGATGTCTTCCTGGCAAAACTACGAATGTAAACCACTGCCATGTTTAAATCACGGAATAAAAATAAAAGTTCTGTGATTTGTTTCTTATAAAAACACTCATGTAAATCTGAAGAAGGATATTAAAGGATGCTATGTTATCTTTCAGAATCTGCTGTGAGCGCTTCAGTACTTCTACCATTGTTCACTGTTTTGGTAAAATGCAAAGCCCAACAAAAACAATACCTTTTGAATTGGCTTTAAGAACACTTGGTCAGCAGTGGAAAATCATGCAATGTTATCAACATCAGCTGCTGCTTGAGAAAGCTACAAGCAGTTGTACAGGTAGAGAGATCAAGTATTTATATGGTGGCTGGCTTTGTGTAAAGGGTGCCTCACCTTCTCAGCTTGCAATCAGATTTTGTTTGGCTAATAGTTATTTCAGTACTAGCTTTTAATCAGTTTCCCTCAGTCTAAGAAAACATGTTTTCTCATTCATCCACAGTTCTGTCTCTCTGAAGATTCTCAAAGTAGTCTATAGAAATCAGCAATCTCATGCAGAATTCAACTCATGAGAAAGAAAGGTCCTTTCATTTCTCTAGCTTTCTTATCTCACAGTACTCCCTTGTCCTGCATGATATTCAAATGCATTCAGCAGTGGCTTTATTTTCAAGCTAGCACTTAGAGAAAGCCACTCCTGTTTTTTCTGCTGCTCATTATAATGACTTTTTTCTGTATTACAACATTTTTTCCTAAAGTTATATTCTGAAAGTTTAATTTTTCAGCAGAAATCTGAGCACTTATCAGAATCACTGGCAAAGAAGACTTTCTTTAAATGACTTCAAGTACTAGTTTGATGCTGCATTCAAACTACAGCCTCCCATTATTATTTAACTACCAGTTAAAGGATGGGAGTACTACCGGAAACGGGTACCTACATATTCTCCAAATTTGAGCTATGCTAAGACCAAGTGAACAACTTGGCTTTAAAACATGTGTGCCATTTTTATCCTCTCCTTCTACCAATGCAGCCACAGCAGAGATGTACAGTTTCCAGGATAACTGCAGAAGACTAAGTAAACCAAGCCAAATTAAAATAGATGTAGGCAAGGTTAGAATAAAAATCCACAAAACAGTTGTTGTCAGTCTCCTGCTTTTGCTACACGTTCAGCCAGGCAGTGTAGAAGGCATGCACAGTACATACAACTACCTAGCCCTAAAATGTTGACACAAATATTACTCACACAACTTTGGTTTTCCATTTGTTCATTCTATACTGTACTACACTTTTGATATTATATTGTGGCTTGCTTTTCTTTAAATTTGGTCTATGTTCACATCACCTAAGTGTTTTTTACTTCTATTTCCCCCAAGAATGAAGTATTCATTAGCCAAGTCCGTGTCGGAACCTACAGTAAACCAAATTGCTGAAATGACAGAACACTATCCTGCAACTTCCCAGAAAAATCAACCAGACCACAAAATCAGAGTAGGACCACTTTCCAGCATATACAATCTTATCATCACCAATAGCAATGAGAATATAGTTACGTGGGTACCACTATGCTAGATAGTACCATACTACCAACACCTGAAATTTGGAAAAATTCAGGTGCCTGCCCAGGCCTAAATGAATTCTGAACAATTTATTCATCCGCATGGCATGTCTTTAAGCACTAACAACTTATGATCTCTATTTTGCTGGTAAGAATAAAGACACAGGTTAAATTTCAGTGCTTTGCTATAGTAACTTGATTATGCACTTCCCTGAATAATAGAGAGAAGAGGGTAAGACAAAGTCCTTTCTAATACTTGCATGATGTAGGCTGCCATGTGGTGACTGTGTGCATTCTTATTGAAGACCTAGGTCTGAGATTTCCTGTGTGCAGTCCAGGAATTAAATATGCTTTATCTCAGTTTTGTGTAACATGATTTGAAATACCAGAAAGATTTAAATTTTTTGCTACTCACTCTTCTGTATTTTCATTTCCAAGCCATTCATTTAGCTTCTTTTGCCGAACACCTTTTTGAGTCAGCCACCTGGACAATAAATGCAAATAAAATTAATTAATATTCACAGAAGTTAGATGCCAATTAAAAAAAACCAACCACCACTTAAAACATTTAAACTAATATTTCATAAACATACTCACATCAAGTATTGATCTCTTGTCTTCCTCAGCTGTATGAGGTCTGGCTTAATGCTGTTCATACGCTTGTCTATCTCCCTATATTCAGCTGCTTGCTTCTTTAAATCCTCTTCTAATCTACGCCTGCTGTCCACAATTTCACTTATCCGAGACTTCAGTTTTTCATAGTTGTGCATAATCCTGAATGGAATAACGTGGTAGGTTACATTCTAATGATGTCTGATTCATAACTTTACAATCTGCTACACAGCAGCGTAGAGACTTAAGAGAACGTATTATTTCTCTGGATGAGGCTATGCATTTTGCAAGTTCACATCTACCCCACTTGAGGTTTGGTTTGCTTACAAGTGAAAAAAATTCAAGTCTGCCATCTTGTTTTTGTTTTAGGCAGATCTATACCTGGCATGGTTTCTTTCTTCAAAGTCATATAATTTGAAAAGCAAATACAAATACTGACCTTTGTATTTCTTTCTCATTGCCTTCCCGTTTAAATTTTTCAATGTACTCCTTACTGTATCTTTCTTGTGTCTGGCACTGCTCTTCAAATATTTTTATTGTTTCATTAAACGCTTCAATAGCTGTTCTTTTCATTTGAATTTCCTGACAACAAAATAATTGTTATTACAGTTGCTATCAGACAGAGGGAGTGATTTATTGGTTTGTATCACAGAAACACTTCAGTATATTGTAACACATGACTTCAATATCCCTTTACCAGAATGCACTGTGTCTTCATAGCTTTGTAACTCAGAAAGAATAGGCCTTTGCAAAAGGCTACCACGATGAGGTTTTCCAAGAAAACAAAATTTCTAGACAAAGAACTAGCTACAACCCCCATTTTGTATAAATAAGTTTTATTTGTGATGATTAGAGCCTTACAGAAATGCACTTTGCCCTTCATACCAACTAGTGATCTCAGAGGCTTATCTGGCTTTCTGAAATGGAAGTGTAAGACATTGGTCTGCACAGGTCCTAAGAGGTCACTTAGTCCATCCCTTTGCCCCTACATTGCTAGTTGATGGCCACGTCTTTTAAATTATTAGTTCAAATTGCCTGCACTCCACCATTCTTTTATTATTTTTAGGTGTATTTCCTGCTTTAAGAAGCAGCCTTAATTCTGGGTCTGTAAAACAGTACTAGTTCCAGTTCAAGACCTGGCTAATAACTGATCAAGTTGAAAGAAGAATAGAGGCAGTTTTTCATTCCTGCACTGTATCTACCCATCATCTCTCTACCTTGCATAAAAGAAATCAGACCTTTCAAAAACTAGTAATAATACAGAATGCTACCCTGCAAATACATCTTCAAAATGACAGCTCAGCTTGATGAGGTCAGTACGCAGAAGTGTTGGTGAATCAAGGCAGTTCTGTGCTTGCTCTAGACTGGGGCACAGGATGGGTTGGGTTACAGGTGATGGCTGTTCCAGCATGAGGAAGAGATTCTACTATACCGAGCAAGCACATCAGATACATTTCCTCTTTTGGGCAGTGGTAGTGGAGGCATAAGGCAGAGGGAGGAGGATAGAGGTAGAAGGCTGTATGAACTTATAGTAATATTCTTTTAAATCTACAGAAGTTTCCCACTCTCCCTTTGGTTTCAAATCTAGCTTACCTGAGATGTTCTTGTGTAGTCTTCATAGAGCCTGTCATATTCTCGGCTTTTTTCTTGAAACTGGGTATTATATTCATGCAATTTCTTTCCCACAGCTTCAATGCTATCCTCTTTCACAACTTGATCCTGGAATGATGAGCAGAAAGAAAGATATTCTATAAAGAAACAATTATATTGCACAGATTTTGATGATAAAACTACTTAAAATGCCTAGGTAGTTACATGGTAAATGTGACTCCTCTTTCATCAATATGGATATACAACATACTTTAAGCATAATATGCAAATGAGAAATGAATGACACAAAGCAACTTTGCATTGCAAGTATTCAGCTTTATACTGAAAATTATATATTTTATCATTAACGAGTGAGGTACTTATTAATATAAGTTTATTTCTTAATAATATATCTGCAGTATTTCAAGTTTTATATGCAAACTGTGGAGCTGCTTTTATATAAACACATTCATTTTTATACTCACTTTATTTTCTCAAATATTAGCAGAGCTGAAGTTGTTCATGACAAATGACTCCCTAATCTGCAGTAATTTCTCTGTATTTAAGTGAAACACAATGAAAACAGACCAAATTACCTGTTGGTACTTAGATACTGGATAAAGTAATTTTACATCCAATTTAGGATTATACTGGGCTAGAGATTCATTCCGGTAGTGGTTTATCAGCTCAACCACAGAGTTGAAAGTTAATGGGTCAGAAAAGCCGTATTTTCCATCTCGATGAAATATTTTGATTAATTTGTTATTTCCTCCTTTCCTGCAAACAAAGTTTAGTAAAAAATTAGGCAAACTTCAACACGATTTCCTAAAGATCATTTAAAATTGCAGTATTGCATTTTACTGTCAAGTATTAAAGACCTAGCAAAACTAATCTTACCTTAGTGTAAGTGTGTAGTCCCCAAGCATTTTGGTTGAAGCATCCCGTACCAAAAAGGTACCATCAGCAGTGTCTCGAAGCTTCTCATTTACTTCTTCTCTAAAATGAAAGTAAAAGTAACCAATCATTTCTTCTTCTGCTCACTCATTATCTTCTCACTGTGCTCTAAACTCTTCTTCTTTAAAAGTGGCTGGTATAAGCCTTCTTGATCTCCATGTTAATAAATACAGTTATTAAATAACTTATTTAACATTGCTGGAGAACAACTGTGATATATAAATGGTATATCTATGTCCTGTCACTGCTGGACAAAATTATACTAATGCAAAGGTCTTTCTGCTTGTTCATACAAGCCTGCACAATTGGAGCAGCCAGTGCTTGTCTAAGATACCTATATATAGTACAGTTAAAAATGTTGCTAATACATGGCACTTGTTAGTCTGGCGTGTTAACTGTTGTGCCTGCAGCTGAGATTCTGGATTGAAGACAACACTTATTTCTCAGTGTTGCACTTTCATGCTAGCATTTCATATAGCTGTCTTAAAGTAACAGAAAAATTATTTCATACACTATGTTCTAACTGGCTGCCAATAACTTTTCAGTCATGTTTGGAATAAAACCAACTGTAATATGTTTGTATTGGAAAACATCATAAAACTGTTTCTTAGATTCTATTTTTTCTATACTTAAGCATAATACACAAATAGAATAGCACAGGAAGAACATAAAGCCAGGCATAAGAAATACACATTTTGAGCTGATTTACCTTGAGATATCTCCCCAGTACCATTCAGCTTCTTGTAATGACATGTTGTTATTCAAGCCGTTGTTAGTTACAGTATTAGGCTTTGGTGGCTTAGGAGGCAGTGCTGCAGATGAAAGGGGTGGGTGGGGGAAAGAGTCAGTTATAATTCATTGAAAACCAGAATATACATAACTTGGAATGATACATTATTACATAATTGAGAATTTTTTTTAAAAAAAAGAACAGCTACAAAATAGTTTTCTATCACTCAAACACTTTAAGAAACATTAGAGAAACCAGGATATTTTACTGAAAACAATATGATTCAACATGAAAGATATACTCTTCCAAAAAAGTATGTTACTCTTGCAATAATATTTTTTAAGTAAACTATAACACCATAGTCATCTCTTCCCTCTGTGAAGAAAGCATCTGAGAAAAAATATCTTAAGTTTGCTTTTATCTTCTACTCTATGCAGGTGAATACAAAGTGTAAAACATGTAAAATGTTTTGGCTGTTTCTCTCCTAGGTAATGATCTTGGAGGAATGTTGTTGCTTCCTCGTCTAGAAGCTGAGTAATAAAAGATGCAAACCCACAGTGATACGATATATCTTAAAAAGAATTGGGGTTTTTTTTGTGATTCTCAGGATTCTGTGCAATGACTTGCCAAAAAACCACTGTAAGAAACCCATCTGTGACCTAAAAATCATTTGTGTTAATCTTAGTATTCTAAAGAATGAAGTGTGTTCCAAATGCTAGAAATGATTAAAAACCACATCCCCCCTTTTTTCAATGTCAAAGATGCATATGTATACCAGTGGGTGCTATAGAAGATACTGCAGCATTCCTAACTTAGTAGCAAAGGGAACTACATTGCAATCAGGATTAAATATCAACCCAGTTCTTTTAGTTCTCTTCTAAGTATATCATTCCTCACAAATGCCTCTGCCCTATATATTATGATGGCTACAAGAGCAATGATTTTTAAATTGCAGTGAATAACAAGATAGCGTAATTTTATATGATATGAAAGAAATTATGCAATTTCAGGTACTTAAACTGCTAGATTTTAAAATCTGTTTTTCCTCAAACAATCCAAACCAATTATTTGTAATCACTGTTTCAGGAAATAAAAGTGTCATCACAGCATCTCCTTTTAGTCACAATGTTGAATGGAGATAGCAAAAATAATAATAAAAGAAATAAGAAATGTTTATGCTATAATGGCAGAACCACAACTACATCTGACAGGAAAAAAATCAAAACAAGTCAATTCAGTAAAAATTGAATTAAGTAAGTAGACAGGTATTTCTACAGGTATGACTCTAATTACAATAACCATGCACTAAGTAACAATTTGATTCTAATTTATTAAAAGAAAAAGATAAATAAAAACTATTTGTATCAATGACAAAATAAATAAATCCTACATAACCACTACAAATTGTTCAGCATCTATTGTAAAGATCAAAATGAATAAAGTCTTCCACAATAAGACTGCAGTTTTACCTGGTGGATCCATCTCTATGTAAAACATCAACTCTGTGCCACAATTTATATCTGTCTTAGGATAGTCTATATCCAGTTCTTCCATATTCCAAACAGTATTGTACATTTGTATGAGTTTCACTGAGTAAGCTCACATATAAGAAAAGAGTCGGGCTCTCTTTGTAATGGTGTCTTGGAATTCATTTTAAAACCTATAAGGGGCTGCACTGTAGCCTATTACATCATAATCCTCAGCCAATCATGTCAAAATAATGTCACCAGACCCCTCCTGTTTCATCATTTTGTTCTACATTAATCTTAAAACAATTTCAGCATTGGAAAGCATCTACATTTAGTAGAACTGCACTATAAACCTGGTATTAAAAACAAAAGGAGTGAGTGGGTTCTCCTTGCCTGCCTTCACGGATTATTTTCCTGACTTTGCTGCATGGTACAGTCCAATTCTGGCAGGATGACAAAAGGCTGATATGCTGCAGCACGTAGCTCTTACACACAGGCACACACAACACACACACACTCACACACCGGGCAGCTCCCTTTAGAAGTAGGTTGGTCACATCTCAGTTGCATTCTGCTGTTTGGATACCTGAACTTTACCATTCAAAAAGCTTTAAAATGCTTCAGGATCTGCTCTATGTAATAAAGATGCAGGATACAAAAGAGCATGATTCTATGCATGTATCCATTACACACACAGACACCCAGGCACACATATATATTCGCATAATGATATATGGAATATGTTTTTAAAGTGTCCAGATTTCTATTATCTAAATGGAAATAGATGTCTGATACTTGATAATATTATATAAAATACATTTACTGCAGAGATGTCTTCCCCTCTCTTATAATTTTGTAACAAAAAACAATTCTAATTGATCTAAAGCCAAAAGCCAAATATTGTTATCTTACATTCAGTAGACTTGCCTAAACTGCAGAAGAAAGTAAAAACTTAGAAAGAGCTTGAAACAAAACTGTGCTGACTATATAAAGCTAGTCTTTCAGGACAGAACAAAATCTAGTTTGCCTTTTCACATTGTTTCTCTACCTTGCTCTCACTGAGATATTTTTCACGTTAATTGTTTTTAAAAGCTTGAGTCCCTTATCAGTGTCTCCTTTCTTACTTGACCTCATGTCATCAGTATCCTCCTACAATTTAGATATTCCTTCTTAACAAACCCAACGTAGACTGTAACAATCTCAGATCTCTTGGAAGAAAGATGCACAGATAACACTATTAATTCCAGAGCAGAATGCTATGTGAAGCAATGTGACTCTTTTGTACTCACTATGACCTATGGGGGCAGAAAACCAGATATCAAAAATAACCACAACAAAGAGTAGCTGTAGCAACTATCTGTGCCTACATCATAAGAAATTCTTGTGTGGCTAAAATATGCTCTATCTCAGAAATATTCATAAAAAAAATTAACACACTTTACATCCTTCCCAAATATTTCACACATAACTAATCCCTCTCTGTGCTCCTCAGCAGCTTAGCCATTTAGACAAACATTAACATACAAGAACATGTCTGAAGTACCAACAGCTACAAAAAAATGCATGCATTATATGTTAGTAAGCTTAAATTTATTCGGAAGTAGACTTTGCCCTCCCTGTTTAGACAGACGTACCCAAAAGATTCCTTCCATTTCCAAAAAGGAATAGGATCCTTAAAATCATCCCAGACAAAAATACAAACACTGAACTTGGAGGTTTAGCCCACCTGCTACCCAAACAGTTAAGCTGCCAAAGTAGTTATTCAAATTAGGTTATAAAGATTTCCTACAAAGACTACGTAGCTGCATTTAGGTCTCCTGTGGGATTAATAAGGTTTTTTATTCAGTTGAAAAAAGGCTTCCAGAAAAAATAATTTCTCCAGCGTTTCACTAGTGGCCAGACTCTGGACTGTCCACACTCACTTAATCAGGTTGGTGCTCAGCTCAGAGTAGCCCAGCTTGCAGGCAAGGAAATAGAGGAGACAGGTACGCAATAACTTGAAGAGGTATCAAGGTACTCAACTTTCACTCACATATCATCTTAAAGACCATGAAAGCTCTACTTGGTAATCAGTTATAGTAAAATACTTCCATGAGATGATGAAGGAAATATGCACAGAAATTCAAAATCACTTACTTTGTAAATTATGCATTGCAAATTCTTGCCTTTGTAATGCAGGCTGAAAATACAATCCACTGATCTGAAAAATTAATTGGTTTCCTCTTATAAAAATCTTGCTTAAAACCCTGCAAAACCTCCTTTTACTAGGAAGTTCCTCTGAAGCAATGAAGAAAAAAACCTGAAAAAGAACTGCTATGCTTTCCAACCAATGTTCCATAAAAATCCCTAAAAAAAGCTGAAAGATGTAGTGAGAAAATCCAAGCCTTCTCTCTATTCTTAACTCCTTAAGGCTCTGTGCTGTGCAGAAAGTATCCACTTACTCTTGTTCACCATTAAAAAGTGAACCTGACTTTAGTACTGTAAAAAAAAAAAAAAAAAAAAAAAAAAAAAAGCCACCAGACTCAGTAGCTTGCACGTCTCTCAGATAAAGATCTCAGTTTCATGATTAACTCAGGTAGGTTCAAATATTTGCTGAGCCAGGGATGTCAGGTGGGGGAGGGGGAGCCAGATTCAAAGTAAAAGTTGTCACCAGCTAACAAGTGGCCAGTGCAGGGCTAACTTTCTCATTTTAGCAAAGTAAATGAGAAGACCATTGTAACAGGCCTTAAAATAGTCTCTTGTCACCGGCTGCTGAATGCAGTGTTAAAGTCGAGAGAACATCATGAAGAGTCAAATACAGGAAGTGGCTAACTAACTTCCTGAGGAAAAAAAACCCAAACAGAGTCAAAATCTTCCTTGAAAAGAGCTGCACCTCTCAGGCGAGCCTGCTTGCAAACACAGTATCACTTCCTACACATTCACACTGATTGCAAATACGTTTGCTGCTTGAAGACTTTTAGCATGATGCTGTGAGGCTGAAAAGGGTAGAAAAAACATTCCTCCAAATCCATGTTGTTCTCTAGTAGATCAGTTTTTTTCATTTCTTGGGAAGGTGGGCAAAGGGACTATACAGAAAGGTCAGGTTTAGGTCAAATATATTTTCCTTGATTAGTATTTGGTAGAGATCAGAACTGTTCACAGAACAACAGCCTGCTCCTCATTGCCTACACAGGTTAACTTCTTTGCCATCTATGTTTTCACAAGGAAATAAATTCAAAGTGAACAGAGAAGATGACCACAAGACTTAATTCAGAGAAAGAAGCGAAGGGAATTAACATGTTTCCCCACTTGCTGGAAAGAGTGAGAACTTCTATTAGCTGTGTTCCTTGAGATCAGCTTGTGCTCCTTGTGGCTGTAAAATGGCAATTAAAAAGTTCTCAGTTCTTGGTCACTCCATCCTCCAAAATCCTCCTGTGCTACAAAATACCAAACTCACCTATACCTGTTAATGAAATCCCAAATATCTACAGTAGATTTTTAATGTTTTATAGTTGATTGGTTAGCTTCACCTAAAACAATCCCTTACTTTTCTAGTTTTAGGTTTTGCCTACTTGAACATTTGTTAGCTCTACATATAATTGATAGCACCACAGTCATAAAGGTACAGCCTAACGGAGATTGTAACCTGAGTTCCTGAAAAAATCTAACTTCTGCTAGCATCTGATATGCCTCTTATATACTGTTAAAATTACAGAAAGGGTTGATAACACTTGTTGTCATACTAGGAGAAAAGGAGAAAAGACAATCTAGACCCAGTTCACTCTAAAAAGCACAGGTACCCATACACAGATGAAAGATAAAGCTTTCTTCCAAAGTACTTTTTTTTTTATTCCAGTGCCTTGTGCAAAAATAAATGCCTTAACTTCATTTAAATTTTAAAAACTTAAGTGGTGTCCATTGAATCTATAGATTTGTATTTGTATTGATGCATAGATTTATATTTGCAACAGTCTACTGTTTTTTGCAGTTATACCCATAATGTTTCTCTGTCTATAAAGCACTGCTTATCAAAAAAAAAAAATGTATGAAGCAGAAGAGAACTGACCAGGTTTGACAGGCTTGCATGTGTTTGTTACGCATACTTATGTCCAAATACAGACATACATATATCAATCTGACAACAAGTCTAATAATGTTGTACATGCTATTTCAGTCCTACCAAATACCTTCAATAAGGTACTGAGAAACAAATCAAAACTTAAGCAGAGAATATAGCATCCCTCTGCCAGATGAATAACAAAGCACTTAGCTCTCTGTTAAATCAGGTATAAATCCTGAACTTATTAGCTTAGAAGGGGAGCCCTCTGCCGGGTGAGGCATGGATGTGCAATATCCCTCTCAAGAGACAGCCCTCTATGGGACAGACTGCCTTCTGCTCTCACCAAACCATGACTGGCGCTGTAGACAGCCTAGCCAAGCCCATGACATGATGCAGGAAAGTCCTAACGAGGGACAGCTTTCTTTCAGATTTGCTTGTGTCCCCAGGACACTACTGACAGCACTGCGGCTTAAGCCTGACTGCTGCAGCAGTCCAGGGGAGCACTGTGTCCAATTCCAGGAGGAATGCTACCATGCTAATATTTTCTGCAGCTAAAATCAAAGTGTCTGCATCTTGATGATACTGCCAGGACTCTCACCCCACTACCAACAAGTGAGCAATTATATGTGAGACAGTCTCATCACATAACCTCACTCTTAGCTATGACCTTCCGAGTAGTAAAAACCTACCTCTTCCTGCTTAAAACTGCAATATTTCACAGCTTGAGCCACTATCTACAATGTTACTTACAAGCTTGGGAAACAGGAGTAAACTGGGATAGACAGTCCAGACAAAGCAGCTCAGCTTGAGCTGGTGTACAGACCATATGAGGCTTCAATTCATCCTCACAGGATAGCAGCTCCTTGCCACCCCTGCAGAAGCTCTTCCTCTGTTCCTCACCAGCTAGTCTGCCCACAATGCTACCTCCCTATGTTCCCTTGCCCTTCCACCATGTCCACCTTCCTCTCTGCCTTCTTCTAAAAAGATACACCTTAATCTCACACATCCAAAGACACTCCATGCTCCTCAACACCGTGCAACCCCAAGATGACTCCATCTCCTTATGTTCTCCATGAAAAAAACCTCCCAACTCTCCTACCACCTACCTTCCTCAGTATGACCTGCCTTCCCAGCTACCACCTTCGAAAGCACTGCACTGCTCAGAACACAGGGACAGCTCTAGGACCTGCATCCAGGGTAGGTCTTGTTCAGACAGCAAAGTCAGGAACCCTTACAATCTTTGAAAATTAACTGAAGAGAACACTCAGTCTTCCATACCTACAACCATAGCCTACTATTCAATATTTAACTCTAAAAGCACACGTGCCTTCACACTTCTTTATAATGTATGAGATTCTGAGAGGCATAAGCAGCATGGTTAGCTATAATCTGTTACAATTAAGAAATTTTCTTCTAATATTACTATCTTGCATATTTAGAGACATGTACTCTACTGACAAAGTTGCAGAACAAGACAGGAATCAGAAAATGCATCTGATTACCAATTACTCAAAACACCAACCACTTCCCCAGTCTTACTGCAATATTACCGTCTTCACCTACTATATACATAGGCACAATAGGTATTTCAACTTCTGTATGTTAATTTTTCTAGTGAGCTAAGCACTATTCTAATTCACAAACTAAAATGCATAGTTTGCTCTTGAACACTGTGACAGAGAAGAAAAAAATCAGTCCAGCAAAAAAAAATGAAGTAATGGCTGAAGACTAACTCCAGTTCTTGCATTACAGTGTGCAAAACACCACTGTAGCTGTAAGATGTCCAATTAAAGACGACCAATTTAAGATATTAATTTTAAGATATAAGGTCCAATTGCATACTTTCTATTGCTTTAAGGGAAGAAGGAAAACTAGCGCATGATGCAATAAGAAAAAAATCCCACAGTTGTGCAAAGATGTACTCCCTGTTTAGATCAGTTACCTCCAAAAAGTACTGCGTAAGATAGCACAAAACCTTCATGCCCATCTCATTTTAAACAGGATGTTTTCATCCAGACTTGGGAATAATAGAAAGGAAAAAAAAAAAGGAGGAAACTATCAATCCAGTCTGTGAAGAAAAGAAGAAACCTGGTAGCATTGGCTTCTCTGTTATTGCTTAGCTGCCATTACATTATTTTCAACAAGTACAATTCTTTTTGCTTTAAAGCTCATTAACTTAAACACTTTTAAAATTCCATTATAAACTGTCGTTCTCAGAACACTTACATGAAAAAAAAAAAGTTATCTTTTCTAGGAACCTTCCTTTTATTACAATACCTTGAAGCAATTTTTATGGAAACTCAAGCTACCACAAGGAATAATCTTGAAGATAATAATTCTGGAAAATACACCTTAAAGTCTCCTATGAGAACAAAAAAAAGCATTTCAGATTAACTGGCCGCCAACTGGTTTTGGTGAGGAAAACAGGCTCATGTTCTAATCCTGTAAACTTATATAACATTCTATTAAGACTTAACTTTCCAAATTTATTCCAACACTTTACAGTCCTAAGAGCAGAGGCTAGCTAACCAGAGACTGAAGTGATTAAGGCATGGACCCTGTGTTAAGGCAACAAGTGACGTTACTTTTATTGAGAGGATGCAAACCTCATACAGTCTGTATGTTTCTGTATTCAGTCAGCAGCTACCTCAGTGAATTTCCACCTGTGAGAATCCCACAGTTACAGTGATTAAGTGCAATCCACTATTTACCACAGATTTGGCCTTTATCATCATGCTTTCAGTCTAATGCATTCTTTTCTTATTAACTCACAGGTCTTACTGTAAGATTCCAAGGTCTCAATAAGTTAGCAAGCATGAGAACACTGGCTGTTTGCTCTGTGTTTGCTGCTAATATCACAGCTATGCCAAGGCATCAGCCGCCTGTCTCAGCACACATGCCACAGTAAAATCTTTGATGCTCACGAGTGACTACAAAGATTGAAATTTCATATCTGAGGGCATAATACTGAACGTGCAAATGCCTACTAAAAAGCATTCCACCGCCCAGGATGGACTTCAAAATGCACACAGAGGGAGTCCTACTTTTGTAACAGACAATATAAAAAAACCCTGGGAGAACCCTCAAAATAAACTACTGCCTTAAAAAAAATTAATTAATGCAGAAGCAGTATTAACAAGCAGATGTTTTATTACAATTATTAATGTAGCATCAAAGTCTACTGATACGCCGGATGCAGCCACATTTCTTCAAGCACCCTAATTACGCCTCAAGATGACTAGAGTCCTTTTCTCATTAGTGGTTCTAATATCAGCATCTTTCACTTTAATATTTCCCCTATATGAAGCAGCTCAGGACGGCACGTAACTAAGCGATCTCTCAGGTGCAACTAAGAAAATTGTCACTGTTGACCCTGACTTTCTAATATCCCAGTCTGGACCTCTAGTCATTGGAGTCATTTAACAAGTTATTGCAAAAGAAAACAATTCTTTAACAGTCAGTAGTTATTTGTTGATACTTTGTAAAACAGCACATAGAGTCATTAGAAAACTGGATGGACTCTCCTGGTTGTTATGTAGCATTAGGAGATAAAAAACACTGTAGTTCTGCAAATAACTGCTTAACTGACAAAATTAAACAAAATAGGTACAGGTATAAATGAATAGGTATAAACTAGCTGAAAACAAATGAACACTAAATGTTAGAGAAAGCCTCCTAACTAACAGAGCTGACAAGGCTGGAAATGACTTTCAGTCACAGCTATAGGAACAAAAATCTTAGCCATTTAAAATTAATCTTCATTTGTTGATGAAGGGGATTATACAGTGCATCTACCTGAAATACAAGAAATAAGACATTCTTATGCTGCTCTAGCTCTTCTTCTAGGTCATAAGCAGACTATACCTAGAAGTCCTACTGCTATGAGCTTTATTTTGTACTTTGAACAGAATGGCGGGAGACCGACAGCCTTCCCTATGTCCTGTTCACCATCGCCCTATTCTTCGGGTATTCTCAGTTAACAGGTTATAAAAGAAATTACTTTAACATATAAAGTTTCCCTGTGTAAATAATTTCCTCTGCATATAGTTAGCAGCTCTATCTTGCTCCTACCAAAGATCTGATTTAAAACTGAGGATTTTTGCATAAATTAGGGGTGGGGTTTACTGCTTGTTGGCTAAATTAGATGCTAACTCACAAAATCAGTAAAACTAACTTTTCTGACTGGAGTTTTAATATTCTCAGCGTATTTTATGGATGTTGATTAAAAAATCTTTAAAGTCTTTAGATTAAAAATACATGTAAAATTAAAAAATACATATAGGTAAATAAAGGGAGAAGTCTTACTTTATTTTGATGATCTCTATGAGGCATTGTAGTTCTAAGAGAATTTGACTGGGAGCGGATTGAGAGTTAAATAACACCTCCAAAATTTGCTTCCCCCCACTGCTGCATGACATACATTCTACTGGTTAACAAGCCTTAAAATTCATAAGTTCCTATTGACAAGATACTGAAATGGAAATGAACGTCTTAAGGCTATACAAGCCATGTGTACTAAAATTATTTTAATGTAAATGACAATCTCTTATAAAACAAATGTTGCATGCCACTATAGAAAATAGGAACACCTTCTACTTAGTTTTGTAGTTATGCACTTTTTACATTAAGTTTTATTAGAACAGAAAAGCAATGAGCTTTTAGTGCCCTTAAGAAAACAATGGTATATATAACTTTTTAAACTGAAAAAAACAGTTCTAACTTTTTAAACTAAAACCAGTTCCTACCTGGTACAGACTGTCTCTCATTCCATTCACTTGTAATTAAATCCTCAAGGATTTTTACGTGGTGTTCAGTATTATCAGAGCTGCAAGAGATGGAAGAAATTGTAAGAATTGGTGATTATGCAAAAATTTACATCAGAATTAGTAAAAAAATACTGGAAAAACTTACAGCATAACCCTCCATATTAGACATAAGATCAGAAAATGAATTAATTAAACTTAATTTTGCATATGACTAGCCCATATTTTCAGAACAAAATACAACAAAGATGACCCACATACCTTGCTGTCTGAAATTTGAAAAGCAGAGGGCTGAAAATTTCAGCCAGAGCCCTTGCATTCAAAAGATTTTTGCTGGAGGCTTGACAAACTCTGAGGAAATGTTTGAGCAAATACTGGAGTGTGAGCCAATACTGGGGAGGTATATTTGGAGATCTGATGAGTTTCTTCAGCAACTGAGCATAATCCTCCGAGTTCTGCACTTCTGCAAGAAAACAGAAAAAAGGTTCTTGATATCAGCACAGGAACATTCAATGAACGAAACTATATCTGATGCTTTTGGAAGCATAAATTGTATGGCAGAAAAATAATAATTCTGTCCTTCATTTGTGCCATAAGACTAACTTTTTATTTTGAAAAAAGTGAAACGTTCAGCGAAGAGTAAAGAACAAATATTCAAAAGTCAAGTGGAAACAGATATGCATTTTGGTAAAAACCACAATGTGTTCAGAGTGTACTGGCAGAAGTCTGTCTCATGTTTAGTGTCACACATGATTGGATAGTTCTGAGATGCACTAGATAAGACTCACAGGTGTTGTTCAGACTTTGAAGGTTACCAGTAACAATATCCTGTCCTGAGATATACAACAGAATAGTTGGCCTGCAAGCTGAAAGCCTAAAAGCTGTACTTGTTTGAAATGACCACTGTACACGATGAATCTTACATGCATGTACTTCTCACTTCATAATCTGCAACTCCCAATGTACCACAGAACACCATGACCTCTAATACATTCACTTTGTCAGCACTGATAAGAAGTTAAAAATTAGCTTTCTGCATACAGATAAGTCCTTGATTTTTCCGCCCACTTTTTCTGTATTTATTCTACTTACTGACATGAAGAGAGCTGTGTTATCCCTTATATTTTCTATTATGTATACCTAAACAGCTAAGTAAATTATGCATGTCTAGATCTGAACTGAAGCAGCTTTCATCAAAAGTGGAGAAAGTATATATGTTTTCTGAAATGCTGTCACGTTCTGCAGAATATTCCCTGTTCTGTGGATGATAGCAGGACCACTAGATATTCAGAATCTTAATAATTTTTTTTCTGTTCGACATTTAAAATAATGCAATAACCATACCTTGAACTACAGAAATCATTTCACTGTAAACCGCTGTTGGAATGATGGGATTTGGCAGGTCCTGGAGATACCTCTTGAGAGCATCTGATAAAGTGTGCACATCAAATGCCTCTAAATCCAATGAAGTGGCATCTAAAGGGAAAAAGCAATGTATGTTTGAAACACTGGAAACTGGAAAAAATATAGAGGCTTACGACACTAGGACATTACACGAAGTCAAAACTGCCCACTTATATCTAGTTTATGTGGAACTACTCATAAGAATGTAAGACACCAAGAAGCATCTTTGAGATGAAAAACATACAGTGCTCAACGGCATGCCCAGGTCTTTTGCATATGACATACCAAATGAATTCCACAGCTGTGTGTAGCCTTCTGTAATTTACAGTGCAGGGCTGAACTCAGAATAAAGGTAGTGACCTGCTGTATGTTGGCAATGTTATGGAACATCAGAATATTTTTAACAGGTTTCTGTTTTACTTGTAAATATTTTGTGTAAGAAGTTAAGTATTAATCAAGGGTTTGGGCAAGTGCAGCTTCTCTACTTGTGTCTACTTCTACTATAACTGGAAGTTTGATTAACAACTTGGGGCTCCAAGCCTGTAAATATTTATGTGAGGAAGTCGAAACATACACACGTGCAGAGCTGGGTGCTGGCTGGTTTATGCAGCTGCTAGGGCTTATCTTGCAAAACCTGATACCCTTCCAGGACAGTTATGGCTTGGGCTGAGATTTGGGAGTGTCACATAAAGGACTACTGGTTAGCACCACAAGAAGGAATATTAGCAGTAAAAATAAAAATAGGAAAATACAGAAATGTTTACTTAGTGCAAGAACGATTAGGGTTCATCTTAAAACATGAAACTCTGGCACAGTAAGGTCATAAATGTTTACAAAGATTGATATTTGGTAGAAGAATTAAGAAGTATTAGCGGTAATGCTGATCAATTTTCCAGGCTAGTCAAGTCCCCTGAACTAGCCAGTTTAAACCAAATTCAACAGGGATGTAGAAAGATTAGATATGTAGTATGTCTACACAGACAGTGAAAACAGGCAGTAAGGAGGTGGTAGTGAGAACCTTACTGCTCCACCACCTCCTTTTTGTGCAGTATGACCACAATTCTTACCAGACACCAAGGCATTTACAGGAAAAAAAAGACACTATGAATGGTTCAGATGATAAAAAAAGTTGCAATGTGGGTATGAATTCTACAAGGGCAATTACAGAGAATACAACCACAATTTCATAAGAAATATTTTAATTAATTTGTTGTTTACAGGATGTTTTTATTTCATATGCCATGTTAAATCCTGGTTCTTTCTGTGTCAACCCATTCTCTGAAGCACATCCTGAATTAGTATAATGAATAAATGAGTAAGAACAAATGTATGGTACTTTGCAGCTCTTTGGGTGTAATGTCATAAACAGACCTGGACCCTTCCCATCTGCTAAGCCGGCCAGATGCAAGTCAGCTCTGATTTTGGAGCTAGATAGCACTGTGTTGAAGCTAACAAGCAGTTATCCAATTAATACAGAGACTATTTTAACCATAAGCAGAAGAGCACAGTAAGGCAGCTCACAACTTTGAGATCAAAGTTGACTTTGCTCTCTGAATTAGCATGCTCTTAATTCTTTGAGAGTAGGTGGAGGAAATCTATTTGCATTCAGTATCTGGACACACAGTGTCTATCTTAAAGACAACTCAGAAAGATACACTGTTACTAAAGGGTAAAGTCCTGTTTTCTCTTCTCAATACTAATTATATTTTAAATAAGAATACACATAAACCACAAGTTCTTTATCCCCTGAGATACATGAACCTTTCACAGAAGTACACCTCAGTTTAGATACTTAAAAAGGGATTCAGATTAATAGATATGTTCATATTGGGACCATAGAAAATCTGGATTTATCTGGACTTAAAATAGAATTACAATACTAAAAATACAGCTTAGGCTGCCAGCACCACAGACACATCTCTCCTTGCTTGCTGCATTCATATACTTCTTTTTTTATCAGCACAGGACAGGATACTCTTTCCATTTGAAGGAACTGACAACACCAACAGTATCATCTCTTGTTCATCTAGCTAGTATCTGTAATTACTAAAAATGAAGACAGCTAACTCACAGTTTGAGTACGCTTCCTTTGTCCCTTTGGTAGTATGGCATGTAACTAGTTTCATTTTCTAGCCCTCCTATTTTTGTGCTACTTTATGCAAGGAAGCTCACACCCTACATTGCTCCCCAGCTTGCAAAAGCATGCTCAAGCACTCCTCCTATGATAGCTCCTGATCTCTCATACTGCAACTGAGCACAGTCATGCCAGTATTTTCTGGCCTGAAGTAGAAATAAAAAATATCAAAAAAAGAAAGTAATATATTTCAGGAAACTTGAATAGGTATGTGGTGTTAGTGGTGCAGCTGTGTTTTTCTGTCTAAAATCTGAGAATTCAGCCTACTGCAGCAGCATTAACCCAATTCTCCTTCCCTTCCAGCATCTTCTCATACAGCAGGCAGGGAATGTGCACCTATTACTTCTCCACCTACTGGACCAAAAAACCGCACACACAAAACGGTATGTATACAAACCACCCTTTGCTTACAAAACAATAAACTGTAGCCTTACAAGAATAGAGTATCTTCATCTTGTTTCAGAACAAAGCACCTTGTTATTCTCTGCACAGCTAGACTGTCGGTCCTTGAACACTAAGCAACCAAGAAACGATTAAAATAACTATTCTTGGAAGAAAACATGCAGTGTAGTCACTAAAGAAAGACAACCTGCAAAAGTGAAAACTGCCTTTCATATTAAAGGTTACAAAACCTTTTTAAGTTGTATTTGTCCTTTTAATGTTTTATTGTTCAGAAGCAGATAAATATATAAGCTGAGTAGGGGAACAAAGAAATGAGCAGCAGACTGACCACAAAACGTGTCTAGTGCTTGAAGGAAGAGAACTGTACTTACCACATTCAATAATTTGTCTTAGTTCTGTTGAGCTGCTTGAGCCCTGTGTTGCATACAAAGTCGAGCACTCCAGACCTACAAAACAAAATTCATGGTATATACTAATATTCCAGTGACTGTTGCCATAACAAAACATACTTCTGTTTTCTTTGAATAAGTACCGACAGTATAAATTAGCAATATTCTTTTACCACCATATACCTACCATCCTATGGAATGTGATTGTTTTTTAAGGCTGTAAGAAATCTCTTTCTATATGCAAACTGCAGGGTCTGCAGAACAAGCTGGCCAAGGAAGATCAAAGATGCCAGCAGGCCTACATACTCTGCACAACTCTCCGCAGGCTGGCTGCAGGATGGCATGATTAGGAAACAGATTTATATACCCCAAGGAAGACAACAGCTTGCAGTAGCAACATGGGAGTGAGATCTTCCTTTGTAACTTACATGCCAGCTTGGAACACCACATCTCTGAGGTGGATAAGAAGTGGGTAATCTAAGTCAGACCACCCCACAAGAACAGGACTGGGACATGACAAAAGTTCAGACACATCCTCATTAGTTTTAAAGATTTAACCGAGCCATCTAAGTCACAAACATGCCTAACCTTTGCTACCCTATGGAGTCAACAGCCCTTTTTGTGGACAGGTAACCCTTACAATGTCTGTCCACATAGCCCATGACTTCATGGTGTACGTAGGGTAAGCTCTCTTACAGTATCAAAGCAGCCTGAATGTGATCAGAATACTGATCCTATTGCTCCATTGCTGTAAGGCCACTGAATGAGCAGGGTCCACTGAGTTACTCCTTACCTTGCCAGGACTCTGAAGTCATCAGAGGAGGAGTCAGGAGGAAAGAAATAGGGCAAAAGAAGCTAGACATACCAGAAGGAAGGGGAAAACCTCAGAAGCATGGAGACATATCAACAAAGGAAAGCAGGAGATCAACAATACCATAAAAATAGCACTGACTAGCTCAGCATACAGCAGCAATGAAGAACTGACTCCTGAAGCATAAAAATAGTTCTTGTAACTTTTTCATATTTAATTTTTTTTCCCCCTTTCTTTGGGGCAAAATATTACTTGCTTAGCTGTGTATCCAATTTAATGCTTGATGGCATTTCCAAAATCATCATAAGGTGTTTATCAGTAACAAAACCCAAAGCAATACCGAGCCCTTAGTCCTTACCTAACAATAATACATTAGTTAAGTTATTAAATGTCATCTGAGGTAAGCTTTGTTTTTGCTCCTCTGGTCCCAGTAAGCCTCTACTAAGCAGAAACCAATGCAACAAAACTTCAATGAGGTTATTTCATATCTGTTCAGTAATGTGATGCATTAGTGGCTGCAGCCTGGGGAGATGCCGCTTCTGGATCTGAGTCTGCCATCCTGACTCACGTAAATAACAAAATACTTGATACATTATTCTTTGTCCTACCTTTCTTTTCAATTGTCTCCACTATCTTGATAAGAATCAGTGGAGCAACATCAGGAGGTGCAAACTGTTCCGTAAGATCTGGAAGTGAAAAAGCTGTAAAAGAAAAAGAAAAAAAATAAGCCAACCTATAGCTGAATGCAATTCCTGTCTAAAAAAATCATAACACAATCAGTTAATTTTTCAGCACAGAACAAATATCCCACTTGTCAGGTTTAAATGAAAACACTCCAAAAGTAATCAGAAAACTGAATAAAAACCATATTTGCATTTTTATAGCATTTTCTTTCAGGCACCTCAGTCAGTCCGAGAACTGCTCTCAATATGGCCTAAGAAAAGAAAACACAATAAAGTTTGTAATGTATGAATGGGAAAAATATAATGCAAGGAAGAAGAGAAAAAAAATCTGAAAACTTTACATAGTGTGCACCAGATGAGGGAGCTACACTCACCATCATCTGGAAGCCGCTGATTTCCCTGGGTAAAACAGACTTAGAAAGGTCTGAAATAGCACTAGAAACAAATATTACACACTCATACAAAAGTTCCATGGCTTCTGCTTGCTTCCAGTTTTCAAGAATAATACTATTAATGGTATAGTTTTCACAAAACAAGAATTTTCTTTTCTATAAGGAGTGGTTAAGAATGAACTGCTGTATATTTTCAAGCAAAGCTGTATAAGGATTTTATATAAAGTAATTTTTTATGCAATCCAGTTTCTTCACAACAAGAATATAAAGTATAAAGGAATGTTTTGACTCTGCAATGTGAGGGATGATCTATCTCTTAAACACACTACTTTTGCCAAAAAGCAAGAATGTTTATATGAAGATATTATATCACTGCCCGAAACATCTGGCATAGTTTGAAGGATTATGATTGATAAACAAAGCTTAATCACTGAAGCAAAAGCTACCAGTTGCTTACGTGGCAGTGATCTCTGCCCAATCAAACTCACCATGGACAGACAGCAATTCTTGAAACACAAATGCATGTGTGCCTACATGCAGAGTTATACATTCATGCACGCACGTGCATTTCTGTAAGATTGAAACTCATGGAAATTATAAGGATAACTAAGTAGAAGGAGAAAAAGAATAAAACACAACAGTGAAGTACCAACAGAGAGTTCTTAATGAAAAACTTTCAGACAGGCAAAAAAATTAATATACCACAGCCAAGAAAGAAAAAGCACACAATTTTGGCTGAGAATATTTTAGAAGCAGCAATTACATTACTGAAGTTGAGAAGTGCAGAAAACGGAAGAGAGAAATGAAAGACAATAATTATTATTTATGAACTAGTAATAGTAGTGAAGCATACTGGGACACGTCCCTTGCAAAAAGAAGCAGAATGATGGTATGATAATGATGGAATACTTTCCACTCCATTCATAACTGAGAAAGACATTAGAAGTCTATCTGCTGGTCATTACAGCTTAACTTAGGAGGCCCAGAAAACGAACATCCCAAGAGAGCTGCCTAAGCAGATTTTTGGCCTGCTGATGATAATTTTTAATTACTTAAGGAAAATCCGAGCAATTCCTGGGATCAAGAGTTCTAAATGCCTGATCCACACCATGAAAGGACAAGTAAGATGACTACATGCTGGTTACGTTATCAGTCCTAGGCAAACCAGAGGAAAATCTGATAAACATACGATAAAACAATCAAAGACAGAGCTGTAACTAAGAATTGCCTGTATAGCTTTTCAGAGAGTAAATTCCATTAGAAACCACCCTACTTCCATCCTTTTTGGCACAATAGTTAGTTGTAAAATGTAAATGAGCAGACATAATAAGCCATGAAGTTTTGTCAGATAGATGATGTATTGGTATAACATGGTGATTAAAAGCTAAAGTCAAAGAAAGAACCGGTTACATAGGTAGAGCTAACCAGCAGATTTCCAAGTATAGTCTTTTATGCAGAACAAGCTACTCAGGGAAGGAATTGACTTTTCATCTCTCTACACTGTCAAACCACTTTCAGATTGCATCTGGATCACCTCTTCTTACTTAACATCATATTCACTTTATCGAACACAAGCTGGGTATAAATAGAAGATGCTGCACTCCAAGCAGCCTCTACTGAGGCACCTTGAATTATGGTCTGTTTGATTTGCAATATTTAGATTTATAATATTCTGTTCCTTTTAACCCCAAATTATGAATCTATATTATGATGAGGGCAAATCTACTTGAAGAATAAATGGAAGATTGTATCAGAGTCACATCAAAGGGCATGGTAGGAAAACACTCAAGATTATGAGATACTAACAGATTAACAGAATGCTAAAGGCAGAAAATGCATCCCTTACACTGTAGCAGAGAAGAACAGATTTCAGGAATAGAGTTTACACACACAGTCTTACTTATAAAATTAAATTTCTGCTCCCTTAGGTAGCAAGGTACATTAAGTACTTGTCTCTCCTCCATCACAGCAATGAAACTGCATCATTTCTGAACAAAGATGCTAATCTCATAATTCCTGCTGGAGGCATCATGAAGCAAGAGTCAGAAGTCTAATCTGAAACTGAGAAAAGAAAGAAGAGACAAAGAAATATAAACAGAGGATGGACATTTGCATACATCAGGTGACAGCTCAGCAGTTCAAGGACAGTCCATCCAAACTACTGTGCAGCAAAGTGCACCATGCTTTCTTGCATTAACCAAACTATGCCTTGAAATCATGGCAGGAAATACACTCCAAAAATCTATGAACAAAGTATATTTAGAAAAATTATTCTGTTTCCTACTAGATTTAGATTTTCTACATGAGGGATGGAGTCCAAACAAAGTGAAAACGGGAATCCAATATCAGGTGAAGACTTCAGTTCATGGGAAGAAGCTCTTGCAGGGTCAAGAAAGACACTAGAGAAAATGGTTTGCCTCCATAGGACATAAAGAATGGTCTGGATGTAGACCTTGTCCAGATTACCTAATCAAAGAGCGCCTCTTCCTCCAACCTACCTGACACTTCAGGCTCTTTATCTACACTTTAAACAGGATCTTAGCTTATAAACTAGGCTTGTATCATCATATGTTACTGAATCTCTTTCTTGTACAGTATTCTTGGATCAATAATATCCTTAGTGAAACTGAAGGGCTTTTGCAAGCTACACATTTATCTTTGCACTTAAGGAACTTCTGTAACATGTCACCAGAACATATATATGTAAACAAATGGCACACTGGTTAAAAGGAAAGATTTCCAACACTTGTCTGCTACCTTAAAATATGCAATTGGACAACCATTAATATTTTAGGACTTCAGAGGATTTCTGATATCTCTTCCCCCTGTACCCCATTCTTTCTCTTCAAAAATGGAAATTTGTATGTACCAGAGACATTGATGAACTTTTAGATATGAAGAGAACCTTTAACATAATGACAATCTATTCCACGAACACATAAATTGTAAAATACTTGTGTATTTGACTGAAAACTCAGGATATTAATCTCTCTTTTAGTACTATGCACACACTTGTGAGTATAAACTCTACAGCAAAACCACAAATGAACACATGCACATACACAACGGCAGTTATAAAACCTGCAGTTGCCTTGAATACAACAACTGAAGACTACATCTAAGTTACACAGTTATATATTGAAAAAATAATGCACTTTATCTACACATAGGAGAAGGCATTAACAAATCAAAATCACTTAATGCTGCATTTGCTCTAGGATTTCCTACTCATTGCGCCACCTCTAATATAATTATCTCATAGCATCACACTGACTTTAAACTTCTGAACATGTCCACAAAATAGAAATTACATTCATTTAAAGGTGAAATGCCTTACAAAACACATATCTTTCAGAAAAAAACCCAATCAAACAAAAAAGCCAAACATACGTAACAGTACTTGTAGAACTGAAGGCAGTTTAAAGTATTTACACAGAAGACACACAAGTTTGGGAACAGTGCCCTTCAATTTAAAAATTCTGACAGGAAAGGGCAGAGGTTCAACCAAAGAAAATAACACCTAACTCTGGGAAAAATATGCTGACTCCTAGGGACAGAATATTAGATATCCTTAAAGTCCTGACTCTAGATTAGGGGAAGAAAATCCAGCATGCATCTTAAGATCTACAGAAGGAAGGGAAAGCTTTTCAGATAGGTCAGTATCAGCAGAAGAGAGTGAAAACCCTCATGCAACCTGCACTTAGTACCTGATTTTAAAAGTGTCTTTTGCTTCAAAGTATGCTGTAGCACAGCACAGAGGTCTGGAGAACAAAGTCCACTCTTAAGACTCTGAGCAACTTTGTAGATCCTTTTGCTACAATCCAGTATCAGTTTTTCACTTAAAGTAATCATTTTTCCCCGCTGAGTCCTGTATTTTTTTTAAAATTCTATAGTCTCCAAAATGTTAAGATCCTGAGAAGCTGTTATGCAGTTTTTGTGCCTTCTTTCTAATCACAAGTCTAGTAGTGGGTCTCCAGATAGTAAGGAAGCTTCTGATGACACATGAGAAAAGCTACATTTTCCACTAGCTCTATTTTTACCTTGTGACAGCGAGAACCAATGAGATGAACCACAAGTCAGGGTTTGCTCCTATCTGCAAACTCTTCCTTCTCTCTGATACAAACAGTCCTGTACAGCTCAAAAGCAATGGTAGTGTGGGAGACGAGAGCATACCTTACGTTCAAGGGTTGCCAACACCGCTACAAAGTGCAAGATGAAACCAGTACACAGCTGCACCTTCTGGAAGGGTTCTCAGTAAAAAGAGATACTTTGGAGTTAGTATCTGGCAAGGACAAGTGGAAATTTAAAGCTGGAATTTGGCTTCAAATGCTTCTGAGCTAAATCTTTCATTACTGCCAGAACATGAATGAAAAATGAAAATATATAAAAAGACTATAGCTTAAAATGTAACAAGTTTATTCTAAATATTTTACAGGAACTATATATATTATTATATATTATACATAATATATAATATATTATATATTATGTATATTATTATATATAATATGTATAATATATTATTATATATTATACAGGAACTATATACATTACTTGAGTAAGTTCATACTCATGTTTGCTATGGAAAATTTGGGATCCGTGGGAGCTTGCTTTCTTGACTGTTACGTACTCTACTAGCTACTGGGAAATAGAATTAAAAAAAATGTCACACTACTATCACCTATCTTCCTTGAAAGAGATTCTGACTTTCAATAAGGATTCATAATGGTTGAATTTAATAACACATAGGAATAAATACCAGAGAGATCTGTGGACCATAACCTTGCCTTAACATTAGTAATTTAGACACCCGAATGATATTTACCAAAAGACCAGGCAGAGTGTTCAGAACTGCCTAGCTGCTATTACTGAAAGAAAGACAAGAAGGTTAGAGTGAAAAGTTGATGTCACTGTGTGTCTCAGATAAATCAAGGGCTGTAATAGAAAGTAAATTCAACTGCAATTGCTGGAAAAGTACATCTCCTTAGACCCCATTGACCTGAGATGATTTAGTTTGGCTACAGTTAAATTCTTCTAGAGGCTAAAAACATCACTGAAAATGGCAGGAGTAAGAGCTTGCTCAGGGTTCAACCACTTTCTCCCATACTGCTTTAATTAGAAAGATTTTAAAAGACAGCATTTTTAATGTAAAAATATGAAAGTTATTTAAGCTTTAGTGAATTTGACACATCATTACAAGTGTCTTAATAAGTCTGTCTACTACTCCTTTGTCTTTTATCAGATGTCATCAAACAGGCCAACTATGGACTCAGAATATCACAGAAACCTTAGCAGCCAAAGGAGACTAGATCCAGGAGAAATGAAGAGAGGTGAAGATTATCCCAGTACTAGAAAAAGGAGTGGTATTGCCCACCAACGCTATCAGCCTTCAGGCTCCCAAGAAGTCCACTTGTATGAAGGCAGAAAAATGTCTGCAAGCCAAGATTTATTGCAATATGAATGATCACAGAGCTATAAAAAGGAATAGTGAAATGAAGCCTTCTAGTGACCTTACACGACTGGAGTACAACTGGGAAACTGGATAGAAATACCGTTAATTCTAAAATCCTTCAATACTATGTAGCCAGTGCAGTCTACTTCTTTCCCTGGTGAGTACATGTCAGATACGAACTAGAAGATGAACTAACAACTTCATTCAGATAGTCTCTGTTAATGGTGTGCTGAATATTTAAGCTGCAGAGGGAAATACAGGATTATACTGTAGAATTGGTTTATCACATCAGCTGTCATTCCTCTTTTTCTTTATCTTCAATGGAGAACTACCTTGAATAAAGCAGAATACCCTTCCTAGGGCAACTCAATGACAACATTTAACCCTCACTGACAAACAGCATTCAGCTAATATGCTTCTGGACTTCAAATAGCTTTTCTAAGCATCGAGATTTCTGCTAAAATTCTATTTCAGCAATACAGACTGAAAAACGTCTTGAAAACGTTTATTCCCAAGCATGGCAACTACTGGAGTTCTCATCAGCATGACTTTCTGAACTCCAATCAGTGCCTGTGCACTTGTCTAAAATCCAAAGTCAGCATCTCCAGAATCCTCTGTGTGAGGTAGGTACAGAAAACTTTAAACACCTATAAGCTTGAAAAAGGGCATTTCAAATTTGTTTTAAAGGAAAAACATACACATCTTGTTATAATACATGTGGTATGTAACAGAAATATACGTATATTATGACTGGGCCACTCGTAGTCCAACCCTCTGAATCTAGGAGGGTTGGAATAAAAAGTTAATATTGCTTAATTTTATCCAGCTACAGACAACACATCGAAAAAATACAGTCAGCCATATAAGCCAATGCTGTAACTGAGACACAGAAAATACTTTGCCTAGATACTTTCCAGGTTTATCAGTCCATAAATGCAAGCAATGATCTGATTGATAAAATATCATGTGCATGGTGATTATGCAGGAAGTTTGAAGGGGAGGAGAACTGAATCCTCTCTTCATCCCCATTTATAAAGTTGTATCAGCTGCACCGTTGAGGCTCAGGAGAATAAGGGGCAACTATGGGAACAGAGGGGAAACAAGCCTAGGCAAACACAAACTAGTACAAGAAAATAATCTATAAACTACAAATGATAAAACTAGACAGAACAAAGTTTTGATTTGATACAGACAGTCATACTTTCTAATGTACCAATTCTCCCAAAAGAAATCTGGTGTCTCTTTATCCTTCTCTGACAGAAAAATGAACACTTGCCATAAAGCTGCTGCCTTAAACAACAAAAACACCTCTAGGACAAAACAAAGCGAAAGTGCAGAGAGACAAAAAAAAAAGACAACAGTGTCGGGCTTAAGGAAAGTGTAGCTGCACAAATAATACGAAAAATAAAACCATCAAGCAACTTAATGTAGAGTACTATATTCCTTTATAATAGTTTAATACTTTCAAGAGTGGCTGCTAATCATGTTTCACACTTACTAAGTTAATGTTTCATAAGCCCTATTGCTATCATCTGTTGAAAGGGAAGTGATACTGTCTGTCCTGGGAAGGAATTCTGTACATAATATTCTATCAGATTAAACCTCAGTAACTTTATAAATTATGAGCCGTCAGGCACTTTTCTCATCTGCTACAGAATATACTTCTTAGAAACAGGAGCTATAAATAAGACAACAGATGTTCTTTGTTGGCTTCAACTGAAGCACAGATAATTTTTAAAAGCAGCTTGTAGTCAAGACTGCTGTAAAGACAGTATTTTGCTTCCCTCTATGGGTGAGATTTTGCAATACTCCAGATTTTAAGTGACACTAACTATTTACAAATAGAATTAACAAATACAGACAAATAAGCAGCCCTGTTTTGAGGAAAAATTACAAGGCTTCTGAAAAAAATATTAGCCAAGTACAATATTCTGGCATGCAGTGCACTGCCTTATAATGTCATATCTAATGCATAAACTGTTTTTGCAAAAAAAACCCCTCCAAAAACCCAAAAGATGGAAGAACAACCTGCTTATTCAACTAGTCTTTCAAGAGCTGCAGGATAAGCAGAAACAGTAAAATAAGAAATATGCAAGAATGTAGTAAAAGATGCTTTTCTGTTTCTAAGTAAAGGAGGGCACTCAGTAAGTCAAAAAGCACAGACAGGGCTCAGGACAGACACTGCTGGAGCTGAACTCCAAGCAGGCTGGCAGTGGGGCTTTGTTACTGCCACCCTTCGGGAGAAGAGTATTTCAACTCCTTTCTGCAGTCTGGAGCATGGGGCTCAGCTAGAGGGTTCCCAATGCTTTTCTCAGAGGTGGCAGTCTCATGTGTAACTCCCACTTACCACTCATTCTCAAGGGATCACCTCAAGCATAGTGTGACATGCAGGAGCACAGCAGGTAACTGTCCTGAGGATCATTGTTTCAAGTGGAAAAGCATGTTAAAGTCTCTAAACAGAACAAGTGTCAGAGTGTGATTCTGAGGACAGGAAGGAAAACATTCCAGTAATGCAAGACCTATTTTTCATGTCTTGTTGATGCCTACAGGCTCCTTGCCAGCAGTTTTCAGTCAGAGAGATAGTAGCAGACGACAGGTAAATGTCATGTGGGTACCAAGTCGATGCATCCCCACAACCAAGGAGATGATGACAGAGATGAGAGTAGAGGAAGGACAGGGTCAACTAAGAACTTGGACTTGGTAAAATGCGTCTTTTGTCAAGTGATACTTATTATATTCCCTTCTTTTGCTTCAGGATTGCTACCCTAGGGTTAGTGAAGAGTTGAGCTCTGCAAGAATTTGAGCAATTCTGCACAGTTCTCCTCAGAGAGACTAACTGCCAATGAAAAATTCACCACAGCTTCTGCCAGTGGTTTGACATAAAACCATACAAGACATCAAGAAGGAAAATACATAACACTGATACAGAACACATCAAGTTTAGTGTGAATAGTGCAGATGACAAGAACAGCACATTCCACTGGCAGCTGCATCTTGTGACCTACTTATCAGGTTCCCAGTGCAACCCTTAGGGTTACTGTTGTCATTAAACATTCAGATTAAAGTAGTAGAAGCTAGAAACCCTTATGAGAATCAGAACAAACTTGTGATCGTTATCTACAAACAAAAACCTCTCTTATTGGTCTTGTGATTGATCAAGTGATCTCTTAGAACTGATGCCAGCTGACCTACCACAAACTCTTCCTCATCTTTCCCAAGAATATTAAAGCCATGATATTTTATTAACTTCTGCATTCTAGACTTCCTTTTTTACAAAAGGAGCAGTGAAACTAGTAAAAGCATAAATTTTTTTGAAGAGCTTATATGCACGTTAATAATAAGTTAACTATGAGTTTCTGCGTTAGAACTATTTTACCTAAAACACAGTGACATGTATCTTCCTATGAATAGTTTGGCACTAACCAGTCTCACTTGCCTTTCCACATAGGCATGGTGGCAGTTAATAATGGTGCCTCAGCAGCACCTGTTCTTTGTAAATGAGATAGGCCTGCAGGACTGATGTTCACTGACATACTGGGAATGCTGCAACACACTCTGGAATGACCTGTCACACCTCTAAAAGATTCCTGTTACTTACTACTGCTTCCTCTTTTTTGGTACCAGTTGTTTCTTATTCTTTTGTTTGTGATAACAACTCTATTTGAGAAGCATATCTTAAGGCATTCTTTTTTATTTAATAATCATAATCCATTAAAATTCAGGACAGTATGTTGCTTTGCTCTGAATGAATATTTGGTTTTGCTATGTGCTTGCTGTGGGGAAACTAACGGGAGAAAAAAATGCAACAAAACCCCCTCAAACTATTCACAGGCAAGCAATCTAGAGGAAAAGAATAAGCTTTTTACCCCTGCAAGAAAAAGATAGTGTGTATTACTGTGACTGAGAATTCAAGTTGTTTAGATCTGGAAGATTTACATAAAATACTGGCAGAAGCTGCTGATAAAAGTCAAAACAGCTACTTCATCTTTTGAGGATTATGGGAAGCAGTTACAAGTACACAGAAAGTTAAAAAAAGCAGTCACCCAGAAAAAAATGCAGATAATGGTAACAGCAATCAAGCATCAGAAGGGCATTTTATTCTGGGAGCTAATATATTTCAAAGCAAGCCTTTTCCTTCCTCTTCAAAAGAGGAAAAAGCTTAGGGCTCTAGCTGCAGCAAAAGAAATACAGAAATGCTGAAATGCAATCTTATAAGAAAGTAAAACTAGGTTAATCCTTGCAGTCATTAAACGATGGGCTGATCTGACACAAATACGGTAACAACATAATTGCTAGGAAATTCCTGAACTAGATCTACAGACAGTTAATCCCATCATCATCTTTGATTTCAGATGAAGAAGAAAACTCTCAGTCTGTATGCATCAAGATCTTCTGACTCACATCAGACACCTGTTGGGTTTCTCTGCATAGTCATGTCAACGCTGATATCTCATTCCAGTGTATTTCACGCTATCAAAATACTACACAAATGCATGAACTTAAAGACCTCTCTTCCATAAACCACTTTTTGTTCACATTCCACAGCTGAAGTACATTCAATTTAGACCTTGGTGGTTAACACAGTGAATGAGTTTCATGGACCTTTTGAAAACAGTAAGGTTCTCAACTGGCTGGCTGAGACTAGACAAAGATCTTAGCTCGTGTATGGTCTAGCACACTAACTTGCAGAAATTCATATAGTGCAAAATCTGTTTATAGGAAGTGTAAAAAAAGAATTGAAAATAAAAACAAAGATGGTGCTAATGAAAAACTAGCATAAAAAACCGGATGTGTTTTTACATCACTTTTTGCAAGCCAAAGATTACCTGAATTCAGGGTAAAGAAGTATGAAATAGGATTTCAGTCCTCATTGGGAATATTGGTCTGTAAAGAGACTAAAAGCAAGTCGTAAAACCTGTCTTTAAGAAAACCCAGGTATAATTCTAAGCACTTCAATTAGATGTGCTTTTGCAACTTCCATGCAAGAACTTCAGTGTTTAACAGGTCTAAAACGAAGTAAAATGTCCATCTTCAAAACAAGCAGTGCATTGTGAGACAGCAAGGCTAATGAGAAGAGGTTGAAATAACTGCACAACTTATTTTGTCAATAGTCCTGGAAAGCCTAAACTGTAGAGTCTGTGCAAACTCATAATATACACACATCCAGTTAAAAACTGGCAACATATTCCCTATTATTTTTGACTTGGATGGATCAAATGAAAGCTGCTCTTCCCGTGAAACAGGCAGGGAGGCAGGAGCTCTCTACATCCTCTACAAAGAGTCAAAAGGCGAAGCAGTACTTTGACCTTCTGCTTCCCTTCCTTGCCTCTAACATCAGGCAGTTCCCTTACACTGGCCATTTACCAGCACAGATAAATGGGCTATGGACATTCTCTCACCTCCCTGCAGAAAATTTGTAGGGAGAAGGATCAGTGCTCAAGCTGACTGCCTCCAAAATTAGGAGAGTACCAAGTGTAAAAATTGAGATGCCAAGAATCTGTTGAATCTTTTGACCTGCTGAATGCTTAAGTGCTGCAAGTGTACAGAGCTTCTACAGGTCATACACACAACACGCTCCCCACCCCCCCGACCCTTAAACAGTTTTTTGTACCATCCTGCTTCTGTCAAGAGAGTTGGCTACTTTTCTAACTAACCTATTCACACATGAAAATATAATGGTACTATCTAGCTATATATCTATTCTCTATTTCCACATAGGTACAAACAGAGCTTAAAGCTACAATTCTCAGTTGTTTCTGAACGTTGATTATAGGATGCAGTGAAGGAGTAAAAATATATTCCTAATCTGTACAAGATGTGATTAACCATGTGAAAAGGTCTTCCAGCTATGACTCACTAAGAAATGGGTGGAGGTTTGTGAGACTGAAAAGCTGCTAGCTGGACAGAGCAAGCCTTCTTCCACACTGGCCACCAAGGACTGCAAATTGGCTGCTATTCTGTCAAAAGGCCAGGTATATCCTTGTTGTTTTCCTGCTAGCCTATTGGGGAAAATGGGAAAAAAAAGGAAGTCTCACATGTGTTTTTGCTTTTGTGCTCCAGAGAAATCTCTTGGTCATCTTGCCAAAAGAAAGAACCAGAGTTACCTTTATTTGACCCTACCAGAAGTGAACACTTCTTTCTCATTTCAGTTTACCTTTCTTAAAGGAATTTATTGATTTATTTAAATGTAGACCATGCCCAGAAGGGAAAGGATGTCTCAACTCCCAGATCATTCCAGAAAACCATTTCACTGTTGAGAACAGAAGGAAAAGGAATGCATTAATTTTAAAGTGACCTGATTTTTCAAACAGGCTTATGATTCCCTGTTTCTAAAAGCAGATGACATGAACTGCCTTCTAATTTTACCCTTACCCTTTCAAACTTGAGCACAAAGCTTGAAAAAAGTCCTATACTAATTAGTATAGCTGTGGCATCTTCAGAGAACTCTGCTGAGGCTTTTACAGGATAAAGTTGTTCAAAACGGGTAAATGCAGTGGGCAGATGGTGTAACTCATGCAAGTAACTCTGCTAAACTATCTCCAGATACACAGTACTTGCAGGACTCAGAACTGCCAAACACAAGCCTACTACCTCCAATAGGGTTCTACTGTTTCATGGTAAATGTGCCAATAATAGCCTTCTTTAGAGAGATCGATCTAAGCAGTTATCTAAATCCAGGTCTTTCCACCAGTCAGCTTCCCACATTTCAAAACTTGGTCTCAAACTGAGAAGTCTTAGAGGAAGAGTAAGGGGAGAGGGCTTGCTATTCTACTGACATTCAGCTAGGAATAAGTAATACAAAGGATCAAGTGAATATTCTAGGTCACAAGTTCCAATCTCTGCAGTCACACATATTCACTTTGTTTGGCTGCTGCTTCCAAAGCCTAGAAAGACAGCTTAATCCCAAATTTGGTTTGGTTTTGTTTTGGTTTATTTTCCCCAAAACAGCTACAAATTACATATCACCAAATTACACACAGAAATTTACCTATACTAGGAAGCAATAGTCTTTCATCAAGTTGATCAAGATAAAGAACAAAGTTAAAGAGTCAGTTAAGAGTATCCACTTATGCCACGATCTGGCAGTGCTTTGTAAGGCTTCAAAGCAAGTTGCTTTTTAAATTATTATTGTTTTAGTCAGGAAAAATAAACTTGGACTAAGGATTTCTGATCGGCTGTAAACAGGTGAGCAAATCATACTTAACATGACAGAAAACTTTACATTGTCCTAAACATCAAATCCATATTGAAGCGAGAGAAATTAATGCCTTTACTTCTGCATGGCTATCAACTTGAGCCCAACAGAACACATCTGAACCACATTTAAGCCTATGTTTTCCTGCTGGCTTTAAAGCTTCTCCATGCTTTCTGCATATTATAGATTCTCTCTGTTTCTCTCAGCATTTGGTCTCTTTTTCCTTTTGCTATGCTGTAATCCTGCCAGCCAAAGTGCCTTACTTTTAATAAGGAGATCTGCCAACTTAAACACCAGTCTTCCAAAGCAATAAAATAATGAAACACACATGAACGTCCTTGCACGTAATCTCTAAAATGCTTCTTTAGCCCACTACAATTTTCGCAATTTGGAGTTTTTACAGGAGTATGCCTTCATACAGTCTCGGTTTTCAAAGATCAAATGCTATGCTTCTTCAGTATCCTGCGTTTTGTTAGTACATACAAACCCAACGACCCTGCCATTTCTATATCAGTAAAAACACAAGGTTTGTGCAGATGACTTCATAAAAAATAAGTGTATATTCCAACATGGCACAGAGGTTTGGTGTAAGACAGATTCCTTCATGACAGAACACTTTCCCCATATCCTATCGTGCCTGGAAATTTAATGAATAACCATTTCAGGTGTCAAGAGTATTTTTTATCTCTCCTCCTTTACTCATTTAGCTTCCACACTAAAGCTGCCTTTATTTCCAGTTTCTAAACCAGTACTCCACAAGAGAGAAATGTGGTATTGGATGCTAACAACAGAGCACTCCAGGAAAAAACATTATCACACTGGGATGAAATCACACCAACACAGCTCTTAATTAAATAAGGTTGCAGTTTAAGCATTGTAGAATAAAGATAACAGCACCAAGAACAATTGGAACCTGCATCAGGGCAAGCCCAAGCACTGCTACAAGCTGTGGAGAAAGGACTGAGTGCAGTTCTAAAGAGAAGGACTTGGGGGTGTTGGTGGATGAGAAGCTCAACACAAGATGGCAATGTGTGCTTGCAGCCCAGAAAGCCTATCAGACTTTGGGCTGCACCAGAAGAAGTGTAACCAGCAGGGGAAGTGATTCTGCCGCTCTAGTCTTCTCCTAGGAGACCTCATGTGAAGTACTATGTTCAGTTCTGGAGTCCTCAACACAGGAAAGACATGGATCTGTTAAGAGTGAGTCCAGAGGAGGGCTATAATAATGATTAGAGGGCTAGAACACCTCACATAAAAGGACAGGCTGAGTGAGTGGGTCTTGCTCAGCCTAGAAAAAAAGAAGGCTCCAGGGAGACTTTATACCAGCCTTCCAGTACTCAAAAGGGGTCCTATAAGAGAGCTGGGGAGGGGCTCTTTATCAGGGAGTGTAGTGACAGAATGAGGCATAATAGTTTTAAACTGAGGGAGGGGATATTTAGTTTAGATATTAGTAAGAAATTTTTTACTACTAAGGCGCTGAGGCACTGGCACAGGTTGGCCAAAGAAGTAGCAGATGCCCCATCCATGAAGATCACATAATTTCTTGGTTGGAAAAGACCTTCCAGATCATTGAGTCCCACCATATCCATCCCCTAGTAAACCAGATCCCTAAGTACTTAATCTACCCATATTTTAAACACCTTCAGAGAAGGGGATTCCTCCACCTCCCTGGGCAGCCTCTGCCAGTGCCTGAGAATCCTTTAGGTGGAGAATTTTTTTCAAATGTTGCCCTTTAATGAACCTCACTGATGTTCAAGTCTAGGATGGATAAGACTTTGAACAACCTGATCCAGTGGAAGCTGTGCTTGCCCACGGCCAGGGGGTTGGAATGAGATGACCTTTAAAATCCCATCTAACCCAAACCATATTATGTTTCTACATCCCTGAAATGCATGTTTCTATTGCAAGACATACTGTACAGATTATAAAACTCTGAATTCTCAGAACTGGGAAACAACTGAGACAATACTAAATTATGTCATCACATCTGTTGAGTCTGTGCTCTCACACTAATTATTCTTCTGCTTTGATGCTTAAATATGTATTTTTGCTAGTAAAGCTGGATGATGCAGGCACAGGTATCCCAGGAAGATTTGTTCTGCAAGAAACTGTGTTGTACATCCAGCACTCAATTAACTGAAGCCAGCTGTGGAGGGAGATCCTTCTGACAAATAAAGCCTTACGCTGTCAAACTTAATGCAGTTCTGGTTTCTGGTTTTAGTTATCTTGATGAACATTTAAGTGTTAGTGTTAAGAGTTCTTTAAGTTAGAGTTCTAACCCCAGTTTAGCTTTTTGGAGTATTTTCCCACATGAATTCCGTATTACTAAGATTAGCCTTGAACTATCATAAAATTGTCTTTCTTGCCCTTCTCATTCCTCACAAGAATTATCACAATGGTAACCTGAAGATTACTTGGTATTTGTGAATACGAAGATCTAGGAAGCTGTTATCAGCCACATTACTGGAAAGAACACAACAGGCAATGAAGAAACCAGTTGCCAAAGAGACCAAATGGCTTATGATCACAACCTAAACAACCAGAATGAAGCAATTCTCATTCAGCGATAACCTAACAATGAACAAAGCAAAGTTTAGCAGGAAAATGGATCAGGCAACTATGTAATTAAAAGTTCTATCAGATGGAATACACTACAAGAAGGTATAATTATATGTACAAGTTTTAGGTGCCTAATTTTATAATTTTAATGTTCCTCTACTATAGTATGTAATTCACTGCATATGCGTACATGCATCAAAGTAATAAAGTTGTATTTATTGTAAATGTAATAATTTGTTACAATAACAGAATATACAATTAAAATTGTCACCATATCATTTCCTCAATCATAAGAAACCCTCGTTACTGTCACACTCCATTTCCCAAGCAGGCGCTCCTAATTAAAACAGCCTTGCCAAAATATCTAACAGCATGGAGCAAATTTTTCACATGCATTAGTGAAGAGGACTGAACAGAACAGAAGAAACTAACACGGTGAAAATAATCTCTATACTGTCATCACCAAATACAATTATAAGTGTGTCCCCCAAATGAAGATATTTCCATTACTAAATATGCAGTTCTTACTATATTATACACATACAATGGCTAAAAATTTAAGTAATTTACATTAACTGTGTTCTAAAGAGCGGAGTTTGGACTAATTAGTAACACTTTAAATCTATCTATAAGCTACAAGCTTGATACAGGCATTACCAACTGAAACTCCATGCTGTGCAATAGCCCAAGACCTCAGAAAAGATAATCATAACAGCATCTCCCTTCTGTGTCTTTGAAATACGTGAATGGGCAGTCAAGACACTGTTATTTGTACCAGTGTTTATCACATAGTACTTCATGTACATTCATATTATACGCAATCTGGTATACTGCAGTTTCTTTAGAACAAGGTTAGCGTTTGTGCTCCAAGCCCTAAAGGCAAAGGGATTTTTTCCTGAAAAGCAAAAATAAGAACTGTAATATTTGTCCCAATGCTAAACCTTGACTATAGGTCTGATCCTGTTGCTTTTAAAGTCCAAATCAGGTTTGCCACCAATTTAAGAGAATATAGAATAGGAACTTTCTGCTTCTTGTATAAACAAGTATTTTTAGTAAATAAAAAGGAAACCCAACCATGTATAATATTTTTAAGAATATCAGTACTTTAAAATAATCTTATTTGTAGTTTGCATCCAAAGAGATTTTTAATAAAAGATTTTAATACTCTGTTCAGAAGAAAGTGGCTCACATTAACAAGCATGAGCACGTTCCTTCTAAACCACCAGACAACCTACCACAGTATTTGATTGACTGGCTATTTAGATCAAACAGACAATGAAAAGCAAAAAACCCACCACCACTCTCATCTTACTGGTCTGTTTCTACTGTGTCATAAAAAAACCCTAGATATTTGTCTTGGAGGAAACATCTGGAGAAAATGCATAACAGTTAGTAACTGCCTTCCCCTTTTTTTGCTAAGCTGTGCAGGCAACTCAAATTCCTGCATCTTAAATCATTGGGGAAGGCACCTGCAGCTCACTATCCTTTTCAGTACAAGTTTTAACAGTGAAGATATGAGACTTTTAACTGTCACTATGTGACTAGTCCAAAACAATGATTAGTACTACATACAACTTATAAGTGTAACACGTTCCTCTAGCAGAAAGCCAGAGCTCTCCCAAAAGCCAGAAGGCAGTTCATGAGAAATGAGACGTCATAGCAGTCACTCTGTAGTAAATACTGTTAAACCACTGACTTAGTATAATCCCCTAAAAGTGTCCTGATAATAATAAGATTGTAAAAATTGAGAGATTTTGCATGGAGAGGTTGAAGCTTACACATGCTATCAGAAGAGTTTTGGAGTTGTCAGGACTAAGCATGACCCAAGAGGAAGTTAGAAAAACATGAAAGCAAATAGGGAATGCATGCTAATTTTCCAAATAATTGTACTAAAGCAAATAGAATTCAGACATTCATCCCTCTGTGCCCTTAAGGACCCCTCACTGAGTGAACAGAGGTCCTTTATTTGTGGACATGCAAGATGAAGATTTTGCTACATTTTTTTTTTTTAAATGTGAGTTACTTAACACTTTCTCTATTAACTCAGCCAGACTGCAAGGACCACGAAAACCTCCTTTGTTCTCAGAACTGCCTTGCAATGCAACAAAAGGCCTCCCTAGGTCTTTTTCTCTATAAGAAAATTGCTTATGTAGGCTAGTGACTAGCTACACTACTCTGGCTTCAGAACAATGGAGTCTATTTGGACTGGCAAGAATATATTCTAAATTATACTCAAACATTTGTACGGTTTTGACTTCAAAGTACCCAAAATAACTTGCTTCAAAATGTCAATGAATGACATTTTCTGATGTTTCTCCCAAAGGAGCAGTTATATTGCAAACAGTGCAAAAAATATCAAACACAGAATGACAAACTGTATTACAGTAAAAGGTACAAAGCCAAGAGCATCTTGTTCTAGATGAGCTCTCGAAGGACACTGACCCCTTGCAGAAGACCCATGCACCAGTGGAGCTGGGAAGACCAAACGAACAGATGACACCTCGCTTCACTCCACAGCGTCCTGGAATCTCACAACCCTTTGCAGACCACAGCAGGGCAGACACCTCAAGCATGTGCCAGCCAAGCAGAAAATGAAGGAGGCCTTTGCCATGGCCTCTGTTGCTCCTTACCTGGGCCAAGCAGCTATGTCTCAGGGAGGAGAAAATGCAAGGCTATGTTTGTAAACATAACAAAAATTTCTGCATTTCCACCCAAGCAGAGCACATGAAAAACTGTGAATTAGCAATAGTGGACTGGAATGTGTGGTCACAGGGTCGAACACCATGTGCATGTAAGAAAATGACTGAAAATCTTTGCCCTTATCTGCTTATTTATGGAATGTTCGTGGACAGAAAGATAACAAACCCAGACACAGCTGTGCAGCCTTATCTACCACAGTACATAATTAGTGGTTTCTTTCATTAATTCTCCAATTTAAATGCTTTGGCCTACCTCCAGTCAAAAAAAGCTTAGAAAGATGGCTTGGAAATTAAAAGGTAACCGCACAAATTAAAAGCCTTCCCTTTAAGACAGGCTGCTGGAGAAGCTTTAACATGGTTTGAAACATGGGTCTGCAGTGTCTGATACCATTTAAAAGTTTCTTCACTAAGAATAATTCTCCATGCTTATCTGCTCCCTACAAATCCTGTCCAAGTGGGATGAGGAAATCTAGGAAGAACTCAGTGACAGCACTCAAGTTTTCTCTCCTAACCCCAACAAACAAATTCCACGGTTGTATCTATAAACAAGACATACAAAACTGGTGCAATCATGCTTCCCGGGACGTGAAATCCCTTCTCAGACTACAGACCTCAGTTTGTGTTACTCTCCCTTCACTCCCAGCTGGTGAGTAGAAGGACACAGCAGAATGACTGAGCACTCCTGTGCATTCTACCAATCCAAACCCACAGGAGAAAGAACAAGGACACCCCTTGAATTACACCAGTCTGATGTGTATAAGTGGAATAGTTTGGTTTTTGGTCGGTATCTTTACACTTCTGAGTGTGCAGGTTTTTTAGAAGGAAGCATCAAAACTTGAAAGGAAAACAGAGTTATCTTTGTCTGTTTTTTCCACCATAAAGAAACTCAAATTAATAAACACAAAAAACACAAAACCAAACCAAACCAAAAAAAAAATCAAAGCAATGACAGAGGAAAACCAGGCTTGTATATGCCTTGCCTGTTTACTGAAAAATACAATAGCTGTGCAAGAGCTTCTGGAAGCTGAATGGACCAGAGGAATTTGTTCTTCTTGCAGCAAGTCTGCCGTCTGCAGGAGCATCCTCCCATCCCAGATGCTAAAGTGGTCTGCTAGCAGGGATGAAAAAATGGCATGTTCAGACCTGTCAAATCTAACTTCTTTCCCTAGTGAAGAAATTATCTCAGACAGTAACCTCTGGGAAATGCTCTAACACAAAAATGATGTCAAACATATATGAACAGATCCAGAGGATTATACAAGCAAATTGTCTGACAGTTAATTGAACCATTAAAGATCTTCTTCATAATTCATATCATTAACAATATAGTATTTCTGAAGTACAAGATATTTTTGAATTATATTTTAAAAGTTGAGAATTACAGAATTACATTGTTCCCTAGCTCAGGGCTATACTAAGTTCCTGAAAATTTGGTAACAGGTTCCTGGAATTTTGGTAACAGACACATACTACCTGAAAAGCTGCCAGCATAAGTATTATTTTTAAATGTTGTCTTACATGCAAACTGATCTATAAGTGGATTAACACATGGTGAGTAGTGTTTGAGTGTTATTCTTGTGGACTGCTGTGTACAGCATTCATAAAAGACTGAACAACAAGCAGTCAAGACAGTGCAAAAAGTTACAGCTGCTAATATCTTACTGAGGACTTCAGGCAATGTCCAAGGATGCAAGCATTTCTTTAATAAAGTGCAAAAATATAATACATAACAAAAAAGAAAAAAAGGGGGAAAAAAGCCTGTCCTACTATTAATGAAACCACAAAATAGAATTTTATTATAGCACGTATTTTACTGAATTCATGAATAGAAGTTAGCAAGCATTAACCAGAGTTATTACCTTTTTATCTTTTAATGCAACAAATTATCTTTAAATTCTACCAAGTACCTAGACTGTCACCGAATAACACTCAGGACTTAAAAATCTTTCTGCAGTAAAAATAAATGTCTTTAAAATCTTGTAATTTCCATTCTAATTCTTAGCTATGCACACAAAGCAGTTCTTTGTATTCTAGCCTTCAGATTGATTTCATGGATGTTCATCACGGAAAGCAACTTTGGAGCAAGATGTAGATGTGAAAGAGTGCACAGCCAGCTGCAATTACAACACCTGTGTTCTTTCACACAAGAAAATCTGGATGTGTACATGGCATCACACAACTATTTAAGTGGGCATGGTTATTTGCTCAGGGTGCAGAACAATCCATTCTTGGCAAATACTTAGCAGCATGTGTTGCTGAAACTCATAAACTGTGCAAACCTAAGAATTTTCTAACCAGCACTTTTTTCAGATGTTCCTGGACCACAGCTACAGGGAGAGAAGCAAGCTACTTCACCTTTACCTTGTTATAAATCTGCCTCAGGAGCATTTATGTCAGCGGGAGTTATTAACAGACTGAATCTATACTACTGAATGCTAAAGAAAGGTAACCTAAGTCACCCAGCATAATGCCACTGTTGTATCCTCAGAATTTAGTGTGTATCCTCAAACTAAAATTAGTGTGATACAAACCAGACAAATATTTTTATAGCATCAAAACAAGAGTGCAGTATTCTTTCAGTTTTGTGTAACAAAAGGTAGTATTTTTCTAGACTGATTGATACAGCTGGGAAAAAATGCATTTCAGCCACACAAGCCTTTTCAGGTCTAAGGCCATTTTTGAGGATCAAAAGGGGGTCTATGTGCCCAAAGAAACATATTTTCCCCAGAAATATCAATTGGCCAAATAGAAAACTTCTTAAAAGCACTCTCTCACTTTTATCCTATGACATTAAAACAGAACATGGAAGATTTTGGTATTGCAGCTTCTTCCTCCCTCCTCTACCAGCAGGTGGGGCCACACATCAACCACGGACCTGCCCAGATCCACAGTTAATACACAATTTATACTTGTATTTCCAAGTGTACCCTTGTGCTCCCTTTGGTGGTTACGAAGACTTTTGTAGTCACTATCATCATGATTTTATCACTGTGAAAAAAATGTTCTGCCTCACTTTAAAAGAGCCTGCAAAATCCTTGTTTTCATTAAAAATTATACCAGATACACATGCTCATCTAGCAGATAGAAATTTCCCTTCTACACCAAGAAACATGACCACAAGCAGCTGGCAAGGCCCTCTGGCAGAAACCTGCCCCACTTCCCAGTGCAAGTCAAAAGCAACTTACTTGAGAAGTTCATGACTACAGGGCAGTTTTGACAACTGCTGCAGGACAAAAGGCTTACGCTCAAAACAGACTTTTTAGAATGAATCAAAGAGTTCTGGTTTGAACGGCAAAAACATTTATCAAATGAGATAGTGACTCATCACTTCACTCCATAATTTCCTTTTTCCGTTTGCCTAAATCAGGAGAGATGATGACCATTTTCTTCCTAGTGGAGGCTCTGGGCTCACTGCATTCCACTCACTCTCACAGCCCTTGATATACAAGTATAAATAATTTTCAGAAATGCAACTGCACTACTGGCTTTAGAGTAAAATTACAGAAAAAAGTCCTACAGCATACTCAGTTCCAGCATGCACAAATGGTTTTATGCTGACAGTTTGGACCTTTGTCAGACATTGCATAACCTGGCCTCTGAAATGAGTTTCCATGATACGTTCTTTGTTATTATCTTTACCTAATTTGCTGATCATGAAGAAAAAGCATAAAGAAAAGTGTTTTGTTTTGGTTTTGTTGTGGTTTTTTTTTTTTTTTTTTTTTTTTTAAAGAAACCTATGTTATAGTTTCAATGTCAGAAGGAAGAGCTTTGGATTATTTTTAGGTTCTAGACCAGCTAAAATGTAAGAAGTGTCAACACACACAACTCTTTAAAGTTACATAGGAAGTTGCAGGAAGCTCTAAAACAAAGCAGTCAAATAATACATATAAAGTTCCTTTCTGTCCTTCTGCAATTTGACCCTCATTTCAAAGTGGGAATTCATCATTCCAAGTTACATCTGAAAGTATTTCTGTTGACCAATCAAAACTTTATGCTCAAAGGTCTTCTTGAACCTTCACAATCCTGTAGAGAAACAATACTGCAAGAACCAATACTAAACATAAGCAGTTGAATCAGATGAGCTGAACAGAAGTTCACAAAACTCAGCTGGACTCAGTACAACTTATGCACGTTGTTTTCAGAGTTGGACAAGACAGGGCTCAGTGAGAGGAATCAACTCTATGTAGCCCTAAATTAAGAATGAAAGTATTTGAAGAAAAACCCCATCATATCAAATATTTATTCTGTCATGTAAACTTTAGATGTCTAGTGGAGGGCATGAAGTTGACATTATGCTGGGTCTCCACTGTTACAAGTGCCTGAATCCCTTTAGAAGCAGCCAGTCACCCTTGCCTAGCAGAAGAAATCTGGGGAAAAGCATGTTGAGACAGCAAGGGCCTCAGAACAGCAACAGGAATTAAATCTTCCTTGCCACAGCTGGGACCTGTGCCAGACCTAAAACTGAGTAGAGCTAGAGAATTCCTGGGGCTCTTTATCCCCTTTATTTTCATATATTCTTAGTTGCAATAAAGGAAAAATAAAAAAAAAAAAAAAAGTTCCACAAACTTAGACTAAATGTGCTTCTTTATTGGCAATGGAAAGGGGAAGACAGCAAAAGTATAGCAGTCCTAAAATTTCAGTCAAGGACCCTCAGTGCTGGTCTTGACCAATGGTTCTAAAAATTCAAATGGGTCATAGATACAATAAAAGTACGGAGAAAGATTTGACCCAAGTGTTGTAGTAAAAAAAATGAATGTCTTACTAGACTTTGAGACTACGAGAAGTTTTATTTGTTTTCAGATTGGCTTTAATATTTAAAGAGCTTCACATATATAAGTAAGACCGAGATCGCATAAGACACTGCCTGCTGAGCCACTCTGTCCCTAATACTAGCCTCAGTGACTCCAAAGTCTGTTGAGATGCCTATAATTATTCGCATGTGAGTACCATGGCATTGTGACTAAATGTTGTAAAACTAATCTAATGCAAACCAGCTTCGATAGTGATGATCAAGTGAACAAGCTTAACAAAGTCAGGGAAAAAAACCCCATTCAGAATAAGTATTAAACACAATTGAAAATATTAGAAAAAAAAATTAAATCTATGTATGTGTTAAAATTACAAGAACTTACAAAATTATATATTCTTCAACTATGATACATATTCTTTTGATTCTTGAAATTAAGTTTCTGATAGTCTAATTCAACATATACGCAACAGGGGTACAAAAAGAATTGACTTTTCACAGAAGGAAAAAGGTATTTGAATTACAAATAACTAAGGTACATTTAAGGAGTGTGCTCCAAGTTTCTCATTAATTCGTTATTTTGATCCACAGCAGTTTCAAATCATCAAGTACTGAAAATGTAAACTTGACTGTATTTGGTCAAGCATGTTTCATACTACGCATTAACATATTTGAAATACACTCTAGGAGTGTAGAAAGAATTATCATCCTGGGAAGAATCTTCTGGCCCACTGCCCATTAAGTTGGCTGCTGGACAATGTTAACTGTGCTATTCCTGCACCAAACAGTGAAGCCACCAGAAAGGCAAACTAACATTACTACCTCATTCTTTATTTGAACTGTATTTTCTTCTGTACCTCTGGTTTCACCATAGGTATCTTTTTTTGTATCATTCTGCTCACCTAAAAATGTCATGTTCACTTGTCATGTTCTTGTAATACTTTTTCAGTGCAACATTTCCCAAATATGTTCCTAATATTTAAAGTGCTCTCTGCCTTAGTTCTTTATAGTATGAAGATCTGTAAAGAGACCACTTATTACCTTTTCTAATTTCTTTTAAGTAAGCATACAGTGTTTTAAAGGTAATTAAACTTCACTCAAGCTATCTGAACTCAAAAGTCAGTGTTTCCCCTAATTCTGTTGAGGGTGGTCTAATCTCTGATCCTAGGACACTACTGAAGATGCTAGCCTCTTGCACTAAACTTAAAATCTTCAAAATGAGTTACAGGAAATTACCTTTCTTATTTTTTTAATAAAAAATACAAGGCTGGATTACAAACTAACTCTTAAAACATTCTGGAACACGGTAGGGTCATGCAAGCAGACATACAGACTGAGATTCCCCATAAATTAGCACATTTTCTTGTATAAAATCTCTACAGTTGCAATCTATTAAAAATAAACACATTGTATGTCAATAGTACTGTCTCCAGAAGCAATAAACTTGCCTTTAGGTGAGATCTAGTCACCAAGACTTGGAGCACTGTGTCATCCTAAGGAAGCAGAAAAGCCCACATTTAAGCAGATGCTCCCCAAAATCTGCAGTGTAATTTCCCAGAGTAACTTCCAGCAGATGAAATTTCCCTAAGTGTCTGTTTCGAGCACAGGTCTGGGGCAGGCCTAGAAACTGCAAGATTAACACCAGGACTTTGTAGCGCAGCGCTGTGGCCAGCTCACAGCATGGAGCTATGAACAGGAGTATCAAGCAAACATGAGATCAAGAAAGTTACAAAGCAGAGCTTTACGTTTAAAGCAATTAATGCATCAAAGCCTGGGATGCTATTTTCTTGATCACAGCATGCACATTTGAAAAATAAGATTTTATTTCTACCCTCTGCTTCTCAAAGTGACCTGTCAGCATTGAGGTGTCTATCCAAAGAGCCATGCATATTCCGTAGTTGCATACAGTGGAGACAACCATCTCCACAAGCAGGTTAAGAAAAGAAGCCAATGTCATCTGATCAGCACATATTAGCATGCAATACAAAGAATGATCAAAGCAGTAAAAGTGTTTTCTTTCAAAATAAAATATCTCATTTTCAGGATTAACCTAATGAGAAAACATTGCTAAATAAAAAAGTTCAGATTATTCTTATTAAGCCCCCACCAATCCAGAAATGCCTCTACCAGGTTTCCACTGGGTTGCCACAGTCAATTTTCTACATTTCTGTTCTTAACTTTGTCGATTATCAGCACAGTTGAATGTAAACACACAGGCAAAGCAGAATGGAAGCCAATAAACTGCTTTTTTTTGCAAACAACTTTGCAAGTGATGCTGCAAACATTTCTGTTGAGTCAGAGGCTAATGATGCCATTCAGTATTATGGAGTCATTGTGAGAACCACTATCACATACTACAACTTTTATCTCCTATAGTCAGAATCACTAAGAATTTAGGAAATATTAGATGTTGAAGTAATACGAGCCATTCTAGACTTTCAAGAAGTGAGAGACCAATGTAAAATCTACGCTAAGATGGATTTTGCTTGTTAATATACAAAATTCAAATTCTCACTGTCAGCAGGTAAGTGACAAGTCACTTAAAGGGTGTTTTTTTCCAATTAAAAAAGATAAGACTTTTCTATTAACAGCAGAGTTCTGGTCAGAGTTGTGCCCAACATAATGTTGCAAATTTAAGTTAAAAAGGAATTTATGTTTTAACAAAGGAAGTATCTTCGTTTGTTTAAACATAATTACTATTTTATCTACTGCAAAATGTTAACTCTGGATTTCTTTTCATAATCATTCCATTATCGAATTTTAAATACTTGCCTTCACTTTTAATGACACAGGTAAATCTCCACCACAAAGTACTTATTCTTTGCAGTTAGCATGAGATTCATAATAGGAACATGCTGTTTATTTGGAATTTCGAATGTTGGATTCATCAATAAGTTTTTCAACAGTAAGTCTTTTGAACCACAGAGGAAAATACTTCTTAGCAACCTAAAATAAATGCTAGCCTGTTAATTCTCCATTTAAGTCTTCACACTTGTGTACTACAAGCGTACTTTCCAACGCGTGAGATGTACCTCACGGTAAGTTATTGGTTTCTGCAGTGCCTGAGACAAAGTACATGAAATTACAGTGTGCGCTAAATATGATGAACTAGAAACACGTCTTAATTGACTGAAATGAGCCACACTCTAAAAGAGCTAACCAGAAGGTGTTATATACATTAACGTAGAGTCAGACAAGTCTATTGAATAAAAAATATCTGAAAAACATGGGGGACACCCTCCAAAATCAGTACTGACCTTGTTGCTCACTCTCTGCTTCACCCTTTGCAGGACTTGGTGCTACAGGAAGAGGTCGAGGAGGACGAGGCTTCGGAGTTGGGGGAGATATTTTTTTTCTTCCAATATACTCTACATAAGTTCCTGGGAAATCCCCTCTCTCCCCTGTGGTTTCATTAAAGCCATTTAACCAGCCAATTTCTTCAGGCTTTGCTTCTTCCCCTTCACTGAATCCAAGTGCTAGTAGGGTACCTTTATTCACAGTTAATATATCTCCCAAGTGCAAGTCAATGTCTTCTTCACGCTCTTTTTTGTAGTCATATAAAGCTCTGTATTGATATCCTTCAGCACTCATGTTGACAAATGATTTAACATTCAAAATTGTTATTAAGCAGTATCAAAATGCAATTGTCCAGTTATACTTTTATCTACAGAGAGATTCAGTATGTATTAAATGGGATAATAAAAATGTCAATAGCAATGTCTAAGTAACGAAATCCACTAGAAAATCAAAAAGCACCAGGGCCTGTCATTTCACTGCTGATACTCTTACAAATGCAGTTATTCTGAGTCAATGATTGTTGCAGGAGTATGTGCTCAACAACTTCTTCTATGCCTAGAAATATTCCTCCAACTATTTCCTTTTCTGATCTTGCCAACTCTTCTGGGTCTCCATACTCAAGTTCAGCGATTCTTGTAGCCAGTCACACTTTCTCGAGATGTACTTGCACAGACTGCCCACGTACCTTAAATAATCTGCCACCCAACTCTTCATACATGTTTTTCCTGGAAAGAGAACAGAAAACTCGTGAAATTGTTTCAAATTCTCTTGACAACTGCAAACTTGGATTCCACTTACGACCTAAGCTCTCTGCCACTGTGGCAGACGTGTCCCACAAGAGAGTCCCAACTAACAATAAAATAAAATGACCATAAAAAAGTATCTGCCAGCTAACACTTGTGTTTTTGTAAAGGATGCAGGTCTACGTACTTGAAATGAATTTGCACCCCTGCCGTATAAAGCACGCTTCCTTCTGTGTAGCTTATGGGTATCAAAGCTTCAGAGACAGCTAAGCCCTGGAGCTATCCCTGAAATGGAATATACAACGCAGAGGCAAGATTTTAAATGTTATCCCCCGATGACACATGACCAGAACCCCTCCCCGTAAGAAGTCTGCCACTACAGAGGAGGAGCTCACTGTAATTGGTTCTAATACTCACCAGTGTAGAGTCCCCCTCCTGTTTATGCAGAGGGTGAGGATGGCCAACATCCCCCAGGCCAAAGCCTATATTCAGAAAACCTACTGGAGGGAGCTTATCATCATCTGCAGAAGAACCAAAACATCCAAAACACTTGTATTTGATGAGTACCTTATTTCTGGTTTTTTAGAAAGAGGGGCTTCCCCAGTTCCCCATTTTCCACATGTTTCTTAATGTGTTTATGGTACAATACTAGAAAAACAATCAGCAATTGAAAAAGACACACCCAGACCACCTAAGCAGCACTAGCAGGGGGAAAGTATAAGGGTGTAAGCTTAAATTATGTTAGAGGCAAGAGAACACAGGCCTGAACATTTGACTGAAGGTTGCCTGACCATAAACTACAAAGGCAAAAAAAGAAGGAAAAAATCAATTTAGAAAACAGTATCTTACATACAGAACAGTAAAAGTTTTCTAAACTTTATTTCAACTGTTACTCATTTTCATCTACTTAAAAAAAAGCCCAATCACAATTTGAAATGCTACACTGGGAACCAGAAAGTGCTAACTACTCAAAGTTGCACAGGAACTCCTCAACTATATCTGAATAAAAATAGCATATAAAAAATTGACTGTACTATGCACCTAGTGTACAGAAAGCTGGTTTTTGTTTTTTTTTTTTTTTTTTTTTTGAGAAACACTCTTTTTTTTATTGTAAAAAGAAACCAGCAGAAAGGGCTGGAACTGGGAACTTCTGGCAGCACTTTTCCACACTTCTTGCTCAAATGTTTCAGTCATGAAGTCCCTAGAACATGACTAACCAACAAGCTAAAAAGTACTTATAATAATGTATACGGGCTTCCTTTGTCAGTGAATGACATTACCCCTAATTCGTATGTGGCTCCTTTTCTGTCCATTAGGTCTAAGTATAATTCCCTGCAGCTTATTGCACAACATCTCTTAGAACAGAACAGAGAAGAAAATCTTGTAAGGTCTTGAAGAACTTCCTTATCATCCCTTGCAAACAGTTTTAGCTGTAGGAATGAATTATTTGAGCCTGAATTAGACTTCTCATTTCAAAAAGCCTACACACAAGTATTTATTCTAATAGCTTGCAAATCTATCCACGTGGATTAGGCATCCAGCTCCCACCAAAATTTCAGCAAGAAATTTCTGCAGCCACTTCTGAAAAACCAAACTATGCTGCTTAGCTCATGCTACCAGTCATCACAGACTTTGCAATTATCCTGAATAGAATTTCACTGATGTTTCATTTTGCCTCTTCTACCAGAACAAAGCATACAGACAAGAACTGGGCTGGAAAGGGGAGGGGGGTGGGTGTAGGGAAACAAATATAAAGCATAAGTATCAATTAAAGAGTACAGAAGCCTTTTCAAAAGCAGGAGTTCCACCCATTTCATATAGCAAGGGAACAAAATGCAGTTACACACCTTAGATCTAAGTGTTGGAGCTAATCTAAATGTTTCCAATCAAAACCAACTATGCACAGCAAAGCCTGCTAGAAAATTACCATTTCAACTACCTTAAATACTCTTTAAATATTTATTTTCTTTTTAAGAAAAGTTCAACAATTGCTCTGCTACAGCTACTCATTTCACTCCTACTGCCTACAGGCATTCTGGCAGTCAACGGAGCAACTCTCCTAAACATCACTTAATTTAACTGACTTGACCTACTCTTCTGATCTTTTATCATCAAATGTATCATAGCGACTTTAGGGTCAGATATTTAAAATGACTACTTCTATCTCTTATGCTTGGTCTGACAATACAGAACTGGAAGTGTCGTAATACCATAAAAACTGCTTATGACAGTTTTAAAGCATATTTTAAAACTCAAAACCTGAATCAGATAGGACAAAAACTCTGATTTACTTGCATGTCAGAACAACTCAGCTCAGTTATGGTAGAAAAGTTTCCCTAAATCCAGTTTTCCTGGGGCTCAGAGCTGCAGTACTGGTTTACACTTACTAGTCAGCATTGCCCTGGGTACATTTGCCCCACAGCACCTATCTCCTGACTGATGTATGGTTTGTTTACTTGCAGCCATTCCTGTGGGCGAGCCATGCTGGGTTTCTTTGATTATACCTTCTTCTATTCTCACAATCAGTCAGGTTTGTGAAGAAAGGAAGAATCCTGCAGAAAGTCTTTAACACAGGGACACCAGTTTTCCACACCAGCCCAGTAACACTGCAGTGTTTCCAAAGCGAGCTCCTTATAAGTTCTTTACTTAAAATAAAGAGCTCAGAGACTATCTTAAGTAGCTGGAAAGAAACAAACCAAGGACTTTAGGGAAGATTTGTTGTTGTATTTGAGATGATGTATTACTGGATTTCCATTTGGCTGGTGGAATGGAAAAGGAGGAAGAAGTATTGTAAGAGAATCAAACACTCATTTGGTTTTTATTTACTGTCCAAAAGCTAGATCCCAATGAAAAAATTCCTGAGTTCAAGCAGAATTCTGGACTTTCAGTAGAATGGCTTATGTTGAGCATTTCAACAGCTATAAAATTTGAAATTCAATAGAGAAATGCAAGAGATTCTTTTAAATTTAACTGGAAAAGGAAGGAGACATGAAAGTTTCCCCTCCACTCCTCCTTCTCCCCCTATTAAAAGTGATGTCTGCCTTCCACTCCACTGGTACACAAGCATTTCCTCTCACACTAGCTAACATTCCTTTGGTCACCCAAGAATAAAAAGTTCTACTCCGCAAGTCCATGTTGCTACCAGCCCAAGAAGACGGATGTATGTGCATTACTGATATGGCACTGCTATGCACGACAACAAACATGTTCTTCACCTTTATATCAAGCCATTTAATAGCCTCATCTCCTTGTTCTGCCACTGCACTCATACCGTTTCCAAAAACCCCTAGGGAAGCAAGTGCCTAACACGAACTTCCCTCTCAGTACAGTTATAAGCTCTGCCCACAGAAAACAAGACTGACGTACTTCAGGGGGGCACTGAAATAACGAGAACTGAAATGTAAGCAGGGAATTTGCCTGGAGACTGACTCTTCTCCCCACTAGGTGTCTACACACCTGTAACTCCAGCTGCAGTTATCTCTGAAGCAGGCTGCTGCCGCTCTGCAAATAAAGACGAGCAAGGTAAGGACCACACCAGAATACTACTTTCTGCAAGGAAGTCTGGTTCCCTCCACATCGCGAAGAAGGAGACGCATACTTGTAATGCCTTTATGCCACTTCCACCCTCTTGAAGAGGGATATTGAGCCTGCGGAGATTCTACCAGCGAACAAATTCGAACACGCACGCTCACAAGCGGCACATCGACTTCACTCCGGACACTGTAAAGCGCGCCCCAGTCAGAACCGTCTCAGACGGCTCATAGGGAAGAAAGCCGGCGAGCACCAAGAAAAATCATTAAAATAAAAAAAAAAAACCCACCAACAAAGCCCAACAAAAAAAAAAAACCCAACCAGCAAACCAACAAAAACAACCAAGGCGGTAAAACCCAAGCTTCCAGTGTGTCGGGAGGCCGGCGACGGAGCCCCTCGGGCGGCCGCGAGGGCCAGCCGGGCCCCGCTCCCCCTGCAGCCCCGGGGTCCGCGGCTCTCGCCGCCCGCCCGGGAAGCGCCGGCCCCGGCGAGGAAGGTCGGGGGGTGGCGGGCGGGGTGGGGAAAGGTCCGCGGGGACGCGTGTGGAAGGAGCCGCTGTGTGCGGCGGCCCCGGCCGGCAACACGCCTTACCTCAGCGGCGGTACTCCCTCCGTCCGCCCCGCTCTCCGCCGCGCTCCGGCCGCCCCAGCGCCTCCGCCGCGCCCGCCCCGCCCCCCGGCGCTGACTGACGGCGGCGGGAGGGGCCGCGCGCTCGGCACGCGCCGCCCCGCGCGGCTGCCGGGACCGGGCGCCCCCGCGGGCCGGGAGGGCGGCGCGCGCGGCCGCCTTGGGATGGACAGTGCATGTGCCTGAGAGCGAGGCGGGGAGGGCGCCGCCTGCAGAGCCGCCGGTGCCGTGTTCCCCTGGCGCGGTCCCCGCAAAATAAAATGACAGGATCCCCGGCCCCAAGGAGGGCAGGGCTGCCGGAGGACCGAGCGGTGGGAGGGTCTGACACAGTCCCCGCGAGAGGGTCGTGCCGTCTTTTAAACAGGGTTCTCTGTGTCTTTAGATGCTAAGTGTGCGTAGACAGCCTGGAGAAGAGGAGGCTGAGAGACCTCATTACTCTCTACAACTACCTGAAAGGAGGTTGTAGAGAGGAGGGAGCTTGGCTCTTCTCCCAAGTGACAGGGGACAGGACAAGAGGGAATGGCCTCAAGCTCCGCCAGGGGAGATTTAGGCTGGAGATTAGGAGGAGGTTTTTCACAGAAAGGGTCATTGGGCATTGGACTAGGCTACCCAGGGAGGTGGTTGATTCACCTTCCCTGGAGATATTTAAGGCACGGGTGGATGAGGTCTTGAGGGACTTGGTTTAGTGTTAGATAGGAATGGTTGGACTAGAAGATCCGATGGGTCCCTTCCAACCTGGTTGTTCTGTGATTCTGTGATACACGTGCCGCCACAACTCAGTCCTTGCAGTGTCGCTATGCAAGAGGGGAAAGTAGTTTAAGCGACCATGTGTTGGACCGCATCAGAAGAAGCGTGGCCAGCAGGTCGAGGGAGGCGATTCTCCCCCTCTATTCCTCTCTGGAATCTTCCAGAGGAGGGTTACAAAGCTGATCCGAGGGCTGGAGCACCTTCCATAAGAAGACAGTCTGAGAGAGTTGAGGTTGTTAAGCCTGGAGAGGACAAAGCACCAAGGAGACTTTATAGTGGTTTTCCAGTACCTGAAGGGGCCACAAGAAAGCTGGGGAGGGACTATACACAAAGGCTTGCAGGGATGGGATGAGAAGCAATGGGTATAAACTTTAGAAGGGTAGACTTGGACTAGACATAAGGAGGAATTTCATCATCGTGAGAGTGGTGAGGCAGTGGCACAAGTTGCCCAGGAAAGCTGTGGCTGCCCCGTCCCTGGAGGTGTTTAAGGCCAGGTTGGATGCGGCCTTGGGCAGCCTCATCTAGTGGGGGCAGATTCTTGCCCATGGCAGGGGGGTTAGAACTGGATGATCTTTAAGGTCCCTTCCAACCCACACTGCTCTATGATTCTATAACACATCCAAGCTGGCAGCTGTGCAAGAAAGCAAGTTAAGGGTTCACTGACCGCTGTGCTGTGAATACAACTCCCAGGAGTTGAGCTGGCGAAATGCAGCCAGATTTGTTATGTAGAGCATCAAAAGCAAGAGCAAGGTGTTTGTCAGGAAGGAGTGCAACGATCAGACCTTGAAATACCCTGTGAGAAAGTGTAGGACTGGTAAAGTAAGGCAACCTGAAGTTTTAAGTTTGAGAGAAGAATATGAGTTAGCTGGGGGGATGGGAAGCCAACTCTTGGAGTTGGCTTGTTGGACCTTGGTTTAATTTGATAGTTGGGCATTCTGAAAGAGATAATTAGCTTATGGTCTGATCACAGGCAACTGAGAGAAAAACTGGAACAGTTTTACTACAATGAGGTGTAATTAGTTTTTGCCAGGTGCAGTGGGTCAGAGTATGGTTTTGGAATCCTTAGACTTTGGGAGGTATTTTCCTGAAAAATGCTCTAAAGCAAGAAATTTGCTTATACTGAGTATAGGGGAAAAGTGGTGGTCTCTTATCAGCCATAATTTCTTTAATATATGCTCTTCAATGGACTCTTATGCTTCAGAGAGGATTTTACTCTTCTTTTTCACATTAAGTTCCTTACTTTACAAGCTTCCAAGAGACACTAGAAGTATGTTTCCTGACACTCTTTGATCATTTCTGCATTGATTCATTGGGAGTCTGTTCACTTCAGAACTGCTGATGAAAGAAGATGACAGCTTCTAAGGCCTCTTGGGATGACAGTGTGGATCTGACCCCAGAGGGGTGTGACAGAGCACTGCAATACTGCAGCCTTGCAGTTGCAGGATCTAGTCTGGAGAAAATAGTAAAAATGTCCTTATTAGCTTATCTGGCAATCTAAACACACAGAATAACTTTTAAACTAAACACTCCTTTTGGAACAGAAACCAGTGTTTGTACATAAGCAAAAGCGTTGCTGTAATTTAAATACGTAATAGTAAAATTGTTGAGGGAAATGCCAACTCTCGTCTCATACATTTTTTGTGGGATTGAAAACACAGGCAGAAGCAGAGTTAAGAAAGAATGTTCCATTTCTTCTATCCAGACTGCTGTCTCTGGCATTTGCTGTTGCTGAGGGGAAAAAACAGCATGGATTTTGAAAGGGATTAGACAGACTGGCTGGTTGGAATGCCAGTCCTGGGCACTGGCCTGACAATGGGTATTTAAAAGAACTAAAAACCTCTCAAGTAGTATTTCTCAACTGGTGAGACTAGGCTTGTCCCACAGCTCCCTCCCTGCTGGTATGGTGTGCCTCGATGGAGGGGGGAAGTCCTCAGGGCAGGGCCCTGGACCTCCTTCCCAACTGCCCTTAGTGACAGCTGACCATCTTGATCACTGCTTTCTTTACCAGTTTTTCTCCCTGAATTTGACTTTTGAACACCTCACTTGCTGCCTTCTCTGTTGGTCAATGAAAGAAAGGGACCCAGAAGAGGGAGGAAATAGCAGCAGGATGCTTTGTTGCATCCCTTACTGACTTTGTTGTCAGGCCTGTTGTGACTACTGTCTCAAGATCACTCCAGCTCCCTCACATCCATTTCCCCACAGGCCCCAGTGTTATCCCAGTGTCTCCAGGAATCACTTCCTATGTCTAATATTGGTAGGTGAAGGTGAAGGCTATGCAATAAGGTTTACTCTAGGAACAGAACATTGGCAAGCAGTACTCTGGTGTAAAGCTCAATAAGAAGGAGGATGCACAACTTCAAAACCTGGATTCCTTCTTCAGCTACTTTCTGAGAGGTCTAAAGGACTGCATAAAGCTTTTGCATATAAAGCTTAGAGTGCATGTAATGCATGTAGACATGTTTGATTAGGTGTAGATTTGTTGAGAAGGACATTCTCAACCAAATGAAAGGATGGGTTGTTGAGGCAACATTTAAACAGGAGTGATTGTCAAGTGGAAACAAGACAGAAAGGCGAAATATCAGGTAAAGGGCAGGTATATCAAGGTACAAGCTATACACACTTGTCCTTGCTAAGGAAGACAACTGTAGTCTCCATCTGTCAGGAGATCTCTTGAGCATTTCTGCCTGAGGGTGCTTTGTGGAATGCAATAAAAATGTGAGACATTCTTTTGTTCAGTACTAGTCGTGGTCAGGTGATTTGAGCCTTTGCCTCTTACTTTTGGGTAAGCTTTCTGTGGTAAAAGTCATGCAGCACTGGAGAGTTCCTGGAAGTTCCCTTTCCTCTGGAAAAAAAAAATCAGTTTGATCTTAGGAAATTTTGAAGTATGGAAATATGGAAACTGAGAGAGAAAAACACACTCTTCAGAGGGGCTGTAGGGAAAGCAGAGTTCACAGAGCATCAGTTGTCTTAGTCTACAGGTGGCAAACTGTTTTTGATTATTTTTTTACTTGCACATTTTAAGTACAGAGATTTCCTTCTGTTTCTTCTAAGATATCAAGACAAATCCCTTTGTAAGTAAGATACCTAGATTAATGGATTTTTTCAGTGCTGGATCTGATCTCCTGTGATTGTGTGGGCAAAGGCTGAGGAGACTATGTAGGGAAGTTCTGTTGGAATATACCTTAAGTGTGATGAATGCTAATGGCATATGTAATTTACTAAGTTCAGAGCAGAGTCCTGTGATTTGTGACATAATATCTGCAGCAGCAGGGTTTCATCTGGCTGATTTAAAGGCTGAAGTTGAAATATAATCAACGCTTATATTCTTTTTTTGCTCCAAAAGATGAAAATTTGTACAGTGTAGCTATGCTGTTCTACTAGCACACATTACTTAGTGACTCCTGTGAAATTCTCAAAGGAGTGACCATAGTAGGAACCCATGAAACAACAGGAAAAACCGTTCATAGTTGTTTTAGACATGAATTAAATACAAAATAAATAAAATGGATCACAAGAAGTACAAGCATCAAAGACTGTGAATGGTAATGTTTTTGCTGTCATAGCAAGGGCAAAGAAAATACTGCTAACCTGATAGTATGGTTGTAAGTGTGTTTCAGAAGAAAAAGCAGTAGCATGGAAAGCAACTTGCTTCACTGCTTAGCAGCATTTTAGCACATAAAGGAAAAGAATGAACTAAAAATAAGATAGAGGAATTCAGGAAAAAAAAAGGGCTCAAAGCATGCTGTCATACTAAGAATCAGAGAAGTAAGCCTGACATCCTTCATCTGAAACTGGAAGAAAGCTGATGAGAAGCATGCCAGTCATGCTGGGCATCACAGTGTGATTTGATTTGAATTTATTTCAGTTCTGTGGGCAAGATAGAATGGCGTCTATCTGACCAAATCCCTGACATCAGCAATAAGTGTTGGTATCTCAGCTTATCAGATCTCCCTTTATAGACATTTCCAGTATGATTCATTTATGATGTGGAGGAAATCGGAGTCCTTTTTGCATTCTTCAAGATACAGAGTGACTGAGGGGGTGATGGAGTCTCCATCACTGGAGGTTTTTATGAAGACTAGTCAAACAGCTATCTGGCAGAGATACTGATCGTCCTGCCTTGTCCTGTCCTTCCATTCCTTGGAGGAATGGAAGACCACCAGAGGCCTCTCATGGCTCTGTAAGCCATATACATGGCTATGTATATATCAGTTATCAGAAGATGACACAAAAAATCCTGAGAAATCACACTTCCTCTTAACCAAATTTTCCCCCCAGAAGCAAAGTGGCACAGAAATTGCTTCTCTCCTCCCAGCAGAAGGGAAAATCAGAGAGCCTTAGCTCTGCAATATACTCCGTTAACAAGAAGTTTCTTTAGTTTGCATTGGAGAGCATTTCTAAAACAAAAAAGTAGTGGAGAACAAGATTTCTGTGTGCAAATCACATCCAGAAAATAATTTGTGCACATGAAAAGTCTTCAAAATATTTTGCTTACAAACCCCGACTATTTTCATTCATCTGAACGTTATCTTTCTGTGTAATCTTCTTCTCTAGCCTTGTAATTTGGACTACTTAAATATATGAGAATTTACATTTAGTTAAGAGACCTTTTAAAATGTGTAATTTTTTTTACCTACAGTCAATGCAAATAAGTACGCACTATCTTGCCATGTGTGAAGCACAGCATAATTGATAAAATAATGTTATAAATATAATATCTGCAAATGCAATGTGTGTGTTTATCTTTCAACCACATAAAATTACATAAACATAGATGTACTTTTTATCAAATGTATGAGTAAAGCCTCCTCTGCTTGTTCAGTAGTTGTACACTATGTCACTGAAAAGCCTAGGCTTGACAGTCATGCAAAACTTACGTCTTCTGTGTAGATAAGTGATGCAGCATGAACGGAAACCTTGGAAGTTTTCACGTGCAGTGCATCATTTGTGCCCCCTACATCCATCAGCACCATCTGAATAGGTCATCAGTAGTAATCAGACCTCCACGAGTAATAGTGTATCTAAATTTCCAGGGCCATCTGTGGATGTGTTTTCTGCTGAGACTGTCCTTAATCATGCTATTTGGAGGTTTTGGTACGTATGTCTGATCACAGGGAATCTTACATCCTACAGCAGTGAGCTGGGCCTGAGATGCGGATGCCGTCTAAGGTAGGTTGAGGTTATTTAGTCATTTTGTGTCAGACTGTACAGCGTAAGAGTTGTCTGGTTTCCTCCAATAACAGGGAGGTGGAAGAGGACAGATTTTATTACTAATTGTTCAAGATATGCTGGACCCTTAAATCAATTATTCACAGGAGTAACTTATCACAGTAACTGTCAATATGGGGGCGTGATAGACTGAACCTTCCCTTCTCTTGCAAAGTGCATAAGGTGCAAGACCAAGCCCTGCAAAGCTTGTCAGTTTAGAGTTTTTGCAGAGCCTGCAAAATTCACTACAATATGGGCATGAAAAATCCAAATTCTAACTGTGCTGTGCTGTTGCTCCTACATAAAATGCATATTGAGTGGCATCTCTAACAATTACAGTACTAATAAGCGAATACAAAATTTGGGCTCATCCTGTGAAGCTAGTAGGTGTTCAGGGCCAGAAGAAAACTCTGTTTGGTTTAGTTCTGCTGCCTGGGACAAAGAAATTGTTCTTTTTCTATTGCAGCAATAAATTAATAAATTTTACTGCTTAATCTGATGGGCTACAGCTATTACAGTTTTTAAACTTCGAGACAAATTTGCAAGATGGTTAATCATGGCATTTTGTTGCTAACTAACATCACAGCCACAGGGCTTCTACATGTTTGTTGTAGATATTATCACACAACATGATAGCTTTCAAAATGATAATATAGATACTGTGAGCTACACCTTAGAAAATCAGACTTCCTTACATCTCATCTGAGAAGACTGAAAACCTTTGCCTCACTTTTTCAACAGGACATTTATGGCAGTAGATTGTCTTTGTTATTCATACCTACTCCTCTTTCTTGATAGCAACAGCAAGTGAAACTAGCAGTGCCATTGTTACCTTGCAGCTGTAGGACAGGATCATTCATGGGTCTTCTCAGTGCACACGTGGACAAACACATACACACATGTAATTGATTGTTAACTGTGCCAGCTGAGTAGGGTGTTCATGTAAATATCAATGTAAAGCAAGCAATTGTATGAACAGTTTGTGTCTGGAACCCTCTTTTGTTTACATGATCAAACGTGCTGAGTTAGCTACCTTAGTTAATCCTCCTTGGATTAGCTAGACTTGATGACCCTCAGAGGTTCTTTCCAACCTAAATAGTTCTGCATGTCTGATTCTATAAAGATGGAATAGCTTTTATTTTCATTTGGAATGTCATAAAGTTGGTATATTACATGTGACATTTGTATAAGGGTATTTATTTGGTGTTTGTTGCTAGGACACCTTTTTAGTTAGTCATAAAATAGGATTTGACAAATGCGTGTATGATAGTATATTTCAATATAAACTGAATAGTTGTTTAGAAACTACTTGCATTGTAAAAGTAAAAAACAGGGAAAAGAAGGATGTTATTTTTGCAGGAAAAAAGGAAGGTAAAAACTTGAAGAACTTGTATCAAGACAATTGCATCAATAATTTGCTAAACTGAAAGACTGAACCAAAGAAGCTCTCTGTTGCTGGCAGAACAAGAAAATGCTATCCTTGGTGTTCAGTTGGCATTTTCTTACTATCAGTGAGCCTCAGAGTAACAGAATAATTTAATGTTTTTACATGCAGCAAAAGCAGTAACACCTCCTCCCATTCCGACTTTATCTGTTAAACCACAAAGGAAAGTGTGTATGGCAGCAAACCACAGTTTTAAAGTAAGGTTTGGTGTCTAAGGAAAAGAATATAAATTAAAAGATAAGGATGGTAGTGTCTACCCATTACCTACCAATTTCTAGATTGTAGTTTCATGTTTCATGTAAGTAGTATTTCACATCTGTATGACTTCTGTTCCTCCCAATAACGTTTACAAGAGAGGGAAATGTACCTAGAACAGAGCCACATAGTCTCCAGCCATATTTGTTACTGGTGTAAGAGGTTAGGTTCAGGTTTTGGGTTTTTTTTTCTGATGAGCATAGGTTTGGATGCCAAACAAAAGTCAGTGGCTGTTGCAAAGTTACCATGATCCCTCAGACCATGATGAAAGCGAGTGGAGAAGGGTCTGACCTCTCACTGTCCTTGTTTGTGTGTGCCAGCTGCCTGAAACAGAAACTTTATTATGAAGTGCAATTTCTTCATGCAACTTGCTACTGAGAAGGGGTGCCTTGATGTGATGCAATTCTGTCTTATGGTAGGGTCACCAGCTTCTTAGGCAGGACTGCCTTTTGGCCTGTTTCCTGAGGCATCGCTTTTTAAAGTAAAGGAATTTGGGGAACTTGTAGCTCATTAGCTGTGTCATATCATAAGTCAGATCTCAGAGGGATCTTGTGACAGCCTTGAAGATGTAAAAAATAGCTGAATTCAGTTTTGAAATTGACTGAGAAAGCAGCAACCATAAAATGTCTTGAATGTAACACAGTAAAAAAGGGGTTGAGTTTTGCTAGTCTTTCTAGAGAGAAGGTCATAAAAGAAACAGCAGATGCTAATGGATTGAGTATTGGTAACAAAATGCAAAATGTATAGACTGTGGGAACAGAGTGATATGGTGAAGTAAGAGACGTAGTTAAATGCAGGACAGAAGAACTGCTGGTACAGCAAACATTTTCTTGGAAGCTGATGAGAGGAAGTGCTGCTAAAGCAACTGTGGCTGTTCTTGTCTATGACTAAACTCAAAACTGCCACAGGACTGGACTGTGGGAAGCAAATCCCTCATCTCATATTGCCTTCCAGCAGTTGAACACTGTGATTTGTTTTTTTCTGGAAGGCCAGGAGGCATAAAATGGTGGTGCAGGGAGGGCCGGTGTCCCTGAAGGTTGGCTTCTCTCCATGCTTGTACAGCACTTACCACAGAGGCCTTTAGATAATTAGGCAATAAATATAATTTAGATATTCATGACTAAAGCATCACCCAGAGAAAGTCCAAGCTGGGCAAACCTATAATGTGTCTTTCATGACTTATGTGCCTTAGCTTAGCTACAACTGACTCTCAGTTGCCTGTAGTAACAGCAAAATGAAATAAACTGGAAAACAAAAATATGGCTAATGTAAGCTATATAGAAATTGAGAGATGTGTATGGTAGATTCACTTGTGAAAAATATTGTAAGCGGTTGCCCTTGGAAACCATTTCTGCTTTCAGCAGAGAGAGGCAGAGAGAGGCCTAGGTGAACATTGCGTGTTATGTTGTACATACTACCCCATAGTTCTACATGCAGGAGAGCTAGGGGGAGGTTTTTTTTAATTTGTGATTGCTCATTGTCTACAAAATAATGCAGAGATTGCTTAGAATACTCAAAAGAAAAGTCAAGGCGCTTATACCCCATGGATATTCTTTACAGTGTACTATGAGCCCTACCTTATTTTGAGTTGGAAAGTATTGTGTATTCTGTGTTTTTAATAAAGCATTATAATTCTCTGAAAGGATTGTTATTGTATAATACAAACTTGATTTTCTTCTGTCAGTTGTAGTGGAAATAGGGGCAGGCTGGATGGATGTAGATTTGTGTATCTAGGTCCCATACAGTAGTATAACAGCTAAAGCAGGATTTAAATAATTCCAGTAAGCCTGGTGAGCTTGTTTCCTACAGAGTGCTATATTTCATATCATATAAGCACTGCATGGAATCTTAGTGAGCCTTGGCAAGAAAAAGCTGAAGGGAGACAACTTTTGGAGGTATTCTGAAATAGATTTCACTTCCCATGCCAGTATTCATTCTGAAGTCTCAGTATTACTTGAAGGGTCTCAGTATTACTTGAAGAGTCCTCCCTCCCTCCATGAAGAGAGCAGGATATTCGGTGTGTTGCCCGGGCTGTCTCAGTCAAAGGAGACCTCCTTGAGATTGCTTATGCTGGGTGATAAAGCTGGTGTGATTATATAAAAAGGACAAAATTCCTCTTTCACCATCTCAAGTGAAAAAGACAGGTCTCTTTAGTAGTTTTGCTACAGGGGTGTCTTCACAGTAACATATGTGATCCTTAGCTCTCAATTTTTATTAGCTTAAGCCCTGTGGATAGATGCATCAGTGGGATCCAGACCCAATCTGTACTTACCCTTGGAGGAAGTATTGAAAAGAGAGGACCACCCTGGAGAACTATGTGGTGACAGGAAGGTGAAAGGCTTAGGCCAGTCAGTGCCTCCCTCTGTGCTCAGTACAGAAACTGCTCATGCCTGTGCCCAGTCCTGGAAACTATTGCATTTCTGTTTCTCTGGGAGGCTTTGTTCTCCCTGAAAACTGCTGTTGGGGTTGACGTGCATATGTGACGTTAATTCAGTGGTGCAATGTGGTAGACTATTGAGGTGTGGTAGCCCTCAGAATTGTGGGTTGGAGTGGACAGTTAGGCTTAGGATCAAGTTGAAGGCTTATAGAACAAAGAGCCTGGGTCTTAGGGCTCTCCCTACAGTTAGATTCCAGCTAGTAACAGTAAATTCTGTTCCATAATCCATCAACCAATACACAGATCTGCTGGCGGAGAGCAGTGCAAAGCTGAGAGACCTGCTGGGAGTCTGCATAGACTAGTTTGTGGCAGGTGAGCTCACAGTTTGCATATCAATTTTATCCTGCACCTGATATATAGAAGCAGAATAAGTGTACAACTTCCTTCTTCACCTATGTGTCTATATATAGGCCTGGGGCAATGGGTCAGTCTTTGGCAGTTAAGCAGTTCTGTCTTCTCACTAGCCTTTGTTTATGCCATAGCCTGAGCAGAATGTATAAAGTTCTGTGCTTGCAGTCAGTTCCATGCACCTGGCCACAGGCTGAGTGCTGGAGCTTCTTACCTGCAGAAGAGCTGGACACTATCTTGATGGGGCACTGTGACAGATCACCAGCTCCATCCAATGGGAGCTTGGTTCATGAATAAAAAGGAAGAATGTATGTTCTCTGGGATGTCTTTAATCTTTGCATATAATTTTTAATTCATAGAACTGAAACTTTAAGAGGTAGGTACGTTTTATTAACATATGCCCACTATGTTGCATGATAACTCCAAGTGGAATAGAATGTGCCTTCTAATTTCAGGACTTACCCTACCATATGTATTTCACTCCCTAGAAAACCATCATCACATCTAGTCTTATAAAGGAACCAGACCACAAAGTGCCCTGTCTTTGATTTGAGCCCTGTTGAAGCCTGCTTCTCAGTCCTCACCTGAGGTGAACCAGCATGTATCTATTTATTATTTGACTAGGATATTTATGTATCTGGGTTCATTGCTAGTAAGAGAGTGTGATTGCAGAAAGATCCATTCAAAGTATTCCCTTTCTGGAATGTTAAAAATTAAAGTGTTAAGTATTTATATCATAATTATTCATCTTGTCAATAGATTAAATTTCACTGGATTTTATCATTAAGTTACCACAAAGGTTTTTTAAGTAGTCACTAGTGCATGTAACTGTATTCCTGTATACCAATAAAAGTACTCTCCACTCTAGGAGGGAACAAAATATAGTCTTGGTTATAAGCGATACATAACACATAAACGGTGTCCTAAATGCCTTGATCCTTTTTAATACTACTACATAGGATAAAGAAGTTGTCAGCAAATCTTTTTTATATTAAGAGTTATTCTTATAAAGAACTGTTCTCCAAATCTCCCTGCTAAGTACTCATATTGCTCCTGGTAGAATCCACTTTATATAGTTGAGTACTAACATTTACAGTACATTTTCTCCTTTGTTGTAAGCCATGCTCAAAATAGCAATTAACTAACATAGTTGCTTTTGTAAATGGAGTATAAGAACAGTTAATAATTTATATTTTTTGATTCCGGAGTGCAATAGTGTGAAAATGAATGACTAATTTGTTGTTGATATGGGAAGGAATTTTAATCTTTTATGAGAACATCTTGGCTGAGGATATGCTTATCTCTGAAAAAGAGAGATGGAATTCTTCAGTGTACAATGTGTGAATATTATCTGAGGCAGTGTTGAAAGTAAAAATAATTGAGCAAGGTAATAGTGACAATCTCCTCTTCTGTGTCTGTGATTTTTATCAGCCACTTCCCAAGCAAATTGTTAGTCATATGGGACCAAATATTATTTCTGAAACAACGAATCATTTATTAGTTGAACATTTATTGGCTTCTGTTACAGGATTTAGAAGTCCATTGTTACAAATAAGCTAAGAGGGAAATTTGGGTAATTTAAAAAAATATTCCTATAAAGGGGATTTCATAATCAATGTAAGTGTCACTGCTACTTCAGTTAGTATTTCAGAGGAGCCAGTTGTATTGTTGCATTCTGGAGCCATTTACCTTTGTCCTGCAGTTAGGTTCATGCTTCCAATTAAAGATCATCAACGTGACTGTATGTGCCAACACGGTGACTGTAGGGACAAGCGAATGCTGTCCAAAGTAATCCTTGATGCAGTGTCCTAAGGGTATTTTCATGCAGCCTTCCGTTTCATGGGTGTACTTGGTAGGGAGTGAAGAAGAATGAAGCCCTACAGTCCAGTTATCTCTTTGTCAGCTGTGCAGCCCAGAACCAGTCTCTCACCTGGTTATTTCCAAGAAGTAAGTAAAACCTATTGATACTGGGTATACTACCAAACTCACCTGATGAAATACAGCACGCAGAGGCTAATTAATTTCAAGTATTGCTCCATGTAGAGTTTTGGCACTACTGTAGAATAGAAATGCAGGGAATAGCAAAGAACCTTCCAGGCAAAAGCCAAAAAATATGATATGATCTCCCCCTCACACAGATGCACGCACACCCATACTACTTGCATCACTCTCGCACTTTGCAATTTTCATGATCAGATTCTCCCCTTGTATGAGCCACCCTTGTCTAGATAAGGGGCTGAAATGACTAAATGTCTTGCTAAGTCCATGGAGAGTATCAGCTGTTTAAGTGAAGTGTCAAGCAGAAACAGTGGCTTGTGGCCTGTTTCTCAGCCCCTTTCTTTGATGAGTGTGCTAGCTGCTGCCTCCCTGTTTCACCTCCCTGGTTACTATATCCTCAGGACTCTCATTCTACCTTACCGTCACTTCTTCCATGATTGCTTGGGTTTAGATTTAGTGCTTCTCTCAACTGGTTTTGTTGCATTTCCTTTCTCTCAACAGAAGTGCAGAAAAACATTCCATACTTTTAACCAGTTTTTCTAACTGTATTTTCAATTATGTTAGATTGTGGAGAAAGTAGAGATGGAAAGGACTTATTATACTTAGAGGTTTTGTCTTTTATACCAATATTATTCCATATAGCCTATTCTCAAGGCCAGTGAGAAATAGCATTGTAAGTGGTCCTCCCATATTTCTGTTTGGTGTAGCATTTCATGTTCCTGTAGACTTCATCACTAAGAACTTTTTGTGATGTGTCACAGTAAAATAGCTTCTCTTCAGACAAGTCATTTGCCTTTGTGCCTGCAATAAGTGACTTTCTATGTCTTTTTGTTTCAGGAGTCTTACTACGAAAACTTTCTGGAGTAAACAGTTCAAGTAACGTGCATGATGATCTGCCAGGTCAGGAAATTAAGGATCCCAATGCTGAATTCAGATACAGGAACACTGTGAGAGTGACAGCTTCAAATGTGCTGGAATTGTTAGATGTTTGTGAACCTTCACCAGAAGGATAGGAGAAGTGGTAAGTACCACCTCTTCTATGGGGCAAATATTCTTTTATATAAAAGTGCCTCTCACCACAAGAAGGATGTTGAGGCTCTGGAGTGAGTCCGGAGAAGAGCAATGAGGCTTGTGAGGGGGCTGGAGAAGAAAAGGAGCGGCTGAGAGAGCTGGGGGTCTTTAGCCTGGAGAAGAGGAGGCTGAGGGGAGACCTCATTGCTCTCTCCAACTACCTGAAAGGAGGTTGTGGAGAGGAGGGAGCTTGGCTCTTCTCCCAAGGGACAGGGGACAGGATAAGAGGGAATGGCCTCAAGCTCCACTAGGGGAGATTTAGGCTAGACATTAGGAAAAAATATTTCACAGAAAGGGTCATTGGGCACTGGAACAGGGAGGGGGTTGAGTCACCTTCCCTGGAGGGTTTTAAGGGACGGGTGGACAAGGCGCTGAGGGACATGGGTTAGTGATTGATAGGAATGGTTGGACTCGATGATCCAGTGGGTCTCTTCCAACCTGGTGATTCTATGGTTCTATGGTTCTATATTCTTGTAACAATGTATCTTTATAGTTTCTGCCTCTCCTGTGTGCATCCTTGTAATGACTGCAGAGATGGAGGGTGACACTGAAATGGGGAGAGAAAAGTAGAGTACCAGAAAGTCCAGTTATTTTAGAAAATAGCATAACTTGACTCCTTCATTCCTCCCTATGTATACCATATTGATACGATGCTACTTCATGTTGCTGAAAAGAATTTCCCTAGCAACTGGGGAAAGGAATTATTCAGCTTCATTTTCTTTCATTTCCTCCCCATAGTCTGGTAAGTGATTGGAACAAAAATCCCTAAACTGTCCAGTTGGGTCTTTTTGTTTGTTTTCTCTTTCTTTGCACACAGCAGAAAAATGGCATCAGAGCATGTAGAGTATGCAAGCTTTTTGTGCTTGTATTCTAACATACGCGTACAAATATGTATATGAACATTGCTGCTTCCCTGCTGATTTTACACTGCAGAATGGATGCTGCTGTTGGCTACAGACTCATATATCATGTAGGTTTGGAGTCTTCCAAGCTTATGATTTCATCTTTGCAAATTATGATTTTACGAAATCTGTTTATATGCAATGTAAACTGAAATGTTCAGTCTGAAAAAGTTCCAGACATTAAACCTTAATCAATACATTTTATGGTTCAATTATACCTGCTTTCACTGTTATGAAAGTTCTGGTAATGAAATCACATCATAATATTTTAGATAAGATGTCCAGCACTTGCTTGTTTGTCCACTTCCTTCACCCAGGAAGTAACTATATTAAGGGAGAAGGACTTAGTTCTCTAAAAGGCACACATTATTTCTGAAACAAATCAGTAACATTATTAGTATTACCATTTCCATAACAGGCTTAATATTAGGGAATTTTTTAGTTTAAGCCAGTTGCCACCTTTGAAGATCATGCAATTCCTTTAAAGTTCAGGATAAATGCCATTATGCAGTGGGAGCCAATGATCTTCCGATTGTCTCAATGTGTCAAATAGGTGACGGGAAACAGTCCTGCCCACTTCGAGATTTATCCAAATCCTTCTATAAGGACTGGAAAGACAGCCATTGACTTCACTGGGAAGTGGATGAGGCTCTAAATGTCAATAAAATCAAAGAAGTCTCACAGAGAATTGGCCTATCTGCCACATGTTAAAAAAAATTATTTTAAATTTTGAAAATGAGTCTTCCTGCAATGTAGGCCAATTGGTCAGCTGCAAACTTGGCACAGCTGTGAAGCATGTGTCCTGGGCAGTCCACAGGAACATGATGTTCTTTTTTGCTTCTGAGAGCTTTGGGGACAGAGAAAAAAAGGACTCAACCCCATGCTGAAGACTAAATGCTGAAAAAAAATGGAGCTAAATACAGAAATCCACAAATACAATGGTAACACTTCTTTGAAGAAAAGAAATTAATAAATCCCAAAAAATTTGAAACATTTTTTTAAGGCAAGTATACTGCTTCATTTTGTGTCCTGGAAAACAGAACAAAATTCAGAGAATTCTCTGGCAGAAGCTGATGGAATTTGACCTTTATATCAATGCACTGTAGAAATAAGGCAGAATTCCTGAAAAAAGAAAGTACTAGGCATGTAATTTTCGTCCTTTAACCATCTGCAGCAGGAGTGAAACTCATCCAAAGAGAGAAGTGACGAAGTCCTAGGCATCCAACTGCTGTGCAGAAATGCTGTTGCTCTTTCTTCAAGTTGAAGTATGATTTTGCAGTACAGAAACCTAGTTGAAGTTTTTAAAGCCTTGTGCAGTGGGTATGAACTCCAGAAAGAACATACAGACTTTTAACTGCATACAAAGACACAACAGCAAAACTGGCTGTTGAATATTGTGGTTGATGTAATGTGTAAATAGAGCACAACACATGCACACTTAGGCTTGAAAGCAGTGAATGCAAAACTGGTTTTGATTGCCCTAATTACCCACAAAGGAAGCTTCTCATGCTTAGGAAGAAGGAGTAATGTCATTAATGGCAATGGAGCTTCACCACAATAAAAGAAATGTGAGGTTCAGTATCTGTACCATGCTGCTAAACCATAATCTCAAGAGACCTCAAGTCTAGCATTCTTGCAGCTCAGCATTCTGCAATTACATAGCAAAAGATACTTTGGAATTTCTTCTTTCATGTATTTGGGGGTAGGCTGCACTGGTAAAACAACATATCGTGGTATATATGATTAGTAACTAAATATCCCCATGACCTAGACTGCTGCTTCTCTCCTGTAATTGTACCTTCCAAGGAAAGTAAATTCTTGAAAACTGCGGTTGCAGTTGCTAAAGGGACTGGAGAATTTGGTTTTCAAAGAAAGATATTAAAAAGTCACTATTTAAAAAACAAGTCTATGCAATTTCAAATTAGCATTTTAATTTTGGGTCTTTAGAACTCCAAAGTTTCATCTGCCTTTTGTTTTACTTTTTACTTAGAGCTATTGCATGTGATGTGAAGTTCTCATCCTCCTCTGCTTCTCTGTTCTCTCAAAATGCCTTTGTGACTGTATTCCACAGAGACCCAGCCTGACAAATGCAGAAAAATACATTAAAGATTTTTTAAGGGTCATTTTAAAACTCTTACTTTCACTAATTCACACTCTTTTCTGTGACAGAAATTGACCACTAGTAGTTTGAATTGACTCATAGATGCTAATGGATCATTTCCACCTCTGTTTCTATGGAAATGGATGTCAGCCTGGAGAGAAAGGAATGATTTTAAGCATATACTTCATAGCAGCTGTCACCTACCTGATGTCCTTTTTCACTAAAACCTAACTTAGAAAAGTTTCTAAAAGCAAAACCAAAGCATCATTGACTGGTTTCAGCTGCTAGATGATGAATGGGCACCTAAATGCATCTTTCAAACATACACAAAAGAAAATCTCAAATCCACTGGCTTCTAGAGGCTGATTTGTCATTATCTTGCATCCTGTGCAGTAATTGTGTATAAAATTGTGTATAATCCTGTGCAGAAAGTGTGTGTAAAACACCATTAATGTAGGGTAAGAGAATAAAGCATTATCAGAATGGGTTAAGACTCTTCTATTCCTGAGTTCAGCATTCTCATAAAGAACAAAGCAAGTTGTGAAAAAAAAGAGGAGAAAAAAAATCACAAATCTTAAATAACTCCTCCTAATGGGACCACAGACATTGTCAGGGACCTTCAGTTTCTGGAGAGGTTTTGCAGATAAAGTATAATGCAAAATTTCTTTCTAAAAGGTGTTTGCTTGCAGCAACATTTCTTTGGGAAGAATAATTCTTTTTTCTGATTCATGGATAAAATTCTGCTTGATTCAACAGATGCTGGTATTAGTGTAACTTAGTGCAAAATTTGTCCTAAATTTTTAGATCAAGTGTAAAAAGTTGCTTTGTATTTTTTTTCCCCAGCAGGAAGTTGAAAGAACACAAAACTGATTATGCTTCACTGAAGAAAGCCCATCCAAGACTCTGATCTGTGTGTACATGTGCACACACAATCTCCATCTCAAATAAATACTGAGGAAGGATAACATGGAGTGAGTATTTTCACAGATTAATATGACAATTAGAAACTTTTCTAATTTCAGCAGATTTTGGAAAACGACCATGCTCCTTTTCACATGACTTTTTGATGGGTTCTCCTACTGTCCATCACCTGTGCTTAGGTTATTTGAGTCAGATGCAACATACAGCATACAGCATGCCTATTTAATATCTGTAACTGGGCATACTGCAGAATCTCAGCAGTTTAGCCTCTGACAGATTTAGCATACTGCAAATGTTGCAAAGTGCATGACCCAGGGATGCCATATGTAGTTCTCACTGTTGGAGGTCTTGCCCTTCATGCCATTCTCTCTGGTCGAGTGGCAACACACTTCATTGAAAGCTGAGCACAGACCATTTTGTACCTGTTTTGAGCAGCTGACACTACATCAATCTTAATGCAAGGAAATATTTTTGACAGTTTACCACAATAAAAAGACCTTAGTTTTGGCACAGTTCCCACCTGGAAGAATGATGCACCATTATGTGACAGGTTTGGATTTTTAGATTCACTGGTATGGACTGGAAAGAAGGTCTTTCCTTTTCTTAAATTCTTTTGGAAGTGGTGTAAGAAAAAGAACATTTTTTTTCTCTCAAAATGCTGTGGTGTTATCTGAGGTAATGTTTCTTTTCATAAACTATAGTCCCTCAAGAAATCACACTTCTCTTGCAGAGCTGCTAGGATGTGTCACAAGAATCCCTGAACATAGTACTACAGAGAAAACTGAAGTCCCAGGGCATGAACATGCTTAGCATCTATCAGATCAATCAAATTTTGCAATGGTGAGAAAACAAAGGATTCAGCTGAAAATCAACAGTGTATTTAACATGACGTTGAAAAATTGTATTAGTCAAAATAACAGTTTTCTGTTGTAATGGAGTTTGGACAAAAAAACCCCTCTCTACTAGTCATATCTGAAAGGGTAACACTACTGATGGCAAAGTATTTGGTTGCTACTTTTGTACAGATGGCTGCATAACATTCACAGAAGGAATGATTCTAGGAGCCAGTTTTTCAAATGTCATCTTCTACATATGTAAGTGCAAACAGGTCTCTGCATATCACTTTTGCATGCAAATGATAGACCTAGCATTTGCACATCAAGCACAGATCAGCTTTGGGCATTATCCTACAGATAGACAGATAAGGTGTGAATTGCATTTATTCAAAGAAAGGCAAGCCACAAAGCCCTTTAAAAAGGTGGTCTCTGAGCAGCATAGGGCTGCTGAGGTAAACAGTTACTCCTACATGTTTTTGTGCAGAGAATTTTTTCTTACTCCTGGTTTACTTCTTGATAAACTCTTCCCTGTTTTCCAAAGGTCTGGAATCATTCAGTGAGGCTTTGCATTGCAGAAACAAACAAAAATAAAAATTAAAATTAATGTTGCATGGACCATCAATAATTACCCACTGAACTCTGCAAAAAAATTGACTGGAAGAAAATATGCTGGGTCCGTATTAGAAGATTGGATTTTTTAAAAAACGTTTTGTGATATCCTTATCTTTGTACTTGTCATTAACAATGCATCTTTGGATGGGAAGTTACCTTATTTGTGCTTGTGATTAAGGTATTTTTTTCAGTCTACTTATTACTGAGAATAGATTTCTGACTGAAATAGCTAAGACTAAGAAATATTGGGCCAGTCTCTCAGCAAGCCTAAACGGGTTCCACTAATTCTATACCAATTATTCAGTCATAGACAGAAAATAAACAGCTTAGTTGAGATGCATAGTAATTTGAAATAGGGTTAAACTGCTAATAGGCTGCTATACATAGATGTGCAACTACAAATATGTTAGGACATGCATCAGATATCACGTTGAAAGTTTAATTACTGCTTCAGTGAGTAGTAGAGAAGTACTGGGGTTTCACTCTTACTGGGTGTAGCAGCAGTTCTGCAAATAGTACCGCATTAAGTGTGTAACATGTAATAAATTCCCCTTTGCCTAACTGATTTTACTTAGTATTTATATTTCGCTGGAAAATGTAACTAGCCTGTTCTCTGCCTAAGCACAACTCTTTCCATGCTTTCTTTCTGAATTTGTTGAGAAAAAGAAAGCAGAACATTTAACTATTAGTTTTTAAAGATATGTATTGTCAGCCTGGTTTCAGTATTCTTGTTATTTTTAAGGAACTCAGTTAATTTTGCCTTAGTTCATTTGCCAGCTATTTGACGCCAATAATGTTAGCATAGGTGAAATAAAGTGCATGAGAAGTATTATATTTCCAGAAAACTGGCAGCTTAGCAAGTTCTCTGCCAGTCAGATCATATGACAAAAGGCTATTTAGCATGGCATACTTGGTTTCCTAATTAGTGATAAACCTTATAGTAAGAGGTGAGCTATCAGACTGTTATGGTACTACATTTTGGCTAGTGAACCGTAAACACATTTGTTGACATTGAGATATATAAATGATTAGAATCTATATAATAATCCATGAAGAAATAAAATCGAATGTGACTTTTGTTTGGATCCTGTGGGAGCACTACTCAGATGAGTATTAGCTTTCTTAGTGGTTTTAGATCTGTGCATGTGCATGGTTAACTTAAAAAAGACAATGACAGAGAGACAAGTTTCAGAAGGCTCAGTTAGGTTTTTTTTTCTTATATTGGTGAAATTGACAAGCTTAAACAATGTTGTGTGTCAAAGATCTACTTCTTCTGAGCCCAGAGAAAAAAGCCAGGAGACCTGAAATAGTAGACAGTGAGTAAAGTTTTCCTAGAGGTAGTAACATGCCAACCAACAAAGCATGATGCTATCTAGCTGGATGTAGCAAGAGCTAATACAATTGTTAGTCTTCTGGATGAAAGGAATAAAATGAACATTTATTCCTGTCCGTCTCACAACAAATAGATTCAGAAACAAAGAGACTTAGGGCTTTTATCTTCCACTCTGAACTTAAATCTTCAGAGCCTTTTGTAGCTTTCAGTTTCTTTGGCAATCTGAATACTGACTATCACATATTTTTTTCTTAGGAAACTGCAAAGAAGTGGAGAAACTGGGCCTCAGGTTTAGTAATGAATAAGTCTGAGTTGGAAAGAGAGGGACTGAAGGAGCACTGCAGGATATTAGGACATGAGCTTCATGTTTCACTACGTAGTCATCTCCAAAGAGTAGAATTTGTAGTGGAGTGCATCCTGTAATTTAGTTCTTAGATAGTAGCTGAGAAGAGCATTTCTTTCCGCCATTCCCCCTAAAGTTTTATCCTACCATGCATTTTACTGAACACGGACATGAACAATGAAAGAATGTTTCTCCAGCTTTGAAGAAAGTATTGGACTATATAATCTCTTGAGATCTCCTTCCCTATCTCATTTTCATAGACTGTTTTATTGCAGGCAACTTTCCAGAGATTATACAGTTTTCTTTGAATTATGTGAGATCAAAATTATAATTAATTAAAATTAAAACCCAATCTGATTTTCATTGAGAAATTTGCTAGTCAGAAAGTAGAATGCAGTATGAAAGAAAATGGTCCCTGTCTCTACTTGGCTTAATATCACTCTGTTACCAACAGATTTAGTCCTTCGTGTGAAGATGCAGCTTCTTTCTGCAGTGCAAATCCTAGTTCACGTCTCTTTTGCTCTCCCTTGCCACTGATAGGTGTTTGATGAATTTATATTCGACATATTTGCAGCTAAATAAATTGAAGGCCAGATTGTACTATAACATGGAACTGTGCAGCAAATCTGAATTCTGTGTTGAGCATATAATTTCTAAGATACATGAAACTTATTTTGGTTTGTTTAGTCTGCTTTTTTCTTATGTAATATAAGCATCCTCTTGTGAAGTTTTTAAAAAAGATGTATCTACAAAACTAGCAGCTATTCAGAAATGACACCAAACTAACATGAATTCATCTTGAAGTTACCAAATGCCAACATAAACTATCATAAATGGTGCCAGGTTTACTGAATGCTTAATATGTGTCGTAGACATAAACTAGGTAGCATTCTGCAGACAGACATGCCACTAGAATGCAAAGGCAGCTACTCCTCTTCCCAGCACTGTTGCTCCATAGGCTATAGGAACACTGAAGTCTCAGTTCAATGTGCATAGCCTTTCTACATTCTTCTTAGTGACAGGTTTCTTACAGGCAAATCTTGAAGCAACAGATATGCTAGATCAATACTTACCATCCAAATTTCTTCATTTCAGGTTCTTTCTTTGACTCGCAGGTAGCTATTAAAGCCTTTGGGACAGTTACAGAGTGAAACATTTGTAATAAGGCATGGAAGAAAGACATTATGAGATAAGTGTGACACAGCTTCTGAAGAAAGATATGGGTCTATAGATAGTTGTTTAAAAAGCAGTTACAACATCCTTGTCACCACTCTTTAAATGTGAAGAAGAAAATAATGCTGTAACCTGAAAGTCTGAGCTTAGCAAAATGAGAAAAACGGTTTTTTCCCTCATTTCGTAGGGAATTCTGCAGTTTTGGTCTTTGGACTCTATGCTGAAAAGTAAACACAGGTATGGGAGTTCTACAATTGGCTCAGAGAGAAACTCAGGAAATGTGGCAGACAACAGACTGTAGATAATTATTTGGTCTTCTATATTTCTGATTAGTTGTGAAGACACAAGGAAAAACATCATGTTTTATCCTTGAATTGCTAGGTATATTGCAGCACAGAGATGAGAGAGGAACCAGCCAAAAGGTTTAGGTTCCTACTGAAATTAGTCACACTCCATACTAAGAGTGACTACAGATGCCGTTTCTGAAATTTTTATCATTCATTTTTACTGCTTCACTCCTGTGACTTGTATCTCTCCTATTCAGACCCTAGTTTTAGGGATTTCATAGGCTTTCATTTTTATCTTTGTGTACATTGTGCTGCTTTATGCTTCTAATTGTAAGGCTAACAACTCTCTCATGTATCTGACACTGTTTTCTCCTCCGGAGGATATCACCCATCATCCAGAGACATGGCTTTATAGTCTCTGTAGTCAGTAGTCTCATTTTTGTTTTTCTGAACTCCTGGTGCTCTTTGGAGTGGAATGCAGACTAATAAAATTCTGGAGTATGTGAGGTTTATAAATAAATTAAAATACTCTCATCTGAAGTACATAGAAGGGCATTTGCCAACACTAACTGTATGCATCCCCTGATACATAGCCCTTTAATATCTATTTTTGACTTCTTTAAACAGTTGATCCACCCACTAGAATGCATGAATAAGTCACTAGAGTGAAACTCTCTCTGCTCAGAGCATACATTGCTCGGTATTGTAGCAAAAAAACCCATTTGGAATCCAATTGGCAGATGCTTCTGGAGCCTCGTAGATGAGAAAATACCTACACTAGACTTCCTTTTCCCTAAGAATTTTACAAGCTCTCTGTACAGAAGAGAGTCATATTTTACTTTTCCTGCCTTATGTCTAGTATTAAAAGTGGAAATGTGGCAGAGGAGGGACTGTAGGTAATAATTATTACTATTTGTTCCCATTATTATTGTAGTAAGAGAGAACTGAGAGAAATTCACTTATCCAATCCCAATCATGCATCTACACTTAAACTTATGCAGGTCTTCCAATGGCAGAACAAGAACTATAATTTAGAAAAAAAATATTCCTCATTTTTTCAAGTGCTGTCCCACAGCTACTTCATCTTTATAAGCCAGTTTATGGCTTTGGAGTTGGAAAGAAGAGGTTGAACTGCAGATGTAATAATCACTGAGCAAGAAGCATATTTTCTCTGTACTTTAACTTGAACAGAGAGAAAGTCTCTCTTTTCCTGATAGAGGACAAGTTTTTTGTCCTAATTTTGTGCCAAGTCTGGGGTTTTGTGGAGGGGTTTTTTTCTCTGTTTGTTTTAAGGTAGCTATTCTAAGTTAAAAATGTCAAATGACCAGTCTACTCAACTTGGTTGGCTTTTCTGAACATGATTATAGATTCTACTGTATCAAGGTCTTAGTGACTCCTGTTGCAGGGCATACGTAAGGCAGAATGAAGCCCCTGGATCGGGACGGTGGTGAGCTGTACACATGCCCCACTGTGTAGGTTGTGTGCCAGATGGGTTTCAGGCGTGCAAGAAGGTGTAAATCCCATACCTGTTCGTTCAGGCTTTGTGCACAGAGGGATAGATTTTATTAGAAGCTGATGTTTGCTCTAATCTGGATTGTTCTATGCGTCTTATTGCACCTTTAGAGGGCATTCCTTACATTTCCACAGCAATAGAAGGACACCAAATCTGTTCCCAGGGCAGGACACTGTACAGCTCACTCTACTGCTGATCATATTTCTGTCTCAGATTTGCTACTGTTTCTTAATTAGGTATTCCTCTGTTAAGATTTTTTCTTTTCTTTGGCTTTGATTCCATCACCTGCAATTTCCCATTTCAGTCTGTAGCAGAAGACAACCACAAAATACTGTGAATACTGTGTTCAGTTTTGGGCCCCTCATTACAAGAAACACATTAGGGTCCTAGAGTGTGTCAAGAGAAGGGCAACAAAGCTGTCTAAGGGACTGGAGCACAAGTCTTATGAGGAGCAGCTGAAGGAACTGGGGTTGTTTAGCCTAGAGAAAAGGAGGCTGAAGGGTGACCTTGTCACTGTCTACAGCTACCTGAGAGCAGGTTGTAGAGAGATGGGTGTTGGTCTTTCCACCCAAGTGACAGCTTATAGGATGAGAGGAAATGGCTTCAAGCTGCACCAGGTGAGGTTCAGATTAGACCTTAGGAAAAACTTTTTTGTTGAAAGTGTTACCAAGCACTGGAACAGGTTGTCCAGGGAGGTGATTGAGGCATCATGCCTGGAGGCATTTAAAATATGGGTAGATTAAGTGCCTAGGGATATGATTTAGTAGTGGGCAGGTACTGTTGGGCTTGATCTTGAAGGTCTTTTCCAAACTAGGGCTTCAATGATTCTGTGAAAATATGTTCAGCTTTCAGGATACACAAAATGTGTGATTCCATTGAGCTTTGTAGGTGAAAGAATAGGACTTCAGTAGGTTTAAACAAATCCTTTTGGTGGGTTGTCCACCGAAGCCACTCTATCACTCCTCCTCAGCTGACTAGGGGAGATAAGATATAACCAAGGCCTGTGGGTAGAGAGAAGGACACTTAAATCAGAGTAGGATAAAAAGAAATAAAAAGTAAATCTTAAAACACCTTCCACCTACCTCTCCCTTCTTCCTGGGTTTAACTTTACTTCCAATTTCTCTAACTCCTTCCTCTGAGCAGTACAGGAAGACAGGGAATGGTGTTGTGGTCAGCTCATCACACATTATGTCTGCTGCATCTTGAGCCTCAGGTGGAAGACTCCTTACCCTCTTCCACTACTCCACCACGGGTCCCTTCAACAGGGCACAGTCCTTCAGGAACTGACTCTTTCAGTGTGGGTCTCCATGGGAGAAGTCCAGCCAGTAATCCTACTCCAGTAGGGGCTTCTCTTTCTGTGGGGTTATAAATCTTGCCAGAAGCCTGCTCCAGTGTGGGCATCCCATGGGGAATCCACCTGTTCTGGTGTAGGGTCTTCCATAAGCTGAAGGTGGGTTTCTGCTCCACTGTGGACCTCCGTGGGCTGCAGGGCGGCAGCCTGCTTCACCATCATCTTCAACATGGGCTGTGGAAGAAGCTGCTCCTGTGCCTGGTGCACCTCCTCCACCTTCACTGACTTTGGTGTCTGCAGGTTTTTTTTCTCTCATATATTCTCGCTCTCTCTGACTGCAATTGCACAGGTTATTTTCTTGTTCTTTAAGTATGTTATGGCAAAGGCACTTCCACTGTCAGTGATGGCTTAGTTTTGGCTAGTAGTGGATCCATCTTGGAACCAGCTGGTATTGACTCTGTCAGGCATAGGAGAAGTTTCTAGCACCTTCTCATACATACCACCCCTATTGCCCTCCTGCTTCTGAAACTTTGCCACTCAAACCCAAAACATTTCTACTACTCATAAAAAAGGCTACTCCTATTTTAAAAGTTTGTTTTAAAAATGTCTACTCTTTAATGGAACTAAAAAATAAATTTAATGTAGAATTAGTATTTCAAAGCAAAGTGGACTACTCCCTGTTCCTTTCTGCAACAGGGCAACTAGACATTAGGAAGAAATTCTTCACAATGAAGGTGGTGAGATACTAGAACATGTTGCCTAGGAAAGGTGTGGTTGCCCACTCCCTGGAAGTGTTCAAAGACATTTTGGATGGGGCCTTGAGCAGCCTGATCTAGTGGGACATGTCCCTGCCCATGGCAGGCGGATTAGAACTGGATGATCTTTAGAGTCCCTCCCAAATCATTCAATGACTCTCTGATTCCATGAACTGTAAGTTTAAGGGGTTTTATCTACTTAAGAAACATGTAACAAGACAAGATGTACTAACCAACCAGCTAGAAGATGTCTTTTTATGGGCTGACTCTCTAATTGAGTTTCTAAACATCCCCAACAAAAAATATAATGGCCAGAGGCTAGAAGAACCACTCTCATCAAGAGAGGTAGGAATCAGACACTAGAATGAAATAAGACAAAATATAAATTTTCTTATGAACTGAATTCTTAAATATCCAAAGTTTGCTTTTATCACTGTGTTAATTTCAGTATTATCACAAAACTTCATTATAATTTGGATGTTTTCCTAAGTAGAAAATAGGTTGTTTAATGTGAAATCCATTTTTTTACATCAGAAAACCACAGAAAACCAAGGAACTCCAAATGAGTGCTTTTGCTTAATTGGCATGCTCTGTTAGATCATAAATCAATGGGAAAGTTTCTTATCTTCTGTAATAGCTTCTGCACTTTTGTCTTCTGTACCGTAAAAGCCAGAAGGCACAGAAACATGTTTAACATGTCTCCATTTTTTGTGGATCAGACTACTTGGAAGCATTTGTATCAGTGAATAGCAAGTTGCAAAAGCAGAACTTCTTTCACTTCGTTTTATAAACCGATTTCTGCCTTAGCTGGAGTAACTTTTGAAACCTTAGACTTTTTTTAAAAAGTCTTATGTCACTGAGTTATTATTACTGATGTTCCTAACATAACTGGAAATTGATACCTAGGTTGAGAAATTCCTTCAACAACACTAAACGCTGTACTTTTCAGCAGCAATGTTTTTTGTTGCTGTGTAGTTGCCCTGTGTAGCACCAGCTATCAGAAACAATTGCTTCCAGAATGGTTAAAGCTTTTCTACAACAACTACTGCTTTTTAGTTTTGAAGGTTTCCAATGCCTGAAACCCTGTTTGAAAAGCAAAACATCTCCCATTATCTACAAGGCCTGATACAATTATCTTCCTTTTGGAAACTATTGGGAATGATAGTTAGAAAGTTCCTATTCTCCATTATTTAGAAAAATCGATTGGTCAATGAGAACATCTAGTTCAGTTGCAGGCAGAGCTCAAATGCAACTGCAGGCTAGGGCTGGAGAACGGAGCTTCTGGTTCCAGTCCCCACCCATTGAAGTAATTGGCATGTATCCCATTACTATTGGAGAGAGCAGAACTAGACACCATCTAGCACACTTTGTATCATAGTTAACTTTTCCAATTGAATGAATAACAATGCGTGGCTTGGATCCCTGGCTTAGTCAGTTCTGAGGTAATGTCCAAAATTAATTTGCTCTTCCTGCTCCTCCATAGATAATAAAGAACAACTGAATCAAATTCAGTCGCCATGAACAATTCCTTGGGGATTGAATCTATAGGACCTACATGGCTAAGTGGATGAATCTGGCTATATATCTTGACAGAAATCCCAGACTTCATATATTTGCATATTACTATCACTTCTATCAGCATGAAGTATTTCTAGCTCTGGGTATCCAGACCTAAGTGTTCTAAACTGGCAGTTGCAACAAAATCCACATATATATATACCCAAGGCATAAAGCTTACATCAAACAAGTTATTTAAGCTTCCATTTTTAGTACAGCTGATTTTAGTATTTGTACATCTTCTTTCCCCTGATTGAAATAAAGAGATACCCTTTGTAGTCTGCATGGAGATAACTGAATTAACCTAAGCAGCATAATTTAGGAGTTACTCTGTTAACACAAGGAAAATCCACTTGAACTTTCTTGTCCCTGGACGGAGGCAATACTAGCTAAGCATTGTAATAGCTTTGAGGTTCATGTATAAGATCCTTAGCTAGTTTCCTTTTAAACCACCTTTACCTCAGTGCAGACATCAGCCTTCCTACATGCTTTTGGGGATTTTGATGTAGCTGTAACTGTCTGGAGCTGCAGTAGTTTTGGGTTTTTTAGTACTCAAAGCCAAAGTACTCTGAAACATTTTTAGATCTTCCACTAGAACCATCAAGCAAAGTTGCTCATTGCCTAAAAAAGAACAGAAACTTAAGTTTTCAAAGCCCTAAGATGTATTCACCAGAAGATCTATTTTTAAGTTTCCTATTCATCTTTCTTTCACATGCTTTTCTCACTGCCTCTTACTAAAAGATATTTTGGCAACTGTAATTTACCCAACTTTGCTTCAATAAACTCTTTAAAAGCTTACCATTAGAAAGTATACTTGAAACTCTCACTTGCTTTGGTTTTCATGCTATGATATTTTAATTTGCTCTTCAATTATAAAATAAGGCTAGCAACAAAATACAATTTGCTTATCATAATTCTAAGCCACTACAGCTCTTTCTAGTCCTAGTTTCAGATTTTCCACACATTTTTATTTATATTAGAGAAGTTAACAAACCTTTAGAACCTTAGCACCGTCAGCTTCTCACCATTCCTTCTCTGCTCCGTGTAGTTCTTAATGTGGAATTGCAGAAATGGCATGAATGATACATTACATCAGCCAGCCATAGTGTTATAACTTTTTTGGTGACTTATTAATACAACTTAACAATAACATCATTCCTCAGTTTTGTGTTATTTGTAGAAATAGTAGTAAAATAGAGATTGGTGTGTTCTCTTCATGAAAACCATTTGGATTATTTTTCTGAGAAAGAAATACAACATCACTTCTTGATGTAAATAAAAGTTGGATTTGAAAAATACTCTGGACAATGCAATGAAGTTTACTGGCCATTAGAAATGTTTAGCATTCAGTTTAGCAAGGCTAAGAATGACAATGTGAGAATTGTTTAGGCAGAAACTCAGGGAATACAGAATGTTCTTCCTCACCTCATGTCACACATAAATTATTAACGTTCCTAAAAATTTCTCTCTCCCTCAGTCATCTTCTGATACCTCAAGAAGACTCAGGTTTTTTTTTCTAATGCTTTCCTCTTCTGCAGTCCACAGTAAGGAATTTAGCTGTTAAAAAGGATGGATTGTACCAGCAGTTAGTTGCAAGTGTAATAAAGTTCCTTGCTTTGAAGAATGGTCCAAGTTCTTCCTTCTATTCTATATTGCATAATGGTGATTCCACTACACAATTCAGTAAACAATTTTAGAAGTAAAAACCATGTCCACTTTCAACTACATAATAAGCTACACTTTCCTGTTTCCATCTCCTCTGTGCCCTACCCCGCTTAAAAAAAAAAAGCAACAAATCGTGAAGGGAAAGTTATACTGCTAGTAGTCATGAGTAGACACTTGTAATAAACACTGGTAGAGTGTGTATCATTATGCCTTGTCAGCCAGTATGTCGATGAATGCTAGCCTGTTATGGCTATCAGTAACTTCACCAACCCAAACGACAGACCCATGTAAGGCATTCCAAGGCAGCAGTGACAATATCCAGCAGTACTTTCAAAGCAGAGTGTAAAAACCAGTTCATATTGCACAAATCAATGCTTTTGTCCTGAACTAGCAACTATCTTCTCTGCTCAGGTCAGTGATTTTGTTTAGTTCTTTACCTGGAATTTTCCTTACTGCTTTTGAGCTGATAATACTAATTACAAGCAGCATAGTTAAGCAGGTTACTTGAAATAGGACTTAGAAACCTAGAAATCAGTCTCCATGTAAACAAAGTATATGAATCACACCAGTTCCTTCATTAAGGACTTGGACACATAGGATAAAAAACACTACAGAGAGCTGCAACTCCAACTGGAACTGCTCTCAGATGTATCCCTTAAAGCTAAGGTAATTCTGGGTTTATTATTTTCCTCCTAAACTTCAGTCTACTATTTGACAGCATACTTCACAGACCCTCAGGCATACCCTCCTCTGTGAGATGTTTTCATGTTCTGGTGTGACCATAGTTCTTGCTACATGGCTGCTCAGCACTGAAAGGAACTCCCAATGTGCCAGCTATGATGATATCTGAGCAGCAACACTCCTTGTTTTGTGGGTTTCCTATCAACAGGCAGCAGTTGCCCACTGGCATCATAACACACCTCACCAGTGCTCAGCCACATGTCTCCACTTGAATACCGCTACTTATCTCAGCTGGCAGCACCAGCAGGTGGTTTCCCAATCCAGCTGCAATCAAAAGGGTCGTTGATCAGGTATTATAATCACATATATGGCAGTTAATGGCTGTCAGACCCTTTGCATGCTGCTGCTTTTTTACTCCTTCAGTAGTTGTGCTATAAGGCATGGTGATTTATTTTTCCCCAAATGCTGTAACCCCCTATATACATCCTGTTTTCTAGGTTTTCTGCTGCTTCCCCAGGCATCCACCTGCCCTCTGTGTCATCCTCCTTCCCCTGATCACCTTTGCTTTTGTTCTACACCAGTAAGACTTATTCCTTGATCCTTTTCCTCAGCTATCCATGTTCCTCAAAAGCCTCCTGTAGGACTGAATATTTCTCTCAGTCTGTTCTATAAGGAGGATTAATTAGTTCCCCAAGCAAGCCAGTCTTTAAATAATAAGACCTCAGTGTCTTTGAAGTCAGACAGAGATCACGTTTTCTGACCTTACTAAAATTTGTCTTTCATTTTTGTTCACACATAAATTATATGAGTCTTTCTGTACAACCCTTCTCTAGATGATGACAGTACATAGAGAACTGTATATTCTCTGCCATAGAGTGAAAGCTTTGGTGGCAGGGCCAGAACCTTCTCAGTCTTCCAGCAAGATAACAAAAGCTTTTGGTTCTTAGTTTTCATATTTGTCTAATCCCCTAGCTTTCTGTGTAGATAGGTTCTGAGCTTGTTTCATGTGTTTGCAGAAGCTCTTGCTGAGGACTTGGGGTGGCCACTGAAGCTTTTGCTGAAGTCTTTGTTTAGCAACAGTGGATTTAAAGCCAGAAAAACAGCCTAGGTTTCAAGAGAGGTGAGTAAGAAGGACTCATATTTGCGGAGGTGGGTGCAGGCTGTACATCTAAGACATTTTGTTTTTCATAAGGAGGTTGCAAACTAGTTCTGCAGGCAGAACTGCAAAAAAATCATATTCCAAACAATGTTCTAATACATTTTACAACAAAAGTTGCAGATATTTTCTACAACTGCATTCTATACCAACACATTTGGGAATAGGTTCCTGTTCATGGCTCTCAGCTCTGTTTTAATCCTGTATCTAGGGAAGACACCAGTGTTGGTGGGGACAACTCCTTTCCTTCCCTCTTTCAATTCTTACAATATACCTCAGGCAGGAGTTACACTGTACTCCTGGTAGATGCCAACCTCTGGCATTTATCAAAGTAAGTGATTCCTTGTAATTTACTTGGTGGCGTGACCTGGTTTAATGACTAACACGGCATATCTTTCCTCCAACTGTGTGTAAAACTGCTACCGACCTGTGTTACACACTAGCTAAAACCAAGTTGCTGTTAATTAATCAAATTCTTTCAGATGATTATAATCTGGGGGTTTTTTTTGTTTTGGGGTTTTTTTTGGTGGTTTTATTTTTTTTTTTTTTTGCATTACCTATGTCTCAGGTAGAATGCAGGTTCCTTCATCTGCTCTTTTTAGGAAATGTTTTCATCCATTCTCTTAAGTCACTGGCAGAACCCAGCCTACACTTCGCCTACACTCCAAATCTAGCAACAGTCCACCAGCACCTTTGGTCTTTGGAGAAAATAGTCGTCTTCTTTGAAGAGCCACAGTATCTACTCTGTATCAAACTAGCCTTGAAGACCTTATCACTATCTGTGAAGTCCCCTATCTGCTTAATCATAACTATCTTTGTGCCCTCTTCCCTCCAATTTGGAAAGAGTAACACTGCAGACTAATGACCCAAAACTTGTAAAAATCCACATATATTTTTCTTCCATGATGGAAAACATGTCACTCTGCTCTTTGCTGCTGAGTTCTTAAAAAGCCATAGCAAGATATGAATGTTGTTTAAATGTATTTTGTATCTAGGAGTGGTATGAAACAAAATAATCTGTAGAAACTTTTACTTACAATGTAAGATCAAACCTCACACTTGGAATTTCACTAGGAACCGTTTTACCCTTTCTATCCTTTTGTGCTGCTGTAGGCTGCTTTATAGGAGGCAAATGAGCTGTAGCTGACTGTGACCTTTGCCTCCCCAACCTGTAACCCTAAGACCTTTTACCCTGGTCATGCCCTGGCAATAGAACTTGCCACATGTAGATAACTCATCGAGCCTATCCTGTATTTGAAAACCTATTATTAGATAACAGCATTAAAACCAACACTAACAGCAAATACTTTCAGCAAATGAACTATAGATTCACTTTTAATTAATATCTGTGCTCTTAAAGGCAAGTGTTTGATTATTCATGGAGTGAGAAGATGCAAGGGCTGCAAATGCAGCTGAGAAATTAGTTAATGAGTTGTAATAATATACCAGTGGGAAAGGTTCCTGTTGCTTGTGCTGCATCAGGCATTGTCATGGGACAGTATAATATAATTCCTATATCACATATGGTAACCATAATGTGCTGCAAGGGAACTGTATCTATTTTGGTCATCCTTTGTGCTTGACAGCTCTCAAAGTGACACCAAATTATTCTTCTGATCTTATGGATTCCTGTGGAGATGCTTCTCAAATGCTGATCTAAGACATGTGAGAAGAGCTTCTCTTGAAGTAGTGTAGTCATACAGCATATAGAAGTTAGATTAATTGTAGCTCAGCTTTACCCTTTGGAATTGGATACCTTAAGGGATTATCAAAAAAACTCAAGTATCTGAATTGCAGGTGTTTGAGCTCTGATGTATGCATGTTATGAATGCATACAGCAAGCCAGCTTCCTTCACAGAGGTGAAGGCTGACACATTCCTGGAGTGAAAATTACAATCTCTAGAATACCACATAGTCTTGAAAATATCTCCAGTTAATATTTTCCGAAAACAGAAGTGGTATATGTGGGGTGCTCTCTGAGGAAGCATACGTTTGAGTAAATCTTACTGCCTCTTAGAGGTCATCCATGACAAATGATAGGAGGTGTGCAGAACTGGCTTTAAATATATTTCAGAGTAGGAAGTCATTTCAACAAGAAAGAGGTGAAAATTTCAGATTGAAACATGCATCACATGAAAAAACTGCATATCTGATAACAATCTTTCGTGTTTCACATGTATTCAGTATGAGGTGCATTGGGAGGCAGTTAAGAGATCTGACTCAAATGTGATGAGATTGCTGATACAAGGTGAGGTTTACTAGGAAAGTGTGTTAAACTGGAAAGACAGCACACTGCATCATCAGTCTTTGACAACCTGTCAATAACCTGCTTGATAACCAGAAATAGTTTGTCAAGGCTCTAAGGGGGCCCTGGACTTCTCATAATGCTTATCAGTTCAGGGCATAGTCCTACATAGCACAGTGAGTAGTAGTCATCTGAGAGGTACATCTTCCCTAATTAGATATCTCTGAATGTTTTTTTAGCATTGCTTGAACAACGTGTATGTAAAACTATCTACTGTAACATTCTACTGAGAGCTGAATATTCCTTTTCTAGAGAATATTGAAAACTTCTTCACAAGAGGAAGGAGTTACACTGTACTCCTGGTAGATGCCAACCTCTGGCATTTATCAAAGTAAGTGATTCCTTGTAATTTACTTGGTGGCATGACCTGGTTTAATGACTAACGTGGCATGTCTTTCCTCCAACTGTGTGCAAACCTGCTACCGACCTGTGTTATACACTAGCTAAAACCAAGTTGCTGTTAATTAATCAAATTCTTTCAGATGATTATAATCTGGGGGTTTTTTTTGTTTTGGGGGTTTTTTTGGTGGTTTTTTTTTTTTTTTTTTGCATTACCTATGTCTCAGGTAGAATGCAGGTTCCTTCATCTGCTCTTTTTAGGAAATGTTTTCACCCATTCTCTTAAGTCACTGGCAGAACCCAGCCTACACTCCAAATCTAGCAACAGTCCACCAGCACCTTTGGTCTTTGGGCATAGTCCTACATAGCACAGTGAGTAGTAGTCATCTGAGAGGTACATCTTCCCTAATTAGATATCTCTGAATGTTTTTTTAGCATTGCTTGAACAACGTCTATGTAAAACTATCTACTGTAACATTCTACTGAGAGCTGAATGTTCCTTTTCTAGAGAATATTGAAAACTTCTTCACAAGAGGAAGGGGGGTTAGTGCTTCAGAGCAGCAGAATTAGTTTTCAAGATTAACAATGGAATGAGCATTGGTCAGTAAATACCAAGCCAATGGATACTATATGGAGGACCTGACTTGAAACTCAGGCTCCTTTGGAATTTTGTGCTGAGGGATGTGAGATGTAACAGAACCTAATAGACTGTCTAGAATGGAAATTAATTTCCCCAAAAGAAAATCGAGGGCATCTGAGATAAAAAGAAATTGGAATAATACATGATTTTATTCTATTAGAACTGCTCAGAAATTTGCAAAATGATCTTCTTTTTATGTTAAAAAAATGTAAAATAGGTAGTATGAAATCAGCTTACAAGAAACTACTGATGTGGGGATGTGGGGACAGACTGGGAACTTTTCTTCTATGAAGAGCTGCAAAAATTCCTTGCCTGCCAGACAGATTTCTGTCAGAAGTTTTTCAGCTTTGTCAGCTGTATGCTTGTCCACCCACCCGTAACATAGTCTCAGATTCATGACCAAAGTTTCAGTAAGCTGGCACCCCTGAAAGCTCCCATCCTATGTGCTCTTTTGGGGATCAGTAGCGCAGTGGTTTTCAGATTTGCTAAGTGCAGCCAAGTGGCACCTAGGAACTGCAGTTGCTTCTGTTGTTGGTAGGAGTTTAATTTGAAATACCTGAAATAAAATGCTTGTCATGATTTCATGATGAAATGTAGTGAGAATTTCCTCTTTCTGATGAAGCTTTGAAATTTCTGAAGACATTCTGGAACAACATGGAATAACTTCTCTTCCAATTTTGTAATACCTAACAGAAAGACACTTCTTACTTTCATCCAATCTAGGAGTTTTATAACAGGATGCCCAACACTGCCCCATTTACTTGCTTTAGCAGCAAAGTGGAGTTGTATCAGAAGATAAACTTGGCATGGTTAGCAATACAGGCCATACTTGATCTGACATAGCTTGCCTTATGGTATTTTGTTTCCACTCTTCACTTTGTTTTTTCCTTATTGTGCATTAGTCATGTCAGATTAAAAACTTTCTTCCTGAAAAATGAATGCATAGCCATTGGGAAGCAATTAGCAAACACAAGAAAAGACAGAGGCACGAGAATATGGAAAAGGTAGGTTATTCAGGGTAAATATAGCCAGGAGGAGTTTGCATTTGGAAGGATGTGATGATGGTTTATCAAACTTAAACTTTCTATTATCAGCTAGCACATTTTTTTAAGTTCTAAGCACAACTTCCTTTACTAGTTTGCTTAAGCAAACTTAGAGAGCAAAAGGTAATGGGAGATTGAACCTCTGAACTTTTATGGATGTGAGGAGGAAATGGGTAAATATTGTTACTAAATTATTGTGAATACCTCCCCCCCAAAAGAAAAACATAGGGAAGTTTCACAGATCTAAATACAGAACCTTTAAATAAACAAAGTAAAATACTGAGTAAACATAATTACAGCTGGAAGTCCCTCTCCTAAATACATCATTTAATCAGTTATATTACCCTATTTTGGATAGGGTAACAGAAACCTTTGAAAACTATCATAGTTCTCTGTGGTGAAATCAAACAATTCCTGTCATGTTTTGTGAGCTGGTTACTCATGAATGTATGAAGGCTGCTGCTACATAAAAGCAAGATTGTATGCCCACCGAGGATGTGGGAAACGCGTTATGGTTTGAGCACCCCTCTAGTAAGTTGGACTCCTGACTTGATGTGTCAGATACAATTAGTACTCAGTGATATAAGAGAGTGGCAATAATGATCCTTCTTTGTGGGTTGCAATCTTTAAGCAACTGATATTCTGCAAGCAGCAATGCATTTTGCTGCGGTACAAAGTGGAGATCAGAGTTACCATGGCTTTTCATCCTCTCTGACTGTAAAGAAAGTTAGGACAACCTAAAGGTTGTAGGTCTTAAATAAATACTTCAAAATAAAGAGAAACCTTAGGTCACCAATGCAATCAATATCCTTTCAAGGTCAGCATATCTCATGTCCTTCCTGCTTGCCAAACAGTATCTTGGTAGATTCATGAGAGTAATCTCTTTTGCTGACATTCAGGTTTGTTAAACAGATTGCAAGAAATACAGATGTTGCAAAGGGCATTTGCTAAAACATTCTGCATCTAACTGGTCTCCAGTCTGGAAAATGGTGTTGGACTAATTCACCTGATTTCCACTTCTCCAAATACAAAGAGAAACACAGTGGAACTTACATATCTTACGTGTTGTTTTAACCATGTATATGTCTCATGGGAAATATGCAATGAAATTATATTTATGGTCAAAAGAGAAAGCAAGGTTATACTTCTGATCCACTCATGGGTTTTCTTAAAAACTGTGAAAAGTTGTCCAAACAACATCATAGGAGGGTAATTAAGATGCTCACCTCTTTCATATCATTACTGCTGATATGGAGAATTAAGGTGTAAGGCTATCAGCCATATAAATAACTGCAATCCTGGTTCTTTTAATGAACCTGAAAGAACATTAGTATCAATGTTTAGGAGGATGGATTTGCTCTACAATCACTGTGAAAGAATGTTTATGTTCTGCTTTGCTTAGTTATGATGCTGGAAATATAGGGCTGTGTTGCCCAGCTTTTTGACTGATGATTGTATCGGTGTTCTATGATTCTGGACTCTCAGCTAAAAGCAGAATAAAAATACTGGAGCTCTTACAATTTCTAATCTTTTATTGTTTTTCAGTTTCAAGAGGAATAAATCCAGTGTCAGTGTACACAGATGAAATAAGATCCTTGGGCTAATAAATGCTTTTGTTTGTTGTTGCAGTCAGCCTCTGAGCACTCCTGTAGAACAGTGCAAATATAAACTCTGTGTCATATTATTGGCTTTCAAGGCACGAGTATAGGATTCCTCGTAGTGTTGAAACCTTTCACAGTAAATGTCTATGCTATAAATTTTGATGCGCTTCCTAGCTGAATGGATGCTTTGAGTGGAGACAGACTGGCTGGAGCTAAAGTAGTTAGCTTTGATTTACCTCTTTTCTATTGTTCAGTCCTATTGAGCCTTTGGAGTAGTGGTATCAAGGCATGTTGATTGACTTCAGTTTATAGATTGATATAAAATGAGTGCTATTTAACCTTGGCCAGCACCACACAACCTTATAACAATGTTAGTGGGATGAAGTAATGTGTAGATTTGTACGACAGAGACAATGGAGCATGATGTTTGCAAATAAATCCATTGATGGATGAGTTTTCTTTATTAATATTCAATGTATGCTTTTTGTGAAAGTCCTTGAAGGGTTTCTGAAATTAGCGACGTACTTGTGTAGAGTCTGTGTGTTTGCAATTCCTTAACCACCATTTATTTATATCTAGTCTGATTTGTAATGTTTCATTTGCATATGTTGGTCATATTGATGCAGTGCACCTCAGCTACTGCTTTTCCTAGAGGTTCCTGCTCTCCATCATTCACAGGATTTTCCTCTTTGCTACAGTTTGTTAGCTGTGGATGTAAGGAGAGCTAGTTAGTTATTTGTGGGCCTAAAATGAGTAATTAAAGAGTGATCCATTGTCTAAATCCTGTTCTGACACTTTGGGCTCCATCATAGATATCTAGTTGTTTCTGTTACTTCTTCTCAGATTAAACTGTAGATATTTATGGAGTTGAGTAATTTCCTTACTAGTTCTGTCTAGCTTCATAACTGAAAAAAGTATGAATTGTCTTTTCCTTTTGGTATCAAACAGTGATATCAGGGTTACTTTCCTGACAATTATTCACGAGACTGATTAACAGTTTTCAAGTCATCAATCCTGTGCAAAGCTCTTTGGCTCTGCTACAAACCATAGGTGAATTTTAAAGGGCTATCAATACTGACAGTTTTAAGTACTATACAGTAAAAAGGGCAAGGACTGGTGGGAAAAAAGGACAGACAGGCAACTGTGCTGAGAAAGATCAGCAGTCCTAAAATTGAACATATCCTTGCCAGCAGGGTTTTGGGAGGCAGTGTGTTAGCTTTATGTGAATCCTTAGTGGCCTTCTGAAAGGGAATGCCTGTCAACTGTGGCAGCTATTAAGTTATGGTCCTCCCAGCACATACTTAGTCCTCTGCATATTTGTCATGCAGTCTGGTGGCCCAGGGTTAAGCCAGAATTAGGATATTTATATCCTGAATATTATCGTCACTAACTCACACCAGAGTTAGATACAGTTAAGCTTTATTTGGCCATTGCATTAGAGAACATGTACTTGAGGGAAATTTCCAAAAAGAAGAGGAGAATCTCTGAGTGGTGTCAGCTGTTACCATACAGCAAAGCAACAGTTAAAAACTCTGCTTGTGTAAGTCTGCGTCATGTCTATGCATGCAGAAATCTGACCAGCACTAACATAAGTACCTGCTGCTACTGTGCATCATGCCACACTGTTCCTGCTCAGGCAAAACTGTCAGCAGTTGCAAGTTGAGCATAATCCCATCCTGTCAGGCCTTACTTTTTACTCTCCATGTCCTACAGATGAACTAATGCAAAGAAGGTGAAATATAGAATCTTTACAGCCTTTCATTAAAATAGAAGTCTATAGATGAATCTCTGTTTATCCTTTCTCATCTCTGTCAATATTCTCAGATCCACCCTTCCCATAGACTGACAAAAATGCTTAGCATTTAACTGCAGAGCTATATCAGGCTTAAGTTGAATTTGAAATAGTACAAACCTCCAATCCTCCAGGTCTTTCAGAGATCATGAAAATCCAAAGAATATACACAAAACAGACCTCTCAGATGGGGTGAATCTGCAACCTGTCTTGTGTGTCATAAAGGCTACATATTAAGTTTTACAGTTGGCTTTTTATTCCAAATGCAGAAGATAGATGTGAATAAGAAGTCTGCAAACAACTGGAAATTTATGGAGGAGAATGAGATATAGCCCACTGAGCTATCGAAACACTATCGTTCCCATCCATTAGTTGCAATGGACGGGAATTCCCTTTTAAAAGGCTAGTACTGCAAGTTTTGGATGGTTTGCTCTCATTGACTGGCTCTGTGTTTTGGATGCTGTAAATAATTCTAGTTAGAATATTCTTAAGATGGCGTCTGGGGAAAAAAAAATTATAATTGTGTCTTTTCTGTAAAAGATTCACATGTGAAAAGCAGTACAGTCAGGTTCCAGTGTACAGGAGAGAGCATGTGTAGAAGGTGAGGAGGAGAGATGCAGCTCCACAGGTGTAAAACCAACAAATGCGTGCATAGGCACATCCTTTGAAGTGGTTTCTGAGCCAAATCAGCTTGAAAGAGCCTGGGAACAGCTTTCATCATTTGTCTACTTGATGCCCTCCCTTGACTAGTGTCAAAAAGCTGGAGTGAGGGCTGAAAAAGACCTGCCTGTGCACTACTCCTTGTTCTGTCCCTCAGGCAGGATTCAGAGAAATACAGGTAGTGAATCTTATTTATTTTGACGTGTTTTGCATTTGAGACTAAGATAACCACCTGTCCAGTTAGCTGTATACAACACATAAAATATATGTGTGCAACTGACATTATTATTGTATTGGTAAAGTACAGGTACCCAGTAATATTTAAATATTCCAGACTATAAGTGCTTTTGCTTGTCTCTGAGCACACTAAGTGTGTCAATGTTTTTAAGTAGTTCTTGCCACAATATTGAATTTTAAATCTAAAATGGTCCCCTTTTAAACAACAGAGTAGATCTACATAAATGTAGTTTACCTAGCATTTCCAGGATGAATTGTAATTATTCAGGAAGACAGTTGTTCTCATTTCTTGGTGTGCCTCTGAATCACTTGAAATACATCTTGGAATTACCAAGCTGTGCTGCTCTAGAAGAAAAACAATAAGCTATGACTCTCTATTTATGGCTTTATATTGATAGAACATGCTCAGAGATTTTCCTTGATTTTATGGTGTCATCAACCAACATAAGAAAATATTATACATTCTCTCCTTAGCCTGACTTGTCTTACAAGGGATCTGATTCTAAAATCTCTACATTACTGATTTTTCAAGGTGGTTATAATCAGTTACTTATTATTGTTTCTCTACTTCTATACTAATTCTGCAGTTCAGTAGCTTTAGATATAAAAATACTAATCTTACAGAAGTAATTAGTTGGGAAATTAGTTTTTAAATTAGTTTTTAAAAGTATCTCCTCATTTACAATTTGGTCAAAACCTCCTCTGTTGTCAGAATTAAGCAAAATGACCCAAAAAGTAAGTTTTAGCTTAGAATTGTTTTCCATTTCAAATGTTTTTGTCAAATTAAAATGGGGGAGGTTAGGATGAAATTAAACTAAGCTATCAGAGGAGCAGGCATAAATCAAGAAGAATTCAGCTAAGCTAGGAAATTGGGGGAAATTCTGATGCAGAATCACAAACAATCTAAGGCTTCATATGTCAAATTGATACTTCAAATAGGTGCTTAAAATCAGTGGGCTAACATGGTTCGTACTGCATACTGTGACAATCATGTGTAGCAAAAGCACTCTCTGGTAGATTCCACTACCAAGAATAATTTCCTGGAGTTTCCCAGGATTTGTCCTTGTGCGTGTGCGAGCCTCTTGGAAGACCGTCATCCAATCTTGAGGACCCATATCCATGTGACAAAGGTGTGTTGAGGTGTGAAGAGAACTGGTTCTCAGTGAGAAACTTGCAGACTCATTGCTTTCCACAAATTGTGAAAGGTGTACTTAATGAACTGCTACCTACCTGCCTGGAAGCAGCAAACACCCACATTTTATTTCTATGTTCCTTCACTACTGTTGTAACAGTATGGTTGATTAGCTTTTCTTCTAGCAGAACTCATAACTTCGGACTGTATTGGACTATTCTTGTTTCTTTCTTAAAGGGCATACTTTCTAATCTCTGTAATTCTACTGTGTCAGTAGTTGAGGTCATTTGGTCTAATTCCAAGTCAATTGCCCATGTGCATTTTCATCATACGATTGTTAAGAGAAAAAGCCCAGCATCATACTGAGCCACCAAGTGCATAATTTCTAGGAGTCTTACATTCCATGGCAATGTCAGTGTGCAACTTAGTGGGTATATTTGCGTACATGTTTTTCTAATTCTGTCACCACAAGTTTCAGAGGCAGTTGTTAGTGTGCTTTCAAAAATCTGTTCTAAATGACAGAAGTCCCTCAAAACTGGATAAAATATTCCTAAGTCAATGTTAATTATATACCACTTGGACACCTCTCACAGTTAAACGTCTTTCTTAAGGAGCTAACAGTTACATCAGAATCTCATCTTTTGCTAGAAGAAATACACATATAAATAAAGACATTCCACAATCTGGTCTGTTGAGTAAAATATGAAAAAGGAACACTGCAGGTTTAGATATCTTTAGGTAAATAAATAGGCTTAAGCATGTATTTTTATTTAAAAATTAATTGTTATTAGCCCAAATCCTTTAGGTTTTTGTGAGCTGTATCTTGGTTTGGTTTTGATTTTTTCCCCTTTTTTGAACACTTGACACTGGCAAACACACCATACTATTCCATGATAACAAATTCTGAAGACATTCAAACTCTCTTGTTTTACTGCAGAGAATAGTGTCATCCAGCAGTAAGATTTAGATGCCCATGTTATTTGCACATAAGTATGTTGTTAGTATTTCACTTCTCAGAAATCATTACCTTTGTTTTACATTTGATGAAACAGAGCCAGAAACTGAGGAATACAGATGGATTTTGGTAAGCAAATATATTGGGATACATTACCTGCAATGGAATATATCAGATGTACTTGAAATTAGAACAGTTTTCAGTTCCAAGATGAATGAAAAAGGTTTCAATACGCTTGTTTCATTTTCTGTTTACAAGATGCATCTATGTTTGCAGTGTTCCTATATGCATAATGTCAGGTACTACTGTTTTCCTTGGCATGGATTTTTAATTTAAAGTAAGATTATTTTACCATGGGCATTTCTTGTGAGAAACACCACTGTGTGAAATGAAAGTATAAAATCCCAGTCTGGTTTGCAATTTCTTTTTTACTCTGAAACTTTCAATTAATTTTTCTCAAGTTCCACCTCACCCATCCCTTTCCCCCACCCAAGATTTCATTCTTCAGCCTGGTAGGGCATAAGCATTTTCTTGTGTGAAAGGAGAACACCTTTCTTTGAGGATTTGTTAGCAACCATGTTTACACACTGCCTGACTGTATTGAGAGGTACCGATTTACATCTCTATTCCATTTGCTCTGCAAGATCTTCATTCTGCTTCCCAGTTAGCAGAGCACTGCTTTGTGTATCCTTTATAATGGCGAATACATCTTTTCTGCTTCATTCTGACTCTAAACCAAAACATGTGGAAGAATCAGATGATGCCAGCACCTTTATGTTACAGGGATTTGATCAATCATGATAGGATATTCAATACTCAGACTTCAGAAAATATCCCAAGTCAGAAGCAAAAACATCTGGGCTGCCTTACAGCTGCTGACACTAGCAGCCCAGGTTTTCTACTTGTTTGTCTCTGAGTCAGAAAATCTAAGCCCTGAAATTCCTGGTCCCAAGGAAGCTCAATGGCAGGTTGTCCAGCTACCCTGCAGCCCCTGTCCCCACTCCCACATGGGGTTGTGGACATGATACTCTGTCCTGTGCCCAGTTCTTCAGAATCTGACTTAATGTGCTGGAAGGACATTCTTTGAAGACCTGAATTATTTGATAATCCTGTTAATAAAGTGTATGCAATCCATATTTCTATGGGATGTTTTGGCTTGGGGCCTTTCTTGACAACAGTGTAATTCAGAAGATTGTTCTGCTTGCTTGCTTGCTTGCTTCCTTCCTTCCTTCTAACCTGGTGCCCACTGTCTACTCAAACACAGAATTCAGACTGTCTTCTGTCCTCTTCAGATCTCTAGTTTTTGTTTTGGTGTGAGAATGACATACTTTTACTTGGATTACTCTGTGGAGTTCATGGAGCAATTCTGGTCTAAGATGTGCAGCCCTTTCTGGCTTGAGCAAATAACTTTAACATACCAAAAATGTGCTTAGTTGTCTAGTTGAGTTGCAGCTAAAAAACCTGAAATAACAGTACAAATAACTCTTGTTATTCATCTTACATGATAAAATATTGTTAGTTTTTAAACATGCATTAGGACAGGCAGCAATAGTTAGCTGAGCAAAAATGTGCAGTAAAATTAGACTGAGAGATGAGATACAATTGGAAGTGTCTACTCTTTTCTGTTTCCAAACTCAGATTCATTCTTGGCTGTTTTCTGTGAGTTGCTTCAAACCTCTGATACATAGAATCATAGAATGGTTTGGGCTAGAAGTGACCTTAAAGATTATCTAGTTCCAACTCCCCTGCCATGGCCAGGGACACCTCGCACTAGATGAGGCTGCCCAAGGACCCATCCAACCTGGCCTTGAACACCTCCAGGGATGGGGCAGCCACAACCTGCCTGGGCAACCAGTTTCAGTGCCTCAGCACCCTTGTGGTGAAGAATTTCTTCCTAATGCCTAGTCTAAATCTTCCCCCCTCCAATTCAAAGCCATTGCCCCTCATCCTGTCACTACATGCCTCTGTCAAAAAGTCCCTGCACAGCTTTCTTGTAAGCCCCCTTCAGGTACTGTAAGGTTGCTATAAGGTCTCCCTGGAAACTTCTCTTCTCCAGGGTGAACAATCTCAACTCTCTCAGCCTGTCCTTATATGGGAGGTGCTCCATTCCTCTGATCATCTACATAACCTTCCTCTGGACCTGTTCCAGCAATTCCATAACATTCTTATGTTAATGATTCCAGAAGTGGACACAATATTCCAAGTAGGGTTTGATGAGAGCAGAGTAGACAGGGAGAATCACTTCTCTCGGCTTGCTGGCCATGCTTCTTTCGATGCAGCCCAGGACATGATTTGCCTTCTGGCTCATGGGTGCATATTGCTGGCTCATGTTGAGCTTCTCATCAATGACCACCCCCAAGTCCTTCTCCACAGGGCCACTCTCAACGTCTTCATCCCTTGTTGTGTATTGAATCTGCGGATTGTCCTGACATAGGTGGAGGACCTTACACTTGGCCTTGTTGAACCTCATGAGGGTCACCAAAACCTGCTTCTCTAGCTTGTCCAGGTCCCTCTGGATGACATCCCTTCCTTCTGGTGTGACAACTCTACCACTTATCTTGGTGTCACCTGCAGACATCATTGAAAATATTAAACATCATCATTAGAAAATATTAGACATCATCACTGAAAATATTAAACAGCACAGGTCCCAGTATGGATTTCTCTAAAGGACAGCATTCATCATTGATCTCCATTTAGACATCAAACCATTGACCACACTCTCTGAATGCAACCATCTGACCAGTTTTTATCCACTGAATAGTCCACTCATCAAATCCATATCTCTCTAATTTAGAGAGAAGAACCATGGGTGACTGTGTCAAAGGCTTTAGAGAAGTTCAGATAGATCACATCCTATGCTTTTCTTGTGTCCACTGATGTGGTTACCCTATCATAGAAAGCCACTATGTTGATCAGGTGGGACTTGCCCTTTGTGAAGCTATGCTGGCTGTCTCTAATAACCTGCCTGTCCTCCCTGTGGTTTTTTGCATAGCTTCTAGGAGGATCTTAACAGTCACAGAGGTGAGGCTGACAGGTCAGTAGTTCCCAGAGTCATCTTTTCTACCCTTAGAAATGAACACAATGTCGCCCTTCCTCCAGTCACCAAGGACTTCTCCTGATTGCCATGACTTTTCAAGTACCATGGAGAGTAGCTTGGCCACCACATAAGCCAATTCCCTCATGACTCTGGGATGCATCTCATCGGGTCCCATAGACTCATACATGTTCAGTTTCCTCAAGTGATCATAAAATTGATTCTTCCTTACATGGGGAGGGATATAATCCCCTGGTCCTCTTCTTGTTGTCCACTGACCCAGGAGGGGTGAGGAGAGTGATTGTCCGTGATAACTGAAACAAAGAAGTTACTGGCTACCACAGCTTTCTCCTTTTTCATTAGTACGAGGACACTGTTTTCATTCATCAGTTGTGGTACACTTTCTTTAACCTTCCTTTTATGATTAACATACCTGTAGAAGCTCTTCTTCTTAGTCTTCACTTCCCTTGCCAAGTTCAGGAAGGTGCCTTGTCTTCTTGACCCCATCCCTGCACAGCTGGGCCGTGTCCCTGCGGTCTTCCCAGGTCACATGTCCCTGCCTGCACTGTCTGTGCAGTTCCCTCTTGCTCTTCAGTTTGACTAGCAGATCTTGATTCTGCCACACTGGTCTCTTCCCTTCCTTGCCCAGCTTCCTGGGGACTGACTGCTCTTACACTCAATAGAAAGCATCCTTAACTTTCCAGCTCTGTTCTGCTCCCTTGTCCTTAAGGACTATTTCCCAGGGATGTTATTGACTGACTCTGTGATGAGCTGGAAGTTTGCTTTCCTGAGATTTAGGATCCTGACTATATTCCTTGACTGTCTCATATCCCTCAGGACCTTGAACTCCACCAGTGCATGATCACTGCAATTTTCTGCATTTTCATTCACTGTACTGGACAACTTGCTACCTCATGTCAAACCACCCTTTAGCCTCCTCCTGCATTTTTCATTTCCCTATCTGTAGCTTGGATATAGCATCAAAATGTGCAAGAGTGACACAGAAATGTTCCATAAATCTTTCTCCTGTACCCATCCCTCTGTGTTCACCTGATTAACTTGTTACCAAGTCATGCCCATCTGGACCTCAGCTGCATGCTGCTGTTTCCTCTTCTGTGCAGTAAACAGTGCAGGCAGAGCAATGCTGAAAGGGGTGGTTGTGGAAATAATCACCTTTACTGTAGCAAAATGACCATAGATGACAGGAAAGAGAACAGGAAGAACATACTAGTAGAGCGGATTAAAAGCTTTCTAATATTTTTCATAGGAGCTAGTCATAATTAAACCAGAAGGGAGAAGGGATATATTACAGCATGTCTTATGATTCAAACTCTATCCTGAGTTTCCAAATTTATTAGAAGTTTTTAACACAATTCTCAAAATTTCAAGCACACATTAAGTTTCAATTTACCCCTTAATTTCACATTTTTCCTTAAAACTTTTAACTCATTTATAATAATAAGTAATCATATTAAGGAGGCCTCAATCAAGATGAAAGATTTCTAACATGACAAAATAAAATGATACAGTTTATCTGGTCCAAGCTATTATTCCCAAGTGGGTAAATTTGTCATACTGCCCTACCCTTCATTTACTTCTCCCATTTCAGCATGGAAAAAAAGTTGCAAAAATCTCAAAACCACTTATGGAATAGAAGGACGATTTTCCATTTAGGTTTGGAGAGTAGATATTGCATGAATAATATTGTTCTTTTCTCTTCTTTTAGTTTGCCTTTTACTTCATTTCTCTTCAGTTACATGAACAAGGGCTAGAGCTATCACAGTATGAAATTCAGTGACTCAGACAGAAAGTATACATCTTCCTGCACTATGATGAAAATAACTTTTAAATGTAATTTCTTAACTAAATATGTGTGTTTACAGCACATGAAGATATCCAAAAGTATGAAAAGGAATTAAAGTCTGGGAACACGTCTAAATATAATGCTCTCTTCGGGCTCAGAATGGCAAATTTTAAATTGTATCTCTCTGCATCACTCATGCTTTTTGTTTTATTTGAGGTATTTTTGTTAAGATAAATGGCAGTGCAGCTATTGAAACTGGTATTCATGAAAAAAATTAATTCACAATCTGAAAGAAGAGAAAGCTACTGCATTTTTCTCCTCTGACTAAACTGAAAGTTGTTGTTGTATTTACAATATGCAGTATTCTGGAGAGAGAACGAGGCTTGTGTGGGACTGGCCTCCCAGAAAGATCAAGCAGCGATGGCAACAACAACGTTGTTGTTTAGTGGTTTTCAGAGGCACATTCAAAGCCTTTACAGTAAAAAAAGTACATAAAAACCCTTTAAAGAAACACAGCCAAATATTACATTTAAAGCAGAGGTGAAAACATGGTCTATAATAGACTAGGAAACACATTCCTAAGAGACATCCTTCCAGACTCTTGAATGATACTAGAGAAGATACCTGCAAGTTAGAACTCAGAATAGTCTTGACAGTAAAACAATCAAACATTGTAAGAGTAATTCTAAGAACCATTTTTAGAAACTATTTTTTCTGTAATTTTGCATAACACTAAGTACTTCTGTACAGTGCTAGAGCACAATGTAATTGCTAATTAAATATTCTTCCTGAAACTTGAATGAGCTACATTGGCTGCATTTACACCGCTGAGTAAATAGGATCCATGAAGCATGCAAGAGCTTTGAACTTCTGGTTGCTGAGACAGATTGATTATGAACTCTCTTCTTTGCTCTCTTTGAGTCACTCTGATTAACCTTGTCCAAGATGAAGATATTCTTGGTTCCAGGTATCTTCAGAGGCCATTCTCCACAAAAGGAAGTGCAGATATTGCACCAGAGTTCACTCCCTCCACAGTACACACTCCTCTAATGCAATCCTGTCAGTCTTGCATCCCCTAATATCTTTTCATACCTTGTTTCTACCACCTAGGGCAAGCAGCCAGTAGCCTGAATTTCTGTCTGTAAAAATCCCCTCCAGCATAGCACATTCTTCACTTTACTTTGCACAATCCCAGATTCTCTTTCCAGAAACCTTGACATTGTTCCATAGGGCTCTTGTGTTTAGTTGAACAGACCTATCAGCTGGATCAGGTGAAGGTCTGTGCAGACCAATACCCATCAGAAGAATTGCACCCAGCTGCTCCAGCTAAGAATATAGTAGCAGGAATATAACAACATGCACACTGATCAGAGCAATACTTCTCTTCTTATGCTCTAATACTTTATCCTTAGGGATTTTCTGAGCTAGACATTTTTTCTTCTCTTTGATAGCTTCTACAACATGAACACTTGTCTCTAAATATGAGATATCGAGCATGTATTTCAATTTGCCTAAGTATGTGCAAATGGCACTCAGCCCTACTCCATACCCTTACTAGGATTTGGGGGAAAAAAGAGTTTTTAACTGCTTGTACAGTACTAAGCCTCAAAGATAGCCTCCACTGTCACGAAGACTGCAGTTTTTCTCATGGTTTTTTTTCATGCAATCACTTCATTCTAGCAGCAAAGGCTTTAGGAAGTTAACCAAGCTATCATGAGACTTGGTGACAATGAGGAGGCCACAGAGCATCTGACCATAGGACCAGGATCTGAATTCAGAGTTTTCTTGTTCCAACATCATTTTTTTTTCCTTCTGCTTTTTTTTTTTTTTGTTTGTTTGTTTTCCCAAAGGTTTGCTAGGGCTTCAAGGGCTTTTAAAACAGTAATATCTTGTAATTAACTGCCTTTTATAGCTTATGAAAAATACTATATCCTGTAAAAACTGCTGTTACTTTTTTTGCATGAAATGCAAACATTGGCGAGAGTATCTCAAGCAAATTGAAACCTGTGTATTATCTCTCTTGGCAATGCCTAAGTCATGGCAATGTAGTAGTCTGTCCTGGAGAAATATTGTTCTTGGTATTACTCTTGGATGCAGATGAAGAGATTGGATTTATGAATGCATTTTGTGTTGAGGGGTATAATCTTTGTTCAATTTAGCAATTTTAACAGGCAATAATGATCAAAATAATTGCATTTTGTACATGGGCAGCAAGAAAATATTACTGCAATTTAGAAATAACAACAACAAAAAAATCCCTGTTTCATAATCATTTGCCTGTTTCAGTCTGGGTGTTGTTTTTTCTTTTTGTGGCACACCCAACCCAGGTAGATTATGTGTGTATTTCCCTATTTATAGCAGTGAAAACACACACTTAAGCATTATATAAGTTATTTTAACTCAAACAGAAGTTGTGGGTGAATACTGAAATTTTTGACTGTGACTCTACAATAAGAAGACTCTTCAATGCTGAAGGTGTAAACTATATGAACATGATAGTTCCTTTTGGTTTTTAAATTCCTGACTAAATGTGGATTACTAGCAGATTGTTCTCTGGTGCAGTTGAAGGAAAAAATGTGGATTCTACACACACAAGTTAAATTACCATTAAACTAAACTACAAACCCCACAGAATGGAGTATCCCCACAGGCCAGGTGCTGATTACAAAATCAGCTTGATGCTTTTTTGGGAATGGTGCAAGAAATGGCTGAGGAGATTCCTTTGAACCACAAGAAAGGCTTTGTTTGCATAATTTTCCTTGTGGGATCCAGGTTTAGGCTGGTTCTCATTTTATCTGCAACCTGTTCCCCACCTTCACATGAGTACTCACAAAGCGGGGGCTTCAAAGCTGACAGCACTGGGCTAACTCCTCTTATTGAAAGCACTGGCAAAACTCCCAGTGGCTTCAACAAGAGCAAGATTAGGCCACCTCTGAGTGCTTTGAAAGACTTACCCAAGGCAATAAGCCCAGCATTGGTTCACAGAAAGGAAAGCAGACAAAAAAGGTATGAAGAAAGGGAAAAGAAGAATCATTGTTCAGTTACCTAAAGTCCTTTAACAGAATAAAGACCCTAATTACATATCACTGTCTAGGTTCTCTGTGGCTGGTACATGAAGGCTGGCATTGGACACTTACTCATCTACTTAAGCCATGCATGAGAGCCAAAAGAATGAGGGTCCTTTCCCTGGTCACCATGTGTAGAAACTGCTGGTAATCACACTGTTTACATAGTGCAAGAGCAAGGAGAGCTCCAGGCTCACAAGTCTGACTTATCAGGCAGCAAAGGTGGGCTGGCGGGGGACAGTGCATGCTTCATCCTTTCCCTCTGCAGAACATGAATTGTCTTGGCCCACAGTCTTCTGAGGTACTTAACTGTCATTTGTTGGACATACGTCCATCAAGTAGCACTCAACTCACATCACACCTCATCTTTTTATAACTCTAATAATTATTAACCTGTGCCTGGCTTTGTATAACTCTCATTATGCAGGTGCTTTTCTGGCACAGAGATAAATTACATAGCCATGATTTTGGCCCATAACGGGGAGACCACAAGAAACATTCAGATGGTACTTGACACTTCAGTCTCAGCTTATTCATATTTCCTATAACTGTTTCCTCAGTGTCCTCCTTACTCTCTACAGGTTGTGGAGAGGAGGGTGCTGGCCTCTTCTCCCTAGTGACAGGGGACAGGACAAGAGGGAATAGCCTCAAGCTCTGCCAGAGGAGGTTCAGGCTCAACATAAGGAAAAAATTCTTCACAGAAAGGGTCATTAGGCAAAGGAATGGTCTGCCCAGAGAGTGTGTTGACTCGCCTTCCCTGGAGGTGTTTAAGTTGCAGGTGGTTGAGGTACTGAGGGGCATGGTTTAGAGATTGGTAGGAATGGTTGGACTCGATGATCCAGTGGGTCTCTTCCAACTTGGTTATTCTCTGATTCTATGATTCTCCTCCTTTTATGGTGCACACAAAAAAAATAGGGAATTATGAAGCCAAAATTTAAAAAATCTTGTTTGATTGGTTTGGGTGGTTTTTTCCACTAGCAGGAACCTTGAAGAAATTTAAGTTTCTTGTGTGAAAATTTGCATGTCCCCTTGAGGATTTTGAAAAATATAAAGAAGTAATTTTCCTTCAGGTGAAATATCTTGGTGGTAGAACTGCACTTCTTGTTAGGTAGATGAACAATGGTAAGTGCTCAGACCTGGTAGTGGATTATCTTCTATGCCGAAGAAAACATTGCTATCCATGGGGCAGTAACCATCTGTAACTTTGAACTTACTTTCTAGGTTTTGAAGCCACAGATCTCTGCAAAATGGGATGTGTGTTGTTTGTACATCTTGTTCCTTTTATTCTCATGAACTTTTTGCTCTTTTTTTCTAAAAAAAGCATTGGTGAGTATTCATCTGCCTTTGAGGAAGAGAATGAAATTGGATATGGAGGTTCTTGGCAGTGCCTGGCAGGTGTTTTCTGGACTTATAAGAATAAAAAAACCCCAACATTTTGTACCAGTAGCTTAAACAATGGGTCAAACACAATTCATGGGTAAACTTGACATCTTTATAGCTTTGGCAAAGTCAGCCCTGTCACTAGAAATTGTAAATGTGACCTTTCTGAGATTGATACAGCAAGTAGTTATTCATCAAATGACTTGAGCACTCTGATACCCCTTTGAAAGAGGATTCAAGAAATCTAGGGAAGGCCTGACACATGATGTTTCTGGTTAATTGTATTTGGCTGCACATTACTTACTATGCAGTGGGAATGATTTTCTACAGCTTTTATTACAATTGTTTAAGAGATTGTCCTGTGCTTGGCAAAAGACTAGTATATTTTGGGAACTTGAAGACATTTTGGTCCAATGTATTGTGTTACAGGCCATGGCTGTGTGCAATGCTTTGCTTTGTGTCACATTGTAAAAAATAATTTGAGTTTGAATTCAACAGGACTGAATTTTTGACACTATTTGCACTAAATTGGAGACCTTCAACCTGAACTTCTCTTTTCTTTTGCCTCTAATATTGCGCAGACTTTGCCACCTTCTGCAGGTAGGCAAAGAGAAGTAGATTCAAGTCTGTGCTGCCTTGAAGTGAGTTATATTGAAAGTTTTATTGGCAACACTTTTTCATAAGAAGGGGACTTCGGAAATTGTGCAGGCACTTCACACCTCTCATGAATGGTCCTGATTTCTCACCTTGCACAAAGTGACTTGCCTCTCACAAATGCTGACCTTGTGACTGGTGTAGATAGATTATTATTTTTCTCGTTGTTGTTCATGAATTTTCTGTGCTGCCCTGGAAAACTGAAAGGGTTTTGCATTGGCCCATGGCATACCAGTATCACTGTACAAGAATTTGCCCTGATTTTCAGAGTAGAACACTTATATCTCCTGCTGTCATCTGACAGGAGAACAAGGATTTTATGTAACAGAGCTGCTAGTACATATCTTGCCTCAGGCACCTAATTGTCCATGATTTTTATTTTAACTGATATTATTATGATAAACCCAGTGAGTTTTATTTACAAATTCCTCCATTCCCCCTTTATGTCATGAGGAACTGGATACAACGTTCAAAACAGCGAAATAAAAGTAGAAGATTTTGGCATCCCCTTTAAGCTACCAAGACTGTCATATTTGCATTGGTGCAGATTCAAAGCTAGATATTCCTTTTTGGCTTTGTATTAGCATCTTTCTTGCACAATTTCATGACCATGAGTTGTGTCTTAGTACATTTTAAATGTGAAAGCAAAACTACTGATGCATGATAAGCAGAGAGTGTTTGGAAGAACAGTCACTTGAAAGCATGCCATTCATCTATCTGAAAATAACCTAGGAGTTTGACACTCACACAAAAATTACAGCTGGTGTTTTTGCCAAAGAAATGCTCCTAACTAGAAGTTTGTATCCAGAACTGGGCAAATAATTTATTTGGGGGGCTCATTTGCAGATGTACAAGAATTTATTTTGTGTCAACCTGGAATGAATTGTTCAGCCAAATGAAAAGTAGGGAAAATAATAATTTTCGAATGAGAACAAGTTTTATGTTTTGGGAAGGGTTACTTATTTCCTTGTTCATTCTTAATAGAACTGATGTTGATTTCCAAGTGCTTCAAGCTAAATCCAAAGTATTCCAAAACTAAAATGCTGATATTTTTCTGATTTGAAGACCTTTTTTCCCCTTACAAAAAAAAAAAAAAAAAAAACAAAAAAAAAACCATAATTGCATCACTGTTACTCAGGAAAAAAAAACCTTGACCAAAACCATTTTGCTAGCTCTAGCTGTATCTTTTCATGGTATGTCTCCACTTTTTTTAATATGCAATGGTAATGTGCTAAAATTCAAAAGTTAGTGCAACTTCAGTAAAACTACACAAAAGGTCAAGTCAGCACAAGAGACAAAAGGAACTATGATACTTAGCTTTTATTTACAGCTGTTAAGCTAATGGATATTCCTACAGACATCAACATAATCAAAGCAGGCAGGACTACATTTTTTTTTTCCCTTTCTTTTAGCAGACCTTGGGATACTTTTGACACATCTATTTGTCCATATGCTCAGCTGTGATCTGGGAGTGGGAAAAGGTAAATGTTGTTAGAACAGGAAATCACATACAATATAAGATAAATGCATTGTCATTTTTACATTTCCTTGATACCACAACTCATTGATACCAACTCATTAAAGAAGTAGAATATAAACTTATGGCCTGAGTAAGTTAGCAGTTTGGATCAAATACACATTTAAGTATCTGTGAAGTTGAATGAAAGTATCTGTGAAGTTCAATGAATATAACAAAAACCATTCTCATAAATAATCTTTCCAGTTGCTAATGTGTGTTTATACCTCTTTTCTATCTACTTTCCATTTGGTTCCAGGAGCCAAATTTGTACAGTGGAATAATATTGAAAGCAGTGAATTTTAAACCACTATTGAGAACTTTCAGAGAGAGTAAATTTCAGACTTAGTGTAAAGATAACCTGCACTGAAATTATGGTGTATTTTTTATTATTATTATTATTATTTCTGCTATTATTATTATAACTATCATTATTATAAGTATCATCATATTATTTTTAACCCATTTAACATGAACTGCATGTTAAACCAAAGTAGCCTGAGATTTTAGTGGCAGATTTTACACAAAGGTGCAAACAACAATGCAGTGGCCATGAAAACAATGAAGAACTCTGAAGAGAGAATGAATTTGAGGGAGTTTTAGTTTGTTCACAGACAATTCACAAATGAAGGATAAACATACAATAAAGAAATACTGAGGTGCACTGGTCACTTTTGGGGCAACAACTGCCTGGTCAATACGAAAGCAGTGACAGGCTAACTGGTAGTCATGGAATGTGGGTCCCTTAATTTGGAGGAAATTTTATGTCAATGAGACATTTTCTGCAACATTCACCAGTCTTTAGACTAGGCTTTAAGTCGGCAGCTGTAGCAACAAGAAAATTGACATTTACTGGCAATTGTGCTTTGAAATGCAAGTTCAGATCTAGCCATTGTCATGCTATAACTTGTTACAGGAAGACATCAGAGTTGCTTTACTGCATTTGTGCTTTGTGTAGTCTTCTGTAAACATCAGAGCATGACAAATGGTAGCATTAAGATAGTCTCTGCAAGTCTGATGCTGACTGTAGTCCAAAAAAGGTACATTATCCAGTTCCTTGCTGGAAACCAGCAGCACAGTGAGCACATAGGTAAAGATCTGAACAGTAGGATGAATCATGTGGGCTGATGGGCTGGGAGACAGTATCAGTAGAAAAGGCTGATGTGACAGTATTCGATTCATTTAATGACATAGGAAAATTCATTGGCTTGAAAAGTGAGTGGAGATTACTGTGATTTCATAGGTTTGGCTTGCCAAGGTGCTGTTGATCAGTTATTGGGGTGTAGATGGGCATTTCTTTTGAAAAAATGGAAGTTCCCATTCACAGATGTGAGTGAAATTAAATGTTATTTTCTACTGTTGCATTTGAGTTGTAAAAGGAAAAGGTTCGAAAGCTTGGTGAAGACTGAGGTGTTCTGGGCTCATTCCTCTGCCATCTCATATGAGAAATAAAACTGGATTTTTGTTCTCCAGACACTCTACAGTATGTTAATCCAGGGACTACATATTTGAAAAGTGTCCTACATTCCTTTTCTAGAACTGAACTTGGGTTCTGCTGAAGTGGTTAGAAGTAGGCACTTAGATTGTGCATAACTCAGCCCTTTGCTTGTGAGCATGAAGCACATAATCAGAAACACTCGAACTGAACTGAGATAACATTCCATGCTGCACCACTGGCACATAAAAATGTGTGAGTTTGGAGTTTCTTGACTCCATATGAACAGGAAAATAGTTTAAGTTAAGTATTTTTGAGCTAAGGATGAAAGAACAAGACTGATCTTGATAAACAGACTTTTTGTTTTAATGACATCTTAAAAAAACCCTCAAACAATCTTGGAGGACAGTGCCTTCCCTGCCGTTATGGAGTGCTTCCAGGAACATCTAGAAGAACAATATGACCTCCACGTCCACATGTTTCCTGTACACTTTGATATCTTGCAGGCAGCAGGATCTTTGTGTAAGCACCTAAAAAAGTTGTTACTGTGCAACCACTAGGTGAGCTCTGGCATCAGCAGAGTCACATCCCTTTAAGAGCAGCCTGTGCCCATACTTTAGGCTGTGTAGTGTAGCTGTAGCCCTTAGATCTTATATTTTCATGCACTTATTTTATATTTACTAATTTCAGTAAAGATTGTGGCCTTGAAAATGCACATCATTACTTTTTCTACAGCCAAAGTTAGTTCAGACACATGGTACAAGTGATTTGAAATCAAAGTTTTCGTTTCATAAAACAGTGACTACCTGTCACGTATTTGAAGTCTGACTGATAAATCTAGTATTTATTTTGATGTTTTCCTGCTTCCAAATCTGTACTTTTCTGAAGTTCTAACTGGTTCATAAGAAGCAATGGACAATATTAGTATTGCCAGAGGGAGTGTGTAAGCTACAGCCATTGGGAAAACTGACATGGCTCTTTTTAGCTGAAACTCCTGCTGAGAGCTGAATGCTATGGGAGAGAGAGGTGAGAATTAGCTACTTCTGTTATGAATGACAAGGTTCTTGGAAGCTTTTGGTAACAAGAGGTGCTGAAAAGTGTGACAACCAAATCCCCATCTCCTAGCACTAAGCATGTCACTTCTGCGACATTCTTGACCTCTTCTAACCCAGTGTCTGGGAATTTGAGACTTACTCTTTGGTCTACCACATGTTGGTGCAGAATATAGCTGCTGCAAAATGAGACCAACCTACAAATGAGGAAAAGATCTATTTTAAAATGAAAAATCCCAGCCCATTCATTCTTCCTTAGCACAGGCTTTTATAGAACCAAATTTGAATCTTGTACTGGCCACTTAATACTGCATGGTCTATGTTTCTCACTCCAGACAGGCAAGAATGTTTTGCTCTTTGTCTTGACAGCCAGCATGCATAGCTCTGTTGGGATCATCTACTCATTATACACCAGTATGCAGTTCATGTTCTCATTCTTCACATCAGGAAAGCTTTGTCTGGGTTTGTTTAAATAGTATGTCATATGGAAACTGAAATATTATCTTGGTAATTAACATTTTGTCAGAGTAACAAAGTCTTCCAAATTTCATTGCTTAGTTTTGTAAGATCATAGATTGTGGCCTGAATTGGTGATGACCTCCTGGTAGCCCTTGTAGTACATATTGACTTCCTGTATGTTCTGCACTACTGAGAGCTTAGATACGGTGGAGATCCCAAACACTGACATCCCCTTCTTTCACAGTCTGTACAGTTAAAGGTGGGACAATGATCAGAGCAACAGAGATACACTACTGCCGCTGCCCCCTAAGGTCCCTTAGCTTGTGGGGACCAGCAGTGCTCTGAGAAGCAACCTGCTTTTCAGTACTGTTATGTATGAGGAGGTGGCTGTACCAGCATAAGTTGCTTTATGTGCCCCAATACCTGACATGTTTCCAGTGTTGCTGGGTAATGCTTTCAAACTTTGTATCTTTTATTATTAATGAATATCATACCCTCAGGATAAGATATGTTCATGGAGTTTTTAGTGTAAATCTTTGAGATAAAATCTAGGAACAGGCATTTTCCAGCTTGCTTGTAAGTAAAGCTCATAGCCTTTATTATCAGAACTCAGGATGATCTCTGGGAGGTAGAGATAGCATCATAGAAATACCATGAAGCAACAAGGTTCTTCTTAGACCTGCTTTTCAACCCTTGTCTACTCCTGATGGCTTTACCCTCTGCCTGGAACTTCTCTTTCTCCAACAGCTGAATCTCTGGGCCTTTCTTGCACTTACCACTTTGTTCTACCCACCTCACTGAAGGCAAAAAACAGGATGTGACAGTGCATCTGTCCAGGAGCAGATCCACTCTTGCTTTTCTCCCAGTCTTGAAGACTGGTTACTTTCTCACAGACAGCTTATGAACAGATTTTTGTTTCCTCTTCCCAAATTGTGCCTCTTTCTTGTTTGCAAAAAAACAGCTCCTGGCTAGCTGTTAGAGATCTCAACAGCTGCAGATAGGGACCAAGTATAGGTACTTTCACAAAAAAAGTTACTCGTGTTTCAAGCTCACATTCAGAGCAAGTTTCTGACTCTGCAAAATGCATGGCTGCATTCTGCATTTCACACTTGTGCATATCCCATAAGAAAAGTGAAAGCAAGAGACAAAGGCTCAGCTCACTATCTCGCATCTGACAGAGTGCTCTTGGGGCAGATGAGCCTGCTCTCCATCAGAATGACCTAATTCTGCATACATCCATATTGATCTGATCTGCATCATCATCAGTTCAGTGTTCATTAATGCAATTGGGTGCAGAAAGCTTTCAGGGGAAATAATTGAAGAGAAAGAACAATATCTGCTATCCGCCTGTAGGAGTGGAATTAGATTATTTTTGTGCCCTTCAGTTGAAACCTACTCAGTGACACTTTCAAAAGGCTGTGTGCAAAGACCGCCCCCTTGCTGCCTCCATCCCTCTCTTAGCTGCTGCAGCCACATGAGGCCACCATGACGGAGGTCTTCAGTGCTGCATGTTGCCAGCATGTGTCCTCTGCCCCAGCCCTGCCACAGTGCTGATTTGCATTTGGTTCTGACTCAACAGTTCAGGCAAGTAGTTTCTCCCACCGGGGATACAGGTCAGCATGGGGGCCCAGGGCATAGTTCTTTTAATTACATCACTGCAACTACTTTTGTCCAATGGAGACATCTAAATATTTCATCTGTGAAAATGCAAGACAGCGCAAATGCTGAATTAATCTCACAGATTTTGCTCTGTGGATTACACTGTGTCAGGCATAAGATCCATAGACTAGAAACAACTTTCTTGCACATTCCCATAGACTCTTAAGAAGTTGTATTTGCTAACCTCCTGCTTCAGGATGAAAAAGCTTTGTTTCTTCTTGTTAAGTGTCTGATTAGAATCAGAACTGCTGGATTTGTTAGTGTTAGAGATGATATGTGGGTGTAGAGCTACTCTTGATGAGCATGAAAAGTTAATGAGGTTGCTTTATGCTGGAGACGCCAGCAGACATACACCCGACTGGTACAGACACTGCATGCCTGTCAGGTGAAAACTGAATGTGTAAGAAATACTTGATGGAGCGATGTGAAAGTTTTATGGGTGTTTAGCTCAAAACATAGACTATATGTACCTAATAACACTATCTTATATTTTTAAAACTGGTGTGAGATAGCACAAAGGATTGTGTTCTGAGATTCAGTGCAAAGCATTACTTGATGTTGGTCTCATTTAATTTTTTTCAAACTCGATTTTCCTTCTCCTCACAGGCACTGTCTCTGACCATTGCTGCTTCTATTGTGTGACCACTGAACTATAGCTGAACAGACCAGTAGGATATGTGGCTAATAGAAAATACACCGAAACTAGGTAGATGTGAACTATTTACAAATAGGGGTTTTTTTTGCCGCAACACAGTGGTTATTTCATTGTGTGATATTAATATCCTTTTTATGACTTTACTTCTAATTGCAAGAAGAGACTATAACAAAGATGACACAACAGTGTAGTTTATGCAAATGAACCTTTTATAAAATAGAACTGGAGAATAACCCTGTGGGTAACAGTTATTCAGTTCCACACACAGTGTGCAATGCATAGCCATGCTTAGAACAGCAGAAATGAAACACAGAACAAACATTTTAAAAGGCTTTCTGGTACATATTTCTCTCCCTCTCTCAGGAATTTGCTTTGCATGTTTAGTGATTCCAGTCTGCAGTTGCCATGAGGCACACCTGACCCTTTAGTACCATTGATTCCCTTCTGAGGTGGGCATACAGAATCACAGAACAACCAGGTTGGAAGAGACCCATCGGATCATGGAGTCCAACCATTCCTATCAAACACTAAACCATGTCCCTCAGGACCTCATCTACCCATGCCTTAAACACCTCCAGGGAAGGCGACTCAACCACCTCCCTGGGCAACCTATTCCAATGCCCAATGACCCTCTGTGTGAAAAACTTCCTCCTAATCTCCAGTCTGAATCTCCCCTGGCAGAGCTTGAGGCCATTCCCTCTTGTCCTACCCCCTGTCACTTGGGAGAAGAGGCCAGCTCCCTCGTCTCCACAACCTCCCTTCAGGTAGTTGTAGAGAGTAATGAGGTCTCCTCTCAACCTCCTCTTCTCCAGGCTAAACAACTCCAGCTCTCTTCACCAGCTTCATGGCTCTTCTCTGGAGTCGCTCCAGAGCCTCAACATCCTTCTTGTGATGAGGGGCCCAGAACTGAACACAGGACTTAAGGAGCGGCCTCACCAATGCTGAGTACAGAGGGAGAATCACCTCCCTGGACCTGCTGGTCACACCATTTCTGATACAAGCCAAGATGCCATTGGCCTTCTTGGCCACCTTTATACAATTATTAATAGAAAAAAAACTGTTCCAGGACAGAAGAAAGGTGGAAAGGGAAATTTTATCATAGAATCTTGGAATCACTAGGTTGGAAATGACCTTTGAGATCATCAAGTCCTGTTGGCTTTTAGGAAGTGGGAGTATTATGTAACACCGCTTTATATATTTCTGTGTTAATATACTGCAGTGGTTTTGAATACTTCTATGAAATTTAGAAAAGCACTGAGATAAATTCTTTTGCCTAAGCTATTTTTGGCATTGAGGCTTTCCAGCTAAATGAACAGCAGGGAAATATGTGGTAAAGGGAAGAAAGGGAAGTACTTTGTAGGTGTTCTGATCAATTTACCAGTGCAGTCTACAACAACGTGCCCTAAGTCCTTCTTAGTCCTCTTAATACAATGTAATCCTTAATTATCTATTTTGACACCTAATGAACACATATATACACGTGTGTGCACTCACTCCTAAGATGTGAGCCTTGCCTTGCTAATCCCTTTATCTGGGCTATGCCTCTGCTATCTCTACTGCTAGTGAATGGCTCTCAGATGTAGCATTTATCTGTGGTGCTGCATCTCAGCCATGTAATTGTAACAATTGCTCTCCCTCATGAGGAAGATCTGGAAAGACTAAAATCTTCCACCCGTTGACATAGGGTGAAGTCTGTGCATGTTTTCAATCAGGGTATAGTTTGTCAGTCTGCTGTTGAAGTTAAAAGGCCATTGCAGATCTTTTAATGATACTGATGTACTTGCTGTGAAGAAACAACGAAGCACTGCTCTATGTGAGAGAAAGGACAGATTGTACTTACTTATGAGCAAACAGACAAGAATTTTCCTTGAAGAAAAAGAGAAAAATTCCTTTCCTTAATGCCTGGTGTTGCCAGGCTATTCTACCTGAGTATCAGTGGGACTGAAGTCCTGGTAAGTATCCCACAGCAGTAGACCGATGGAGCAGCCCCTACACTTCTTCAAGTACAGGAACAAATTCAGAGATTTATCCTTCCTAGATGACTTGTTTCATGAGTACTGAGCTTCGGTAAAAATTAAAGCTTGTATAAAACTCAGGAATTAACCATCTTGTGTTTTTTTGGTAACATTTTCTATGAAACGTTTTAGCTTGGGAAATCAAGATGTGGTACTTGCATCTAAAATCCCTGCACTATTTTTGTCTAGGTGACTAACATTATCACCATGTAACTTGCTAATTCCAGCTAGACTGAATACTAGGATAAATACAGTAATGCCAGTATTGATAAGTATATAGTATATGTAGTATATAGTATAATACTCAGAGTAGCTTTCAGAATCGAGCTGAACCTGGGATAATCCAGAGTAATAACTAGCTTCTTTACAAGACGGCATAGTTCTTAAATAAATACATGATTGACTCTTTCTCCAGCTCCGTCGAGAACACAAAGCAAGCAAACCTTGGTAGCAGCAGTAGATGTCCAGCTCCTGACTCCAGCAGAGTCTTCCATTTCTGCAGTGGGAGAGAGATACAAAGATACCTACTACTGGGAAACTACCATGAACCTCCTGGAAGTCTTAGCTCACTGTTTGATGAATACTAAAATTAGACACTTCTGCTGGTGGTAAGGTAAGCTTTTGCAAGGGAAGTTTATGAAGATCTCAGTATGAATAGATGACAAAATTCCCTATGAAGTTTATTCACCTCAATGGTTAAGCACAGCTTGCATCGAACCTGGATTAACTCATCAGCCATGCATAACTTTGGTGATCCTCTGACACTTACCCTCTCCAACTACTGCGACTTTCTTGGAGCCAAGGGTCAGGAGGGAGACCATTCTGCTGGGCAACTGTGAGTTCCTGGGTACTGTCTAGGTGGCAGGTTGCCATAAGAATTATTTAGCTTAAATTTTTAGAGATCTAGAAATAACATGGTGAATATGATGGTAAAATGCAAGATTAAATCATAGTCAAATACAACAGACCTTACTGCACCAACAGATAGTTTCTGTAAACATGAGGTAAAAGCCTTTATTCTGGTGACATTTACTTCTGGTTATTTTTAGGCTTCACAATGTGTTCTGAAATGGACAAGACAATAGTAGGTGTGAAAGAGATTCATTTGCAGGAAGATGGGCTATATGACCTTTAGTTATTAGTAATCATAGAAACACAAGAGCTTTCTAACTGTCTCTCAAGAGATAAAAAGACATTATGCATATCCTGTAAATCTGAATGCTCTGAATTGTCATTGACAGGAATAATAAGATAGTTGTGTGTAGCAGTAAACTAAGAAAAAAAAAGACAGAGTGGTGCTTGTAAAAAAAGAATTTTGTACCTTATTGTAAAGCAATGGCAATTCTTCTTTATGTTATGATGAAACATCCAGTTTAAGATAGAGTGGGTTTGTTTTATTGTAGAACCAAGTAAATGAGCCTTAGAGTCAGGTAAATAATAAGCCACTGCATGGAAAGAAAACATATCTGGTAAGAGGAGCTTGAATTAGGAAATTATAAGGCTGTGGGGACCCTTATTTCCCATTCAAATGTCTACTCCTTTTCTGAATCTTACAAAGTTGGCCTCAGAAGCAATTCCATGGCAAAGATTTCTTTCCACTATGTATACTCTGTGAGATGAGTTGTTAAGCTGGGATGATTTTCAGTAGCACCAAAAGAAGAAGTAGAGCGTACCAATTTTGTATAGAAAAAAACATATACTGTTTTTGTAGGGCATGTTTGCTTTTGAGATTTTTTTTTGATATATTTCAAAGAGAATATAAATTATAGGCATACTTTTATTGATCAGAGCCATGTGCTGTTTAGTTGAGGTTCTGTTGTTTGTGATTTGAGGTGTTGCTAGCTCTATCCAACAAAGTGTTTTATCCTGCAAGGGTGTTGTGTTGCTACAGTGCAGGAAGGCACTGCTGCTGGGCACTAGGATGACAACGGTATGAGTGCTTTTCTCTGAGGAAATGTTAAGTGTCAAGATGGGGAGACAGGGACTGGCATAATTCTGCATAGTAGAGAGCCAAGTTATAAAGTGATCCATGCATTTGAGGAGCTGTGTATAGTTACTGCCAGATACAGCTGTATAATGGTTGAAATACAATTTTGCCATCACCATGATTAGAGGAGAGCTTATGAGAGCATGCATAGGACATCTACTGGCCCAGACCAGACACAGCCATCCTGTTCATGTAACTGCAGCTATGACACCAAGAGACTGGTGCAGCACTGCTGCTTCTGTGGATAACCCTTTTGCCAATCCTGAATGACTCTAAGTCCATTGAACAGGACTCTATTCAAAGAGAGCATTGCACTGCAGAATTATGGCCTGACTCAGATTAATGTTCAAATCACATTACACGACTTTAGCAGTGCCAGCAGGTCAATCAAGTGGGTATAAGTGGGAGTCAGCATCTGAGGCAGCTCTAAAAGAACAAGGAAACCTCTGGCAGGGGAGCAGTGGGTATTTGAGCTGCAGCATTTTATTTTCTTTATTTTGTTTGGCATGTTATGTAATTTATATGGCAGCTTGAGTGTTTGCAGTGCTATGTGACAGATAAAAAAATTCTACTAGCCATGAAGGGAAACAGGATGTGAACAGATAGAGAACTTTGCAGGTGGAGAGGATGCTTCAAACGTATAGAAAGGAGAAAACCAAGAAAGGTACAAAAGAAATTAAAGAAGATATTCAGTGGTGTGGGAAATAGAATGGCAACACCACCGGGACAGGCTTAGGGAGAGAAGTGCAAGAAAGGGAAGGCAGGAAACAAAGGAGCACTATTTTGGTTGCAGACATAGAAAAGGCGAGGGAAAGGCAGTGTTGCAAATGATTTGGGAGGGAATTGGAGGCAGAGGTTGCCCACACTAAAGGGAGGTTGTCAGTGATGGACAAGTATGTGCAACTTAAATCTGTTTCAGATCTATTGCTGCCACAGCAAATAATTTTTGAACTTAAACATTGTTCTGACTACAGACTTTGTAGAGCCTGGATGTTCTTGAAAGTTAGTCAGAGGAACATGGGACGCAGAGGTCTTTTGCTGCTCAGGTGAAGTGAACAAAAGGAAAAAGTATAAAATGTCTTTCTACAATTTGATGAAACAGAGAAGGGATGGAGGCTGCAACAGCCCCTTGTAATGCTACAGGTTTGGTTACAAATGGCTGGATAGATAAACATTGGAAAATGATATGGGAGTCTTAGTCGACGGCTGGCTGAACATGAGCCAGTAGTGTGTCAGGGTGGACAAGAAGGCCAATAGCATCAGATCAGAAAGAGTGCAGCCAGAAGGACCAATGAAGTGATCATCGCTTTATACTCTGCCCTGGTGAGGCCTCACCTTGAATACTATGTTCAGTTGTGGGCCCTCAGTAAAAGAAATAACACTGAACTGCTGACCCATGTGCAAAGAAGGCAACAAAGCTGGTATAGGATCTGAAGCTCAAGTCTTATGCAGAGCAGCCAAGAGAACTGGGGTTGTTTAATCTGGAGAAGAGGAGGAAGAAGAGAGACTTTATTGCTCTCTACAACTGCTTGAAAGAAGGTTGTAGTGAGGTGGGTATTACTTTCTTCTCCTAAGTGATAAATGGTAGGATGAAAGGAAAAGGCTTCAAGTTGTACCAGTGGAGGTTTGGATGTGATATTAGGAAATAATACTTCACTGAAAGTCGTGTCAAGCACTGGAATAGGCTGCCCAGGGTGGAATCACCCTGAAAGTGTTTAAAAGATTTGTAAATGTGGCTCTTAGGGGCATGGTTTAGCTCTGGTCTTGGCAGTGTTGGAATAGTGGTTGAACTCAATGATCTTAAGGGGCTTTTTCAACTTAAAACATTCCATGATTCTCTGATCTGTCAGAAAAATGCTCTGGAAAGAACAGGGTTTTTTTTCTTCTAATCTATACCTACTATTTTTTCTTGTGCCTGTTACAAAAATTCAGATTATAGAAAGTTTGCAAAGTTTGTATTGCCCTGATATGTTAACTCAGTGCTACTGCCAGGAAAGATGTAGGAAGTAGGCTTTTCTAAGGAAAACAAAGTCTACTACTGAACTTTATGTGTATGGCCTTGTTACTCTGGAGCCAAAGTACTGTTGTCATCAAATTCAGTGGGAATTCACTACTGAGAAGTAACAGTTTAGGATTTCCTTGTCTTGAATGCATTTGTGTAACTTTTGGTAGCTGGTCTCTAGCCTGTGTGGCAAGAATGGATATTTCTATGAATACTTACAATGGAAAATGATGATGCTTAATTGTAGGAAGATGTTTATGTAAATCTCCACAGATCAGCTTTGTTTGTAATAAATCACTGCTTAATATTATTCAGAGTTCACATGGCATAAAGTGCTGTTTATTTGGAACAAAAATTGGATTTTTGTTTTATGCCTCATGCTTTCAGAAACATTCTGAGTGGGTTGACATTGTTCTTTGTTTAGTTTTAAGGGAAATAAGTCTGGTTTTGATCAGCTTTCTCCCTGTTCTGCTGAGGATTTTTGATGGACAGCTACAATCTTTTTGTTGACAAGTATGACTGAAAGATCATCTTAATGCATTAGAGTTAGATACAGATCAAGGATAGCTCCACCCATGTTCAAAACACAGAGATGTTCAATTAACTGTGTTTCGACAGTGCTGAAAATACTCTGCTTTTATCAGGGTGAGTCAGTACGCTTTTTCAAAACAGAGTGAAGAGGCTCAAACTATTTAATTTAACATCCCTTACTTTACCAAGACTTTGCTAATCAAAATTAATTACTTCTGGCTTCTTCAACTAGGTCACCTTAACATTTTCTCGGCTTTAAATCTACATTGAAGAAACCACACTGGATCAATTCAAAGTAGATAAGATATGCAGACAAGCTCTTCAGCTCTCAAAATATGTTCTTTCCATGAGATGGTCATTTTCTGATCCAGGGAAAATCAAAGCTGCTTTTCATCTGAATGTAGTAATGAAAGCGTATTCAGCTTAACAAGAAACAGAAACTGTGTATTTGTGATCTCCTTCACTCTTTTAAAATGTTTGATTAGGTCTTCTCTTAATCCAAGTAAAGTAAATAAAATGAGACTGAAAATTTCCTGATGCGAGCCATATTTGTATTTGCTCTTAGTTTTACTCTTCTATGGCACATTGACACTGGAGGCTTGGGAATTATACATTTTGGTAATAGTTATTTCTGTACAAGAAGCAGCATTATACTATATAGATTTTTTTAAAGTTGAAAAATATGGAATATTCATAAACCACTATCCTGCATTCATCATCATTTTAGCTGAATGTTTAAAGAGGAAAACTGTAACTATTGCCAAATGAGCACCAGTTAACTTCATTCCACTCTGCATTCCTTTCCCCTTGTGCTGACTGAGGCAATTAATTAGTTAATTAGTTAAGACTGATAGGTTTGATATACTTAAATTCATGGCCTGGATCATGGAATATGCACTTGATCTCTGTTGTAAAGTACCAAGGGCAAGTCAAACATACATCATCTGAGAGATGGAAGGTTGAAGTCCACATCTACGAGAAAACTATGAAGGGCAAGCTTGATCATTACTGACCTGCCCCTTGAATGTATACAAAGGGTTTAAATCATAAGATAACTTGTGGGTCCTCCCTGCCCCACTTGCATTTATGTGGCAGTCTGTACCACATCAAAATCTCTCCATGATATTTGAAAAGCCCTGGCAGCAAAAAGAGAGGAAATATTGTGCTCATCTTTAAAAAGGGTAGAAAGGACAACTCTGGTAATTATTGACATATCAGCCTCACCTCTGTGACTGGGAAGATCATGGAGCAGATCCTCCTAGAATCTCTGCTAAAGCACATGTAGGACGAGTTGGTGATTAGTGGCAGCCAGCGTGGCCTCACCAAGGGTATGTCCCGCATGACCAACCTAGTGTGTTTCAATGATGGGGGTGACCGCATCAGTGGACATAAAAAAGGAAATGGATGTGATCTGTCTGGACTTCTGTAAAGGCTTTGACATGGTCCCCACCAACCATCTTTTCTCTAAATTGCATAGATATGGGTCTAATGGATGGACTGTTCAGTGGCTAAAGAATTGTTTGGATGGTCACATTAAAAGTGTAGTGGTCAATGTCTTGATGTCTAAATGGAGATCAGTTATGACTGGTATCCCTTAGAGGAGTCCATACGGGCACATATGCTGTTTAATATTATCATTGATGATATAGATAGAGGGATTGAGTGCCCCCTTTGTAAGTTTGCAGATGACAAAACTGAGTGGTGCAAATTACATGCCAGAAGGCTAGGGTGTCATCCAGAGGAGATTGGGCAAGCTGGAGAAGTTGGTCTGTGTGACCCTCATGAAGATCAACAAGGCCAGCTGCAATCTGTGGATTCAGTGCAGCATGGAGGATGTTGTGGTTGAGGGCAGCCTTACAGAGGTGGACTTGGGGTACTGATGGATGAAGAGCTGGATATGAACTGGCAGTGTGTGCTCACAATGCAGAAAGCCAAATGTAGCCTGGTCTTGATCAAAAGTTGTGGCCAGCAGCTCAAGAGGTCACTCTACCCACTCAACTCTTCTCTGGTGCAACTTCACCTGGAATAGTGTGACCAGTTCTAGGGCCCTTAGCTCTCTCATCTGAGCCACTCAACTTTTCTTTGCACATTGAGGTTTCATGTTGAGCGTCGTTCCTGCTTATAAAACAGAACAATTTTGTAAACACAGGAAACATTATTGAACTTAATGAATTAAATACATAAGTTTCTAACTCATCTTCAGATTTTTAACTTCTTACTGGGAGCCATAGATATTGTTGATCTGGACATTTGCTGGCATAGTGCTTATGTTCTTTCAGTTCATGGAATTAATAGATTCTTGACTCCCGCATCTTATTTTGGGGAAAGCATAGTTTCCTTTTAACTTGCAGTATTCTTTGAGAGAATACCTTATTGACATAACCCATACAGAGTAAATAAAATTGGCAAAACAATTTTTTGGGGAGGCTGAATCTGTCCAAAGTCAGATTATCTCCTCAGCAAACGGGTTCTAACTCCATTGCTATTTTATTTGATTTCTTGGTTGGGTTTGTTTTTTGGGTTTTTTTTTTTTTTTTTTAAATTTTCTTTAAAATAGTAGTATTAATTATGGACTGCCTGAATCCTAGTGTAAAGTACGTCCTTAAGTTGCTTTATATTTAAGGTTTAATATAGATTGCCACAATTTCACAATTAACTTTACTTACACTTATTTTTGAGAATAAAAAGCAAGGTAACTCAATTCTACATCACGTTCAATGGTAAAATAATTTTTCCTTAAAAAGAAGGTATCTACTTTTCTCTGTCTTAACACTCATTCTAAAGACAAGGTTCTTGCGCTAATTTAAGTGACAAGTGAAAAATAGAAACAAGGCACATTACCATCTGTACACTAGTTAGTGCTCTTAGATACAGGAATCTGTTGATGGCTATCTTTGTAAAGTTGTTATCTCCCAGTAACTCTCAATTTTATTATGCAACTGGTAAGTGTCACTTTGATTTTATTGCATTCCAGTGGGTGACCACTTTTAAATTAAATCTGTTCTGAAATTTCACATCATCAAATTATGCTCCTCATCATTGAGTAGAATGACTCTGAAGGCTTGGACAAGTTTTGAAGGTTTTCTGCACTCTCTTACTCTTCATGTATTTCTGGAAAAAAAAAAACCAAACCAAACAACCCTCAATCAAACCAACAAACTCGAAATCCAAGAGCCAATGGATCCAAGAGAAACAAACAACTTCATCCCCACGGTGGAGACACCAAATAGCATGTGAACTGGTGTAGAAGACTGGGGGGGCGAAGTATGCACCATCTCAAAAAGTAACTGAACTTACCTCTTTGTGATGGAGCATGGAGTCCCTTCTGTGGTCTCTTATGCACTGTGTACACGGAATTTCTTCATCAGCTTGTCTTGTGTCTGCTCTGTCTGTTATGTGTCTGCCAGGGCTACATTTCACCCCATCACCTTTAAGTGTCTCTCTCCTTGTCTCCGACCCAACTTTTTGAAAAATAGTTTGATAAGAAGTGGCAGAATGGCTATGAGTGTATTTCTAGTTATCAGCTTTGAGATCTCTCCTTCTGTGAGGGAGTAGTTGTTTTGTTTAGCTTTAAACATACGAATAGCCAAGCTGAATACGTTTTGTGTTTTATTCTGCAAGTAGCTAGGTCCACATTCACTGTCTCTCTTGAAAAAGCCAGTTCCTTGACATACAGTGACTACCACAGCTCTGCCCTGGGATATATCCCCAGCTCGGCACATGGGTAAGCTCCTGATCTTCTCTATGCCATGTCTCTTCACTGGAGTCTGAAGAACCTTTTGTATTGTATGAGTATATGGATGGTAAAATTAAAGACTATTGAAACAAGCAGTAGACTGTTGGCATAAACATAAAAGACAAGGCAGCTAAGCCCACAGAGAAGAATGAAAGGGACCTATAGAGAGACCTGTTTCTTCTTTCATATATCTAAATTTTGTGCCACTGAACTTCTTTCACACTTATTGCTTTCTTTGCTGCTTCATAGTTAATACTATTTCTGTTCTTTTCAAATCAGCTGCCAAAATCTCCATGCATGTAGTAACCCCAAAATGCACATTTCCTATTTAAGCTTCACTTGTGATTTTTGAGTGGTCCTTTGTAGTGCATGCACACTTTTCTCTGTGGAATAAAAATTCCTTGAGGTTCACAACAAAGCTGAGGAAATAGATGCATAAAACTAACTGGAAATCAAATATTAATAAGAAGATTCTATCCTACTGGAAGATGGGGAGATACATGCTCAGGTATGAATTCAGCTTTAGATGGACCGTGGGTGTTGACTGAGTTCAAAGAGCCACTCCAAGGGAGGAGGTATGGATGACAGACCAAGCAGGACCTGGAGTCAGGAAGATATTCCTACTGTTGGGCTGCTCCTTTTTACCTACATCAAGGGTGAAGGTAAGACTAATGAGAGCTTTAACCTTTGCCGCTACCTAACTATCATCTTCCTTTCATTTGACCTATATGTAGGGTTTTTTTTTTTCTCCTACTATTTCTGACCTGAAGGGAAGGATATGGACGTTGTACATTCAGTCTACTTTCCCAGCTCAGTCTCCTTTTTCCCAGCTGGCCTGTTAGAAGAAATTCTCTCTCTTCTCCTTCTCTTCATCTATGTTCTCAGACCTTCAGAACTGCTCAACACTGCAGTTACCACTGTGACTCATATTTGAAACGGTTTCCAACTAATGAAAAACAAGGCAAGTTTTTACGAGGTACTCCTTGCTGACTGTCACCTTTTGATAACCTGGAAGATGAGGAGGACAAGGGAGACCATACATTCCCTTTTGGACACAGAGGGAACAACGGTGACAGGGGATGAGGAGAAGGCTGAGGTACTTAATGCCTTCTTTGCTTCGGTCTTTAATGGTAAAGAGAGCTGTTCCCTCTGTGTAGATACACCGGAAAAAGAGGAGCAATACGAGGCTTCCATGGTCCAAGAGGAGGTGGTCAGAGTCTTGCTTGCCCAACTGGACACCCACAAGTCTATGGGTACAGATGGGATTCATCCTAGGGTTTTGAGGGAGCTGGCGGATGTATTGGCCAAACCCCTTTCCATCATCTTCCAGCAGTCCTGGAAGACTGGGGAGGTACCTCTGGACTGGAGACTGGCTGATGTAGTGCCCATTTACAAGAAGGGTAGCTGGGAGGATCCGGGGAACTACAGGCCAGTCAGTCTGACCTCAGTGCCACGTAAAGTCATGGAACAGGTGATCTTGAGTGCTATCATGAAGCACTTACAAGAGAACCAGGTGACCAGGCCCAGTCAACATGGGTTCACAAAAGGCAGGTCTTGCCAAACCAACCTGATCGCCTTCTATGACGAAGTGACTTGGCTGCTGGATGAGGGAAAGATGGTAGATGTGGTCTTTGTGCACTTCAGTAAAGCCTTTGACATAGTTTCTCACAGCATTCTGCTACAGAAACTGTCAACCTCTGGCCTGGACAGATGCACACTCTCCTAGGTAGAAAACTGGCTGGATGGCTGGGCCCAGAGAGTGGTGGTAAATGGTGTTAAGTCCATCTGGAGGCCAGTGACAAGTGGTGTTCCCCAGGGCTCAGTGCTAGGTCCAGTCCTGTTCAATGTCTTCATCAATGACCTGGATGAGGGCATTGAGGGTACCCTTAGCAAGTTTGCAGATGACACAAAGCTGTGTGGAAGTGTCGATCTGCTGGAGGGTAGGGAGGCTCTACAAATGGACCTAAACAGGCTGGACCGCTGGGCAGTGTCCAACGGCATGAGGTTTAACACGGCCAAATGCCGGGTCCTGCACTTGGGGCACAACAACCCTATACAGAACTACAGACTGGGAGAAGCCTGGTTGAAAAACTGCCAGGAGGAGAGGGACCTGGGGATGTTGGTCGACAGCCGACTGAACATGATCCAGCAGTGTGCCCAGGTGGCCAAGAAGGCCAATGGCATCCTGGCTTGTATCAGAAATGGTGTGACCAGCAGGTCCAGGGAGGTGATTCTCCCTCTGTACTCAGCACTGGTGAGACCGCTCCTTGAATACTGTGTCCAGTTGTGGGCCCCTCACCACAAGAAGGATGTTGAGGCTCTGGAGCAAGTCCAGAGAAGAGCAACGAGGCTGGTGAAGGGGCTGGAGAACAGAACCTATGAGGAGCATCTGAGAGAGCTGGGGTTGTTTAGCCTGGAGAAGGGGAGGCTGAGAGGAGACCTCATTACTCTCTACAAGTACCTGAAAGGAGTTTGTAGAGAGGAGGGAGCTGGCCTCTTCTCCCAAGTGACAGGGGACAGGATGAGAGGGAATGGCCTCAAGCTCCACCAGGAGAGATTTAGGCGGGAGATTAGGAAGAAGTTCTTCACACAGAGGGTCATTGGGCATTGGAATAGGTTGCCCAGGGAGGTGGTTAATTCACCTTCCCTGGAGGTGTTTAAGGCACTGGTAGATGAGATCTTGAGGGACTTGGTTTAGTGTTTGATAGGAATGGTTGGACTAGAAGATCCGATGGGTCCCTTCCAACCTGGTTGTTCTATGATTCTATGATTCTATGACCCAGTAGATAAGAAGTGACTATTACTGTAAGACGCCCAAAGCATAATATATATTGTATTATTGCATTGTTCAAATGCTATAGCAACAATATTTACGGTACATTTGCACAGTAAATGAATAGCAGAATACACATGAAATCTGTGGCACAGTAATGACTAAAGAAAAATGTTTTTAAGTCTGTTATGCTAGACCTAGTACAAAAAGTGGCTCACATATTACACACAGAACTGATTCATTAACTGTTAATTGTCCTCTAGATTCTTCTTTTTTTTTTGTTTACTTACGAAAGAATCGTTCAACTTTTTTGTCACTGCAGATTCATTTCAGGCAGAATTTTGTTCTGATCTTAAGATTCATGTAGGATGTACCAAAGGAGGCAAAATGCCTGTGTTTCTCTGAGATACACTGAAAGTTTTCAATCACTTTTTAGAACTAATGTAAGCAGCCTCTTTAATACTGAACATTTTTGTTCCCATCAAAGCTTGTCCTTTACATGACCTTTCAGAATTCTTCCACTGATTCAGTTATGCACCCAGTTAACATTTCTAAAAGTCTGGGCAAATGGTGCAAAGGGTATTGAGTGTTTCTGATGGTGGATTAGAAATTGCCACATTCAAGAACTCTGAAAAGGTGTTATCTGTCTCCCTGCTACAGTCATACTCCTACTAGCATCATTCACAAGCCTAGCACTTTCTGTATCAGTACTGGAATAGCACACACCTCCAGAATATGAGGGGCAGTTGCCTAGTTACTTGTGATTTTATCCCTTTTTCAGCTGAAATATACCCAGATGCAAGTCACAGCATATGGCAATACTGACAAAACTGCCTTGAACATAGGAGTCCATAAAAAATGAATGGTTTGCATTTATCTCTGGTCATTTTTGTCTTATGACAGAAGAGATAGAAGTGGTATTCTCAATTCATGGTACTCAAGATAAATTATGGACACAAGATACTGCAGATATTCTTTTATCTAATTGTTCAATTTTCTAAGCAAAATGTATAATGCAAGACAGTTCTATAAGAACAGAAAGGAACCTGCCTTTTGTTCTGATGTGTTGTATTTCTCAGAAAAGGGAAAAGTATTTCATGCTTTGTTGTTTTGACCAAGGCATGACAACTGATCTGTGGTATGTAGCAGCCAGACAACCAGCTTGTTATATGCGTATCACTTCACTATGGGGCATGCCTGGCAACTCAGATGACACTCTGACTGCAAAATATTACAGGGTCTGCTTCTCAGGAATGCAATACTTCTGACCCATCTTTAACTTAATACTGCGGCAGCTGAAAGTAGTGTATAAGATGTACAAATACACATCAGAAATACTATGATAAGGTAACTAAGCATATAAATGAAGGTCTATAATTAGCAGCAGATTATTAGACTATTAATGCTGTAGATACAGAAATAGCCCAGCATCTTTTCTCACTAACCTCAAAAGCTAAAGTGCACTCAAAGTTCTTGAATGATCCTGCAATCAACATCCCTGTTTTCCACGTGGCAAGTCAGGAAAACAAGAAAGATCAGCTCAGCATACAGAGAGATAAAATAATGGGCTAAGCAGTGGTAATGATCTTGTTCTCCATGTGGTTTGAGAATATCTCTCTTATCTCAGGGACTTTCTGCTGTGGTGGCTCATAAATAACTTTTCCTCAGTTTTAGCCAGAATTTCTAACAGAAGAAGAGAGTTCCAGTCTCATTGGCTGTCTGGTTTTGCTGATATTTCTCCAGTTGTCCCAGTAACTGTTTGCAGATTTCAGGCAAGTGCAGTATGGAATGAAGTGTCTGAAAAGTAAGCAAGAGTAGTCTATAAGTTTTTTGGAAATTCAGGACCTAGAGGGAAGAGGGGTAATCAAATGAATACTAAATGGAGGGAACAATAGGCAGAGCTTCACTGCTGTATGTATTACTTCTGGTATAGGCTCTCTGGGTTGCTGCCCTTCACAGCATGGGGAGTGAGGTGGTAGAGAGGGTTGTAAGGAGCTGAGTTAATTTCAAGGGAACTGTTTGAGGAGAAGGTTATGGGACAATACATGCAAATCCAAAAACGATGAAGCTTGCTTAGCACAGCTCATTTCATTTCCTCAAATAATTTTAGATGATGTATATACTTTCTGCTTTAATCTTGCTCCTATTTTCTTAGCTTGTGTACTGAGAGCCTTTTGAGTCTACTTTGAATGTAAGTTTGATTGCATCAAAAGTAGGTTTTTACAAGTAAACTTCTGTTATACAGGAACATATTTGTAAAAAATGGATTTACATTGCAGGAAAGCAAAATACAGCTGCACTCATATAGGGTCCCTCCTTACTTCAGCTGTAATTTCCAGGGTTTCACTGGCAGTTACGTGAGTAGCTAATTAATGTCAGTATTCTTTCATCATAGCTAAGGGAGAGTTTGACTCAAAGCTTACTAACTAGGGTGACTATTTTAATTACAGGGAAAATAATATAAGGAACACTGAGAGGTCTCTGTATTTCCTCTCTATCAGGCTGTTAGTCCTCACTCACACTTGCAGCTATGGCTTGAAACGAATGCTTTAATCTCTTAAAGGGCTTGTTACTCACACACTAGTCAACAGAATAACAGGGAACCTAAGATTGTCATTGAAAATCACCCATAAAAGCGAATGTTGTTAGGAAATGGAACATTTCATAAGCTTTCCCTCCAAATAAATGAGAAACCCACTCTTGGCTTTGTGTAGATGTCATGCAAATTACTTAGATGACATATTAAACTTCTGTTCAGGTTACTGGCAGGATTTAGTTTGCATATAAGTAGTAACTGGCCAACAGTCTCACAAAATAATGGTTGAAGGTGGTGGTTTTATCTCACTGGAGGTATAACGTGTCTCTCTAAGGGTGCTGGAAGACCAAGTAGATACCAGGTATGATTAACTGTATATCCTCAGTCTGCAAATAAGTAGCAAGCAGGCTGGACATGTGTTGCACTGACTCTCATGTGGCAGAAGAATATCACTGTCTACTTCCTGGTGCTTTGTCACATGAATGAACCAGTTCTTGAGTAAGAACAAATGTCCTTGTAACTAGCAATTTACCTAGCTCAGCAGAATTTCCTTGACTGCAACTGAAAGGTACCAGCAGGGAGTCTGCATGGCCTTTCAGCAAGGCTTATCCCATTTTGCCTTCTGGCCTTGGCAAGCATCCTCCCCTTCTTTTTTACCAATGTCAGAAAAGTGCTGTTGCTTGGAAATTGTGCAAGGCACTGCTAGGCCAATGAGTTTCAAAGCTGGAACTAGGTTTTGAATCACTACTCATTATGCATACCGATAATTTTCTGTCACTAGCAATAAGTGATATTACTATCCTTTTAGTACTCAAGTAACGTGCAGGCATCAAAATGTTTTCAAGGTATGGTTGTGCTGGGTGCGGGTAAAACAGAAGCATAGAGAACCTGCTGCTTTCTGAGTGAGAAAATAACAGCGAGACAGAAGCATTATTACCATCTGTATTTTGTAACAGGTGATATGAGGAACAGAGGTGTCAAAATGCTGATCCAAGGAAGCACATAGTGTCTCCAGCTTGTTTTGCCACGATGTATTCCTGGAGAGAGAATCAAATCCTAGCTCTGGGCTCCTAGCCAAGGAGTACTGCATATCCCAGATACACCACACATGCTGGTTCTCTTTCTAGGGCTCAGGGGTGCTGAGATCTCATGCTGATACCACAAAGAGACATGTCTGGGTCAAACATCAGTGTCGCTGAACTGGGAATTTTTCATAAAACAGATGTAGCTGTCAATATTCAGGACAGTTGTGAGAAATTCCCTGCAGATAGACCTGCTGGTATCCATGCAAATGGCAGCTCAGTTGAGGGGTGACCAGGCAGACTTTGGACTACAGTGTGGGAGAAAAATCCTCCTACATCTTTTTAAAAATGTGAGGGTTTTTTGTTTTTTTTTTTTTGATCCAGCCCTCCATCCAAGATCCAGATGCAGTTTTAAGTATCTTGCTTTGCTGCATGAACTGGTGATAATCTGCTTTCCTTTACTCACTCATACTCTGGTTGTACCTAGAGGGTACAACTGCTGGGGTGTGAGACCTACCCACTGAGTAGTCCTAAAATTATGAAGCAGTGGTGCCATTGGAGCAGCAGCATGGCCTCCTGCCAGATCAAGGCCTCAGGGATCTTGGTAACTCCCTTTCTATCCATTTTCCTGCCAATTTCCCACTAGTAAGTTTTAAGTCCACTTGTCAGTTGCAGCTGTGTTTTGTAGAGAAGCTGAGGTCTTAAAGATGATAAATAAATTCTTCTAAGTTTTATGAAAGTGAATGGCCCAATGGGAGAAAGAACAAAAATAATGATTAATCTGGGAGTTAAAATGTAATAAGTAAGCTGGGGAGGTACTTTTTACAAGGGCATGTAGTGATAGGTTGAGGGAGAACGGTTTTAAATTGAAACGGAGCAGATTTAGACTAGACACTAGGAAGAATTTCTTCACTATGAGAGTGGTGAGGCACTGGCACAGGTTGCCCAGGGAAGCTGTGGCTGCCCCATCCCTGGAGGTGTTCAGGGCCAGATTGGATGGAGCTTTGGGCAGCCTGATCTAGTGGGATATGTCCCTGCCTATGGCAAGGGGTTTAGAACTAGATGATCTTTAAGGTCCCTTCCAACCCAAACTATTCTATGATTCTATGATTTTAAGTCCCTTTAAGCACTTGGCAGTAGCCTGTTAGCAGAACACTGAGCCTCCATGGCCATTCTGCCTGATTTGTGTTGACATGTGTCCAGGCCCAGTCTGGACCAAGCACTGAGCATGCTCTTACCTGGTAAGGATGCGTACAAGTCTGCAGGAAGCTGGTTTGCTTTGGTAGTAGATGAAGATTTAGGAGAAAAAATGCACAGACTTGTAGGAAAAGATTCAAGTAGCAACTTGAGCAATACAACTGAAAGAAAACCCTAAAGACAAAGCGTCTAGCTGAGTTCTTATTTTATTGCTGGCACCTCCCATAACCATTAACAGGATTTAGTTCTTTGTGGTGGTAAATCTGTTTCTCTACGTCTGTGTGCCACAAGTTTTTATCTTCTCCCTTTATCTTTGTCACCTGCATACAATAATCATTGCTCTAAGTCTGACTTTTGAAAAATTTACCTACATTTGAGAAGATGCCATTGTTTATTTCCTCAGTGCAAACCTGAAGTATACAGAAGGAAATAATAAAAGGAAGTAAATAATGATGTCTCATATAGAGTACTGCAAAATAACCCTTGCAAATACCAACTTTTCAAGTGACTTTTGTGGGGTGCATGTATTTGTAATGCATTTTCTTCCATCAGCATTTACCATGGCACACAATGTAGTACCCGCCTGATAAACACTTCCTATGATAATAAAATACAACTTGAACTTGTCTCAGTCTGCAGAGTGCCCAGTTTGGCTTGCTTTCTAAATCACTTCGCACACTGCAGTAGTAATCCTTGAATTACAGCCCCCAAAACAGCAAAGAAAGGAAAAAATATTAATTATCAAGAGAAGGGAGTTCAGATAAGCTCCTAGAGAAAAGTGCCATGGGACTCAGCTGAGTTGAGGTCTGTGGATCCAGATGGCTCAGGCGAGTGAGCTGGCGGTGCCTGATTCAACAAGGGGAGATTGTGCTTCAGTGCGGAGGGGCGGCTGGTACTGCACAAGCAGGAGGAGCTGGGTGAGGACGAGCATAATGGAGCCCAGTGTGTAAGGGAAGTGGGTCCACAGAGGATGGGGATTTTATACTGATCTGGAAATGAAAGGGGGAGACTAGGGGACTACTTACACAGATAGATGTAGATGTTACATGGGAAAAAGGAGAGAAGGAAGGAAGGAAAGGAGTTTTATCGAATTAGAAAATACAGCCAGGCCTGCCCTTGCCCAAACCAAGCAGCCAGACAAATTGCAAAGAGACATTAGCTACCATGACTGACAGGTTGCTGTGGCAGGAAATAAAGACAACATGAAAGTTGTTTTTATATCTTGCAGCAGAAATGACTGATGAATTATACATAGTATAGGCTAAATAAATGTGCCTTCGGACAACAAGAATGTGTTTTCTTACACAAGAAAGGTCTCAGTGTGAGACAGGTGCTGCCATCAGCTGAGCAGAGGAAGAAGGGGGCTCTGATGCGGAACTTGCAGACTTTCTTATGAGCCTGACACCTGCTTCCTTGACCAGCTGCCTGGAAAAAACACATTTCAGTGGGGTTTTTTTCTCAGATGAGGAAGGAAGTCTATACCACTTCACTTTCCCAGGGGAAATCACAACTGGCAGAATATCAGTCAACAGCATACTTCAGTGATGTATTAATCAAGAAAATGTCCTCATGTCAAAAGTCTTCTGGATTAAAAGGGGAGGTCTAATGATAGTTTTTTTTCTTTAATAAGAATAAAGAATTTTTTCTCTCATAACTGCATTGGCAGTAGAGATTTTGGAAGAGAAAAAAAAATCTAAGAACCTCCTAGATACATACTTAACACCAGATCAAATTTCTTGAAAAATCAATAGCAGATTATTCACAATATAGCAGCACAGACTTCTGTCAATTATTATTACCATCTTTTCAGAAACAGAGATCTTTTGAGGAGCATTTGGAATTTTGAAACACTGGAGGAAAACAAAAAAGAAAGGACAAATCTGGTAGTCTGCAGCAATGGAGCCATGGCTGCATAGAGGCTGCAGGATTTGTACCGCTTGTGGAGTCCCCAGAGGCAGCAGCTGCCTGTGCCACTCACTTGAGAGAGGTGCTGTCTGCCAGGGGTCCCACTGTCAGTGCCTGACCTCAGATGTATAGAAATGAACCGTGGAAAATCAGCCTGGTGTGAAGGCAAACAGCCTTTATTTAAATGCTATTGTCTTTTTTTTTTTACGCTGACTTCTTCTGACTTCAATGAAAAAGCACTGCAATTGGCCAATGAATAGATTAGCCCAGCAGCCATCACAAGCATAGGAGAATTACTCTTCTCTCATTTGCTTCTTTTTTTTGCCGCTTCAAATCCCTTTCCCCAGCCTGGCTGCTGTTACATGGAGGGAGAGGATAATGTGAGGTCTTTCTGCAGAAAAGTGATGAGCTGTGGGTATGAAGGCCTGGAGAATAGTGCAGTCATCAGTTTGTGCAGGCAGACACAGTGTTCTCTTGGAGTTTATCTCTGGCACTTACCTTTTCTTATGTGCACTAATACAGTCTCATGATTTTTTGTAGCCTGGAGTAGGAACAGGAAGAACTCATTTTTGCCCATGCTATAGTGTATAAATATAGTCTTGTAAAAAGGCTTTTCTAGGCAAAATAGTCTGAGCTCAGGTGGGATACATTGACTTAGATTACAGCACTGGATGGCTCACTTTGTGAAGAGACCAAGACAAATACAGTTTCTACTGACAACTACTTAATGTTTCCATCTGCTTAATCATGGCTGAACTTATCTGCTTATATAGGCTCCATTACCATAATAACTGCAAATATTATAGTAATTAAGAGGCTTTATTTAAGAGTACCCTTGAGAAATAATTATATTTATTTTTCTTTCATAGCTGAGAACATGAGGCAAAAGGAATGAAGTGGCTTAAGGTCACTAAAGAGGTGATGAGGTTATAAATGCTTTACCACAGCTTCCCAACTTCATCTAGTAGCTAGATGAAGTCCTGTCTTGTACCACATGCAGGGTATCAGGGAGACATCGAAGTGCAAGTCTGATCAGAAATCTCCAGGTTTATGGAGTTCCCCTGAGCTTCATCCCTGTGAATGGCTGTGTCAGAGTGGCTGTGATTTACCAGCGCATAGAACAAATAGGTTAGCACAGAGAAGCAGAGTGCATGTACACTGGTGTGACTGGGATACTACTGGGATACTTGGCTCAGCCACCAGTTGTACAGTGCAGGTCATTCACAGCAGTCATAAGCAGCCTCTGCAGGCTACATGCATGCTCAAGGCACCCCATTTTCTTGCTTCATTTGCTGTTACCTCCAGAGCTGCTGCCACAGAGCCATCTGGCACCCTACCATCTGCCCTTGCTCTGCTGAGCAGTGGTGCAGGGCAGACCCTGACACACCATCTGGGAATAAGAAGCACGGCTGCAAACAGCTGCTGCACAAGAATGTTCATGGCTCCATGTGGAGGAAAGCCAGGCACCAGTGATTTTTTTCAAGGACATCATGTATCTTTCAGGGTGCACATACCTTTTCATCTCCGCAAGGCTTTTCCTCAGACACCCTTTCGCTCCTCTTTTTACTTGGCAAAGCTGCTTTGCTGTAGAGGTGGAACAGCTTAGGAGTGTGCATCCCATGCTGCTCTGGCTTGTCACAAGTTCATCTGTCCAAGTCTCCAGTTAAGGCAAAGGGACCGTGGCATTTACATTGGCCTTCCCTTGTAAAAATTCCTCTGTACTTCGAAATTAAATCTAGTTGTGTATCCTCTCACACAGACGCAAACCCTTCCACACCACTGCTTTTGTGCTGTGCATTGGTTCATTTTTTCTTGTCAGTATTCCTCAAGCTGAAGTGCTGCAGTGTGTCTGTGGTGCAAACTGGAGGATGTGACTGTGTGGATGACCACCAACTCTGCAAGCAGCACCTGTCTCCCTGTCCACATCCTTCCCATGCTTGGGCAGCCATGCCAGGCCATGGGGCCATGACTAGGGACTTACACCCCAAACACCTTGTCACAAAATGCTTTGTATTTACTCTCATTTGGTTCTTCACCCTTCTGGAGAAGGTGGGGGAAGAATTACTTCTTCTCTAAATCATGTGACATGGGTCTTCGTCAGTGCTAGACCCAGAGCTGTGTTTGGAAAAGTACTTCCTTCTCACTTCTGAAGCCTGATCTCCCCTAAGCTTAGTAGTATAGTGGTTCAGAAACCCTGCGGATGGGAGCAGTAGGCAAATAATGGCAGCACCTGAAGGAAGGCAGGACAGCCACAGGAACTTAGAGTGACTTTATCTTGTTCTTTTTTCCCCCTAGAATTTCCCTGTCACAACTACAGTATCTTTTTCTTTCTAGGTCACATGCCTGGATCTCTGAGTCTGAGACCTTTTGTTGTGATCTGGAGGCTGATCTGAAGAAAAATGAATGACCCACAGTTTACTGAGGGGCTAGTGTTCCCTTGGGCAAAACATTGCTAATTCCAACAAATGTTCAGTTGGAGATTTCCCATGCTAGGTAAGCAGCTTTTTAAACACTGCTTCTCTTCTGCTGCTATCTCCAACCCCAATATTTGAACCTGACTTCCCATTATTTGCTAGAACACAGGAAGGACTTGAGGCAAGACCTCACCTGTCCAGCACTCCACATGGATCTGAGAGTGTGGGGACTGGAAAGGGGCTGGTTCTGGCACCTCTTCTCTGCCTACAGCCTCTGCAAGCTGGGAAACTAAACATGGGCCGTCCTGGAAAGTAATGACCTTTTCTACCACCTGTTGGGGGCAAACATGCTTTACCTGACATTAAGTGGTATATTTCCTGACACAGCACCCGGGCAGGAACCTCTTGTCTAAAATTAACCTTCCACATATGCATATATAAACATATAAACATATGGACATGTGCACCTAGGCACACACATAAATGTATCTTCAGGACCAGGTACCAGCCTACCAAACCTGTGTGGGATGCCAGGTATGGAGACAAACAGGTACTGCTGCTGCCTGAGAGAGTCCATGGGTTGACACTCCCTCTTTGCACTTCTCATTTTTTTTTCTCCTTTTTGGTTATGAGAGGCTAGATGCAAGCCACAGTGGCTTGTGAGACAGAAAAGGAAAAGTTGCTGGCAGCAAGGACATGCCTCAGAAGCTATGGATGTATCCCAAGGGCCTGCAGCAGGTTGAGAGCAAGGGTATTAAAGCCCCGAGTTGGATGTGGAGAGCAAGCACTGAAAGCAGTATAAACGGGGCTACAGCAGGTCTATAGCAATATCTCTGCTTTAAGCCTTCCTGTTCCTTCTTATTTTTAACCCAGATGAGTGTATTGGTGTGTTTTTTCTCTGCAGGTGACCAATGACTGATGTTTTATTAAAGATGTTAAAGAGCGATGTTGTTTCCCTCAGCTTTGAGGCAGTCTAAGCCTGAGGTTTGGCCTGGCTTGCAGTCTAGTGAGCCTGTAAAGACTTTCTTAGACTACTCAGAAACATAGTCTGGCACAGAAAATTTAAGCCAGCAGGAGAAGCATGTTTCAGACAGAAATCTGTGCTGGTCATGGAAGATACAGTTTAACGTAAAGGTTCAATTCACAGAAGGCTTTATTTAATTCTTGGAGCTTTTGTGTTAGCTGTTCTATTGAGAAGTTGCTGAAGGTATCTTTATGAATTATTTCAATTTCTATGGAGTGTTACTACCAGAAAAAAATATTTTAACACGTCTTATTTTACCCGGTCCTTTTTCTTTTATACTCTAATCGGCACTCCAGTTTCAATATTCAAAGCTGATGTATGAGGGATTGCCTTACCATGATTGCTATGGTCAAATAGGTGATAGTGTATATCTAGATTCCCCTGAGTGGTTCTTTTGTTGCCTCTGACTATTCTTGGGAGTAGTGCCATGTTTCCACATTTCCCAGAATAATCACATATTAAGAATCTCTCATTTGATATGTTCTCTTTTGAGTCTTTCACAGCTTCATATCACCTTTTGTGAGTTTCTGTATCACCCTAAATGTACACCCTACAGAATGACAGAATATACCCATGTTGAATTTTGTTGAGTAAGCATGAGAGAAATCTGGGGAAGAGGGAAAAACCCTGCAGTACCAAGCTAGTTAATGTGAAGAACAAATTCAATTTTTGCTTCTTTTCCCTTCACCTCAAAATTGTAAGCTTTTTTCTTTCTTTTTCCCAACAAATTAGATTTTTCTAAATTATGTTGCTGAACACATACCTTCACAAATCAGGCAGCTCTCTGCTGATTTTCCATATGTGTTCTCACTTACATGGTTTCATCCCTGTAAGAATCCCAGTATCTGTGAGTATTTTCCACTTCTGCTGCTCATCTAGCCTTTCTACTCATCAGGCAACAGTGTGTTGACAGCTAAAGTTAATAACTTACCTTCCTAAATTTATCCTTCTTGTCATGTACCTAAGAATTACCAAATGCCAGAGGGAACATCTGTCACTAGATTACATAATTATAGATCTAATTTTGCATATATCTAATAAAAGAAAGTCAAATGTGGTAAAGCAGATCATTGAAGAAGTCAGGCTGGCCTTGTGGTCTGTCTTCCTTTTGGGAAGTCACATACTGTCAGGACATATTTTAGCGTGTGTTCTGCACTGGCAGTTTCCCTGACAGAGAGTGTGGAGAAGAGTCGTGATTAAGGGCATTCAGAACTTCTGCCAGCAAATAGTTAACTGACATAAGCTGCAAATAGTTGCACAACAGGCCATGTAATTGGGATGCCAAACACAGAATTTAGATAAAACTAGAACTGGATTCTGGAAATGGGACTAAATCCAGTCTGTATTAATAGACATGCAGAGGTGGAGTGCATCTTACAGTTTCCAGAGAGACATGTAAAGAGAAGTTGTGAACAGAATTGCACTGAGAAATCAGACATGTATACAGAGACATAGAAAGACTATCTGTTTGCAATAGTAGTTATAAAATAATGAATCAAAGTAATTTCAAAAAAAAGTTGACTGAAACATGAGGAAAAATGATCCCAGATGCTAGTATTAATTCTGCAGGTATTATAGAAGATCCAGGTGTAGATATTCAATTAAACTGATGTTACTGCCTGAAATGTAGCTGGTGCTGTACTAGGTATATAGTAATTTCTTGTGAATTGGGGGAGAGATAACTTTGCAGATGTCTGTGATGTAATATAAAACCTTATTTATAAAAATAAAATTTAAAAGTACATTGAATGCAAAGAGGTCAAAATATTACATTTACCATTTGCTTTTGGAGAGTAGCAGAAATAATTGGGGATTTAGATGTGTTTTAAGACGGAAGATTAAGCTTCGAATACAAATGATTATTTAAGTGATAACAAAAGAGAACACTTCATATATTTAAAAGTTGTAAAGCTCAGGTTTGAATCAAATGATAAATCATCACATGAACGCTTACCGTGAAAGAAAACAGTGAAATTAAGGTAGCAACTGTTTTGCCTGAGTATTAGTAAAATTTTCATACCCTGCATTGAGCAGCGTCTTACAGTAAGCTCATTTGGAGGATTTGTTCTGGGATGTAGCCTGTCACACTAGCTCTGCTGAGGGGTGGTGCTGTTGGAAGGATATGGGACTGGTACAGCACAGGGTAGCTAAGGGTGAAAGGGGCTCTGCACGTCATTTAGTTCAGCCTCTTGCTTCGGGGAGGAATAAAAATTTCAAAGTGATCTCACTCTGTTCAGAAATTTGTTCAATCACATCTTGACAGTCTCCAAGGACAGAGTTTGCACAACATTTCTGGCCAACCAATTCTGTTCTTAAACCACTCACCTGGCAAGACTTTTTCCCCCTCATATCCAACTGGAATTTTTGTTGCTGCAACTTGTGACTGTCGTCTCTTGTACCTCTGCTGTCTGCTTGATCTGATACATCTCTTTGTCTCTGACTATCCACAAGATCCACTTTCTAAGATTCCCATGCCCTCAGACAGAAACAACATTTTTGATGTAGGATACTGGAAGTTTTGCACAGTGGAAAATACTAGTGGAAAATATTAGTGGAAAATAACTTGGTAGAAACCTGAATGCCAAGGAGGGTAAGCAGCTGGAAGCAGTGTAAACAGAACTGTGGACAGAACTGCATGCATACAGAGACATAGGAAGACTACCTGTTTGCAGTCTTAGTTATAAAATAATAAATCAAAATAATTTCAAAAAATGTTGATTAAAACATGGCAAAAAGATAATCCCAGATACTGGTATTAATTCTGCAGGTATTATGGCAGATCTATATGTAGGCATAACATTAAGCATGAGATGCTTCCTTCTGGTTCTCAAAATATGCTCAGAAAATATCTTTCAGACATAGGTTTGTAGTTCAGAAGTAGCAACTCTTTTAAAAATCATAGTAAGAATACTTCATGACTCTGAAATAGGCCCCAAGGACCTTGGGTAAATTACCATAGCCATGTGAATTCCTGTTCATTGATCTTACACCAGTATAAAGTGACAGCACCACTTCAAATCAGTTAAGGAGTATCTGCATTGTGGGTTCACAGGGCCATGGCAGTGGAGTGGTTAAACTACACAGGCTGCTGTGCTTGTGAAAGGCTGGGGTTGTGAATACTTTCATTATTTATCGAAAATACGGCCATCAAATACCCAACATCTTCAGAAGTTTTGTTGAGATGACTTTAGGTAATGTATGTTGTCTCTGGTATTTTTTCTTTTCCGTTGGCTCTCCTAGGGACCCTTTTAGCTGCAGTTATGCTTATTTGTGTGCAAAGGAGATCTGTTTTTAGAATTCACAATCCCTTTCCTTTTCTACATGGCAGTCCACAAATGCTAGGTGTGTATGAGGGAGGTAGAAGCATCACAGTAAGTAGGATGCAATTCCTATTAATGTCTTAAAATCTTCTCCTACTTCAATGCTACTGGAGATTTCATACTTAATGAGGATACAATTGGCTGAAACTCTTTTAGTCTGATACCATAACCTGAATGGGCAAATCTGTCATAGTGGTTGTTAGATTTGTCTTGGCATGTATGTATTGTATGTATTTTTATATACGATCTGCCATGCATATTTTTGAAGTTCTTTACATACAATCTGAAAGCTAATCATCCTATCAGATTCAAGTCCAGAAGATTTCCACTGCTTTCCACTAAGAATAAAACCACAAAATTGGGTATATTTATGACCTTCTTCTCCACTTCTCTCTGAAAGATGCAGACACATTTGCAAAAGGTGTTGCAAGACATGAAACTGGAAATTTTTGGTGTTGTGTTTTGTATGTATAACCAAAACCGAAGAAAGTTTGAAAAGTATGATTTATTTCTCTGTTGCTTCTATTTCTCTTTGTCAGTATTCACATTAGAAATTTATCTGAGACTTTGGTTTTAAACAGTATTGCTGGATGGCAAAAAAAAAAAATCAAAAACTGAAACTGAACTTACAGAACTTCAAGATATTCATCAGTTAGATGTTATTTAAAAACAGACTTGTTTCATGTGCATTCATAAAATTAATGTTGGTCAGCAAAGTCAAAGTGCTATGTGATTGTAGAAACCGATCGGTCATATTTTTGTAAGCGTAGTGAAAAACATGAGGTTACTTCTGCAGCTTTCATAATTTCATTTTAGTTTTAAAACTGAAATACAGGCAACTTAAACTTTAAGAGTATTTTGAAGTTTCAGAACACAATACTATCCCCAACTTATTGCTAGGTATAACTTGTTCCTGTTTAGAAGTCAGCAGAATGCAAATACTTTTCTTCTTTCTTCCCTTGCTGCTGTTGCATACTTAAGAAAGCATGCTGCTGCTAAAACTTCCATCACACCCACATACATGGATGGAAGAGGATGTTGGGGTCTTACGGCAGAACTTTTAAGTCAAATCTTGTCTTTTCTTTGCTCTCCTCTTTGCATTGTAACTCTGCACAGCATCGAGTGGTAAAGACTTCCAGGTTTGCAGAGGAGTGTTATTTTTTTTGTTTTCTGAATGTGGAGCTGTAAGACTGGACTAGAACCTCTAGGAAAGAGGGCAGTGCTGGAATGTCTGCAGAAGGTACCCGAGGACAGACTGGAGAAAGGAGTTGCAAAGAGTTACAGGCGTGCAAGACATCCTCTGTGAATGAAACTGATTGCAGCAATGCTGTGCTGATAGAAGGGGCAAAAGGGATGACTTGTGCTGTAACTCTGATATTCTATTTAACTTCATGTTATCTCTTAAGAAGGGGAGAAATCTATTGCTTTGAGTGATCCTTCAGTGGTGTTCCTTCATTCCTTCCCTGTTGCTCTGTTGATGAATAAACAAAGCACTTTATTTTCATTGCAGCCTTAAAAAATGAGTGCAGTCTCTGTACCTTAGCAAGTAGAGGAATTTGCTTCACTTAGCTGCCTGGAATTTGCTTCATGCACTATAATTCTCTCTATACATTATGCCCTATAATAAGGAACTAGTCCTTTCATGTGATCTCACAGTGAAGAAGTGATACTAAAATGTACCGTGTGACTGCTTCTTGTTTCATTTAGACCAGATGATATGGCTGATAGCAAGTGTATCACAGCCTACAGTTTGCTGCCTACAGTTTAATATCTCTTGAATTGAGCACGGTCTTCCTCAATCTGGAAATTTCTAAATTACCTTCTATGAAAACACACTACCCAGGCCTTTGGAACGGACTGTTTCTCAGCTTCTTCTGGGTAAGGTATTAGCCAAATAATGAATCGACTTTTAGATTAAACACTTCTGAACAGTCTGCATTGGCAAGTGAAAATCAGATAGTTAGAGGAAGAAGTCCGTTCTGCCATCCTGACCTGAGGAAATCTGAGAACACCCACAAGTATATTGGCAGAGCTGCAGCATTGAACGAACTTTTGGCTCTCAGCTTTTCCATACAATCCCATCATCATCAATTAGAGTGAGCCTTTGCCTCCTCTCCAGATTGCAACATTTTCTATTCCCCCTGCCCATCCTGCATTGCCTCACCCAGCTACCCTACTTCACGAACTCCTCCTCACCAGCTCTCAAGGCCAGAAAATGAAAAAGAAAGCCGAAACTTTAATCTTAAAAGCAAGCAAATAAACAAACTGAACAACAAGGACAAAGAGGATGTTTCTAGTCCTATTACATGGGAAGATGGCCTTGAGTCTGAGAGACATTGCAAATCAATGTAAACAGTTGCTGGAATCAAAAGCTCATTGCTGATTGTTGTTGAAGATCAAAGGCTGTTTCTGTCCCCCCACCAAAAGCTGGATTTTGCAGCCTGGGTAAATATGTAAACAAATAAACAAGCAAAGAAAGAAACAAACTGTGCATCCTTGACCGCGGAGAGAGCCCAGATTAAGGGAATGGCAGAGTAACATCCAATGTGCTCTGTCATGACCAAACCTCTTGCTGAGGAGGTTGTGTGGAATGAAATGACATTAAACGATGAAGAGATGGAGGATTAAGGGGTAATTCCATCTTCAAATCTGAGTGCAAACTGAATCCATTGCCAAACTGCAAAAGCAGCTGCCCAGGGTTACCTGTTCAACACATAGATTTTAATGACATTACAATAATTGTATTTGGTGTCCCTCTAAAATGGATATAAAGAATGGTTCTCAATCGTATTGTACTATTCTGGCTTGCAGGCAAAGTAACCAGAATGCAACCCATAAAAGGCCTAGCAACTGTTACAAAGATTGCTTTGGACTCTTTCAGGCTTGCTGCTCACAGGACCTGCTTTCATAGATCTCACAAACCCTGGTCCTACATGTGAGTAGATGCTAGACTGAGTATCCCATCATTGGGAGGCATCAAGGCTGTCAATGGCTTAGCTAATGCCAGTGTGCCGGGTGGAGTTCTGGTCACTGTATCATCATCTCAGTTGGTTCTGTTGAGTGCCTGTCTGCAGGCAAATATTGAAGAAGGAACAGTCAAATCCCTGTCTTCTCTACACTTGGCAAGGATGAGCCCTAAAGACAGGGCAGTATTCAAGGCATGTGACCCATTTCATTTATCGGCAGGACAGCAGATCTATGCTCAAGCAAGAATTTTCTTCTGGGCTGGAGTCAGACTGCGTAATATAGGGGAAAGATGCGGTAGAATCATTGAATCATAGAATAACCAGGTTGGAAGAGACCCACCAGTTCATCGAGTCCAACCATTCCTATCAAACACTAAACCATGTCCCTCAGCACCTCGTCCATCCACGCCTTAAACACCTCCAGGGAAGGTGAATCAACCACCTCCCTGGGCAGCCTCTTCCAGTGCCCAATGACCCTTACCATGATTTTTTTTTTTCCTAATGTCCAGCTTGAACCTCCCCTGGCAGAGTTTGAGGCCATTCCCTCTTGTCCTGTCCTCTGTCACTTGAGAGAATAGGCAAGCACCCTCCTCTCTACAACCTCCTCTCAGGTAGTTGTAGACAGTAATGAGGTCTCCCCTCAGACTTCCCTTCTCCAGGCTAAACAACCCCAGCTCTCTCAGCTGTTCTTCATAAGGCCTGTTCTTCAACCTCTTCACCAGCTTCGTGGCTCTTCTCTGGAGTCGCTCCAAAGCTTCAATATCCTTCTTGTGCTGAGAGGCCCAGAACTGAACACAGGATTCAAGGAGTGGTCTCACCAGTGCCAAGTACAGAGAGAGAATCACCTCCCTGGGCCTGTTGGTCACACTATTTCTGATACAAGCCAAGATGCCATTAGGGGTAGGGGTCAGTAGGGTCTTATTTTTGGACAGAGTCATAAATAGCTCAGGTGGCAAAAAGGAAGAAGGAAGGGCTTAGTGAAAACCTCTGCAGTGGCCAAGAAGATTAATGTAAACCACTTCCAGTCCTCCTCCAGTCCCTGCTTTTCTGATCCAGCAACAGAGCTGTGCATGGAACTCTCTGGTACCTTGCCCTGAAAGGTACCATCTCCACAGCAAATGTCCCCATGTTTTGACAGCATACAAATGTCTCTTTTCTCGGCAGCACCAGTAGCGGAGCCAAGGCCCTTTGCTTTAAATAGATTTCATATAAACTGATATGATTCAAAGGTATTTTTCCACCAGCAGTCTTCCTGGATCAATGGAGTGTTACTGCAATGTTTTCTCTCTCAATGAACTTGCTTGTTCTCTTTTCTGGTGTCCTTGCAAGCCCCTGAAGAGAAGGCAGGATGTGCTGGCAAAGCATTTCTCTTTGTCTGTGCTTGCCATGGGTTCTTCGCTTACTCTATTAATCTCTGCATGTTTTAACACCTTTTTTTACCCTTGCTTTTGGAAAGCTATCAGGACTTTCTTGTGCCATCTTGAATCTCTGTTTAGCCAGACAGCATGTGTAGTCTTGACTTTGTTTTCTTGCAAAGATTTTCTGTATTTTGTCTTTGGGATCTTCTTTCTCTTTCTATCCCCTCTTGGTTTTTTTTAGCTTTCTGTGTTAATTTTCAAAGGTCATGCAGAGGAGAAGCTTCTAGTGTTGGGAAAATGCAAGAAAACCCTTTACCTCTAGATGTGTTTTCTGGAACAGTGTTCAAGTGCTACCATTTTTTTAGGAGATGGTGCGTATCTGGACTGTGTTCATAATGCCAGGCTTGTTTATACCCTGTTTTTCTTCTGAGTCCTGATCTCCACATTTCAACCAGAATGGATAGGCTTTTTGCCTTGCTCACACCACACATGAATTCTCCTTTGATAAAGGAAAACTTTATCACACAAGGTGATTTTCAGTTATAGTCAGTTTGTATGATGCCACACCATCTGTTTCTCCACTGTGGTTTTCTCTGTATCTTCTGTGCTTTGTCATCCTTTTCACATTAAGTTGCTACCTCACATGGAGACACTCTCCAGCACTTCTTGAATAAACCTGTATTATTCACAGTCAAAGAACTGCAGATTAACTAGACAATGTCTTCTCTAATATTTATTGCACCTGCCTAAACTCAGATGCTTTACCTGTTGGTTCTGGTTTTGGACAGATGTAATTCTCTTTGGTGGTATCTCCATGTCAATTTGGTTTCACGGTGAAGTGGATCAGCTCTTACCTCTCACTTTTGTATAATGTGACTGTTGCTTCTTCATTCAATTGCTTATTTCAATGGAAAGAGGGTTTTTTTAAAAAAAATGATTTCTAATGAGCTTCTTACCTTCATATTCAGCCTGTTAAGTTTTTTATATGTTCTGAGAAGCCATGTGTCCTGGCAAAAATCATGTGACCTTGAAGATGTCCAACGTATCAAAGAAATAAGCAAAATCATCTTTCAGTAGGATTTCCAAAGAGCACTGAAACATGTACTTTTGTAAAAAGCTGAAGTCTAATTTTAGCCAAATATGTTGGCATATATGGACATACAACAGACTTCTGAGACTGCTTATGTATATTTTTCATAGTGGATTGATTGCTTAATGCTGAAGAATATAAAAAGCTCAAAATGCAAACTGCTACATTGCTGTTTCCTCTTTCTGCATACTGTTTTCCCTTTTTGTTTTCTTTTATCAAAGTTTTTGTCTTCTTGCTAATAACACAGTACATGATTTTACTATAGGTGAGATGAGATCAGTGAATCATAGAATTTTAGAATAACAGAATATCTCAAAATGGAATAGGCCCATATGGATTATCAAGTCCATATCCCTGCTCTTTGCAGGAGTACTTAATTCTAAACCATATGACTAACTCCTTAAACCTTAAGAGGCTTGGGGCCATGACCACTTCCCTGGGAAGCCTGTTACAGTGATTGACCATCCTCTTCTCAGTGAAGAACATTTTCCTAATGCCCAGTCTGAACTCCCCCTGACACAGATTCATTCCATCTCCTTGTGTGTTGTTGCTGGTCTCCAGGGAGAGATCAGCACCTCTCCCTGAGCTACGCTTCTTGATGAAGCTAGCTGTAAGCTACAATGAGGGCACCTCTCAACCTTCTCTTCTCCAAGCTGAGGAAACCAAGTTACCTCAGCTGCTCCTCCTAAACCTTGCCTTAAAGACCTCTTGCCATCTTGACGTCCTTCTCTTCGACCTGCTCTAATAGTTTGATGTCTTTCTTATATTGAGGTGCCCATAACTGCACACAGTCACAGAGGTGGGGCTGTACCTCTGCAGTGTAGGGTGAGACAATCACATCCCACAAGAGGCTGGTTATGCTGTGTCTGATGCATCTCAGGATTTTGTTGGCCCCATGAGTTGCCAGGACACATCATTTACTCATACTCAATTTGCCATCAAACTAAACCCCATGTATTTTTCTATGGAACCACTCTCCAGACTCTCATACCCCAATTTGTCCATATAAGCAGGATTACCCAGTATCAGGTTGAGAACCTAGCACTCACTTTTATTATGTTTCATATGGCTGGTGATTGCCCAGCTGTCCAGTCTTTGCAGATGTCTCCATAAGCCTTCTCTGTCCTTGAGGCAGTCCACAGTTCCATCTAGTTTAGTATCTAGTTTAGTATTGTTGGCGAACAAGTACCGGGTGCTCCAGGAGGAAACTAGTCCTGAGGATGGTGGTCATCATAGCCTAGAATCTTTTCCTAGGCCACACCATCCTCAGAAGAAAATCACAACCTCCTCCACTAAGAAGAAGAGGAGGGTGATTGTTGTAGGGGACTCCCTCCTCAAAGGAGTGGAGTGACCCATTTGCAGACCTGACCCGCTTCACAGGGACGTCTGCTGCCTACCAGGGGCATTAGGGAGGGAAGAGGCTGGGAAACTCTCCTCCCTGATCCATGAGATGGACTACTACCCTCTGGTAGTAGTCCAGACAGGTAATGATGGCCTAGCAAACAGAAAAGCTAAGGACATCAAAAAAGACTTCAGGGCCCTTGGGAAGACGATGGGGGGCTCAGGGGCACAGGTGGTGTTCTGCTCCATCCCCAGGATACAAGGAGCGGACCTGCAGAATACTAAGAAGGACTCAATTAATGCCTGGCTCCAAACCTGGTGCGAGGAAAAGGGCTTTGGGTTATTTGACCATGGAGCAGTTCGTGCACCCTCTGACACGGGTGCAAGTGTTGGGGCACATGGGTCTCCTAGCGGGGCTAAGGCCCTTGCTAAAAACTTAGCTAAGCTCATAAATCAAGCTTTAAACTAGGTGTGAAGGGGGAGGGGATTGAGTCCAGGCTAGACAACTGCGTGCCTGGATGTGGGCCACTAGAGTTTAGGAGGGGGTGCGCTGGTGAGGACCACCAGCACGTCACCACACAGGAAGTGGGGGAGAATGCAGCCTGGATCAGCAAGGGAGATATAGATATTCTGGTATCAGCTACTCCAGTTAATAGGCAATTGGGAACAAGTACTGTCCCCTCTAGGAGGGCTGAAGGTTCGGCTACTCAGCTGAAGTACATTTACACCAATGCATGCAGCATGGGGAATAAGTTGGAAGAGCTGGAAGCCGTTGTAGGGCAAGGAGCCTATGATGTCGTTGCCATCATGGAAACGTGGTGGGATGACTCTTATAACTGGAGTTCAGGTATGGTGGGGTATAAACTCTTCAGGAGGGATAGAAAGGGTAGGAGAGGAGGTGGAGTAGCCCTCTTTGTAAGGGAGGACTTGGACACCTCTGAGATGGACTGTGGCGATGAGGAGATTGAGTGCCTGTGGGTTAAGATCAAGGGAGCCCATAAGAACGGAGATTTTGTGATGGGAGTCTGTTACAGGCCACCCAGCCAAGGAGAAGCAGCTGATGAGCTCTTCTTTAAACAACTGGGGTCAATCTCCAAGTCAGTGCCTCTTGTCCTTGTGGGAGACTTCAATTTCCCTGATATCTGCTGGAAGTACAATATAGCAGAAATAAAGCAGTCTAGGAGGTTCCTGGAGTGCGTGGAAGACAACTTCCTTGCACAGCTGGTTAATGAACCTACGAGGGAAGGTGCCCTCCTGGACTTGCTGTTTGTCAACAGAGAGGGGCTTGTGGGGGATGTGACAGTAGGGGGTCGCCTAGGTCTTAGTGATCATGAGATGATAGGGTTTTCTGTCCTAGGTGAAGTGAAGAGGGTACTAAGCAGGACTGTAGCACTAAATTTTCAGAGGGCAGACTCTGAAATCTTTAGAAGGCTGGTTGGCAAAGTCTCCTGGTAAACAGCACTTGAGGGCAAGGGAACCCATGAGGGCTGGAAGCTCTTCAAAAAGGAGATCCTGGCAGCTCAGGAGAAAGCCATCCCCGTGTTCTGGAAAAAAGGCCAGCAGGGGAAAAAACCAGCTTGGTTGAGTAGGGAAATCTTGAGTGAAATTAGGAAAAAAAGGAATATTTATAGGCTCTGGAAGGAGGGACAGGCCTCTTGGAGGGACTACAGGAGGGAAGCGAGGCTATGTAGGGAAAAAATCAGAGGGGCTAAGGCTGAAATAGAGATCAGATTAGCCAAGTCTGTAAAAGACAACAAAAAATCTTTTTATAAGTATATAAACAGTAAAAGGAGGACAAGGGAGACAATACGGTCCCTTTTGGACTCAGAGGGAACAGTGACAGGGGACGAGGAGAAGGCTGAGGTACTTAATGCCTTCTTTGCCTCAGTCTTTAATTGTAAAGAAAGCTGTTCCCTCTGTGTAGATACCCGGGAAACAGAGGAGCAATACGAGCTCCCATAGTCCAAAAGGAGGTGGTCAGAACCCTGCTTGGCCAACTGGACACCCACAAGTCTATGGGGCCAGATGGGATATTGAAGGAGCTGGCCGATGTATTGGCCAAACCCCTTTCCATCATCTTCCAGCAGTCCTGGAAGACTGGGCAGGTACCTCTGGACTGGAGACTGGCTGATGTAGTTCCCATTTACAAGAAGGGTAGCAGGGAGGATCCGGGGAACTACAGGCCAGTCAGTCTGACCTCAGTGCCAGGGAAAGTCATGGAACAGGTAATCCTGAGTGCTATCATGAAGCACTTACAAGAGAACCGGGTGATCAGGCCCAGTCAACATGGGTTTACCAAAGGCAGGTCCTACCAAACCAACCTGATCGCCTTCTATGACAAAGTGACTCGGCTGCTGGATGAGGGAAATGCTGTGGATGTGGTCTTTCTGGACTTCAGTAAAGCCTTTGACACAGTTTCTCACAGCATTCTGCTACGGAAACTGTCAGCCTCTGGCCTGGACAGACGCACACTCTCCTGGGTAGAAAACTGGCTGGATGGCCGGGTCCAGAGAGTGGTGGTAAATGGTGTAAAGTCCAGCTGGAGGCCAGTGACAAGTGGGATTCCCGAGGGCTCAGTGCTAGGTCCAGTCCTGTTCAATGTCTTCATCAATGACCTGGATGAAGGCATTGAGGGTACCCTTAGCAAGTTTGCAGATGACACAAAGCTGTGTGCAAGTGTGGATCTGCTGGAGGGTAGGGAGGCTCTGCAAATGGACCTAAACAGGCTGGACCGCTGGGCAGTGTCCAACGGCATGAGGTTTAACACGGCCAAATGCCGGATCCTGTACTTGGGGCACAACAACCCTATGCAGAGCTACAGACTGGGAGAAGCCTGACTGGAAAACTGCCAGGAGGAGAGGGACCTGGGGGTGTTGGTCGACAGCCGACTGAACATGAGCCAGCAGTGTGCCCAGGTAGCCAAGAAGGCCAATGGCATCCTGGCTTGTATCAGAAACGGTGTGACCAGCAGGTCCAGGGAGGTTATTCTCCCTCTGTATTCAGCACTGGTGAGGCCGCTTCTTGAATACTGTGTCCAGTTGTGGGTCCCTCACCACAAGAAGGATGTTGAGGCTCTGGAGCAAGTCCAGGGAAGAGTGACGAGGCTGGTGAAGGGGCTGGAGAACAGACCCTATGAGGAGCGGCTGAGAGAGCTGGGGTTGTTCAGCCTAGAGAAGAGGAGGCTGAGAGGAGACCTCATTACTCTCTACAAGTACCTGAAAGGAGGTTGTAGAGAGGAGGGAGCTGTCCTCTTCTCCCAAGTGACAGGGGACAGGACAAGAGGGAATGGCCTCAAGCTCTTCCATGGGAGATTTCGGCTAGAGATTAGGAGGAAGTTTTTCACAGAAAGGATCATTGGGCATTGGAATAGGCTGCCCAGGGAGGTGGTTGATTCACCTTCCCTGGAGGTGTTTAAGGCACAGGTAGATGAGGTGCTGAGGGACTTGGTTTAGTGTTTGATAGGAATGGTTGGACTAGAAGATCCAATGGGTCCCTTCCAACCTGGTTGTTCTGCGATTCTGTGATCAGTATATTTTATTCCTGTATCCAGATTATTTATAAAAACATGAAAATGCATTGACCCTAAAATTAAGCCCTTGGGTGCCCCACTGTTGACTGACCAGCAAACTGGCTAAACCCATTCACTGTAACTTAGCCAATTATTCACTCAACATATTATGAACTTGTCTAGATGTGTGCTGGATATTCTGTCCAGTGAGATACTGTGAAAGATAGCATCAAAAGCTGGGCTAAGACCCCAGCCCACCACATTTGATGACTTCCCTTGTTCAACTGGATGGGTGACCTTGTCAGAAAATGAAATTAAATTGGTTAAGCAAGACTTCCTTTTCATGAATCTACACTAGGTATTACCAATGACTGTGTTGTCTCTCAAGTGTTTTTCAATAACTATCGGAATAAAGTTCTTCATCATTTTAACAGACACTGAAATGAGACTGAGGCATTTAATTACCAGAGATCATCTATAGTAGCCCTGACACTCCAGCCCTGGCTTACCTGATGACTTCACAACTCAACATGTGTTTATGTTCACAAAAGAACTATCCTTAAGGCATAGAAAAGTGCCTTTATCCCCAGTAAACAGAAAACTAAAGCACAAAAAGCAGAATTATGCTGGTAACTGAAAGCTGTAATTTACAGGCAAGAAACACACCAAATCACCAAGAAAATTTATTTTCAAAAGAAAACTATTTTTAGACCTGAAATTGTACTTGAAAAATAGTAATATTTAAATGTATAGCTTTTTGACAACTTCTAACTGAAGTTTTGCCAGGAATCCAAAGTCCCTCTCTGCTAGGTCTCCCATAGACCCTGTCAAGGAGGCGTGAGTCCAAGCTTTGTGTTGTGCTCACAGAGTCTGAGTTTCATCACCTCTCGTTCTCCAGATTTTTGTCTTGGAGTCAAATCCCCAGACATTCAAGGAGATGTTGCTATTTTTTTTCAAATATTCATTATTCTTAGAGGTTGATGCAAAATAAAAATAATCAGGAGTCCAATGCATATTTCTAGATTATGTCCAAAGTGTATACTACCTACTAAAAAATTAAAGGTGCACCTAGGAGAAATTCAATATCTGGAAAAATAATTGTCAGTATTGCTAGAATTAAGAGAATTTTCATTATTTCAATGAAGCGCAAAATAATTTTTCCTATATTTGACATCATATCTCTACTATAAACCCATTGTTACTCTGTCTCTTCCTGAAAAGAGAAAATAAAAAGAGGGTTTTTCTTTTTAACTGTAAAAATAATCTAAACATTCAGTGAGATAAACTGGGGAAAATATCACCAATATGATTAATGCACTGTCATGTATCTTGTTGCATAATGCAACACATGCAGTATACAAATCCACCCTGTCTCTTTTCCTTCAGTAAATTCTTTAAATACAGCAGGAAGAACAGGAGATCTTTAGGTAGTGTCTCCATTATATTTTCATAATTTGAGGAAAAATAATGATCTGCTCTTGTGTTTTAAGTACCTTAAGGGGAACCACGGGAAACATGCTTTAAACTCGAAAGAGGGAGATTTAGTCTAGACATAACGAGGAATTTCTTCAGTGAATGAAGAAATGAGTGATGAGGCCCTGGCACAGGTTGCTCAGGGAACTTGTGGCTACCCCATCTCTGGAGGTGTTCAAGGACAGGCTGGATGTGCCTTGAGAAACCTGGGCTGGTAGGAAGTGTCCCTCTCCATGGCAGGGGTATTGGAACTAGATGATCATTAAGGTCCCTTCCAACCCAAACTATTCCTTGATTCTATGATTCCTGGCAGAGAAAATCACCAACAGGGGTGGAAAGTTCTTTCTCCTCAGCTCATCCAGTAAATTGTATTTTCACAGACATGCATAGAACTAAATTTTCTCTGTCTCATCATAAACAGAACTAAAACTGGAGGTAAGTTTAAAAACCACAACAAACAACAATGTTTAAGCTATGTGAATAACTGATTTTCCAGTTCTTCCAACAGCTGGGAATAAAAAATCAACCTAGGTCAACAACAAATACGTTCTTTCAACATGTTCAACAAGCTGAAAGATTGCATAAAATAGTTTTGTTGTAGTTTAATATCACGAGAGTTAATGTGTTGCTAATATTTCACATTATGCTGCATTTTGATTGTGAATATTTTTCAGAATTAAACAAAACATTGGATGGAATTTCCCGGTAAAGTACCAGTGAAGAGAAAAATACAACCCCTCTGCAGGCAAAATGAGCATAAATATCCTTTTTTGTTTCTCTTTCCATGTTCAATTACTTTTTCCCTGAATTCTGATATGAAAAGTTAGCTTCTTTGAAATTAATTTTAAGTGTTGGAAACACTGAATATTTTCTACCAGAAAAGTTTTGGCCTCAATATGTCTCCCTGTTCTCTTCAGGCTATTGATGGAATATTACTGCCAAGTTCTTTTAAAAATCCATCAAGACATGTCAGACTGGAAGTTGTTATGGGCAGAGCACATTTGAATAGGCACTTATTCATGTGCCTTGTTGGAAGCAGAGGTTTGAAAATTTTGCCACAGAGACAGTCATTACATGGAAACCAGGAATAAACTGGTGAGTACACAAAACTATTGATATGAGCTGTCATGCCATTCAAGCCAGATGGACTACATATGAAGATTTATAGTTTTTCACACATTTTCAATGTTCTCAGCACTGTATAATAAACAGAAAAAGAAGACATGGTCCTGCCCCTGTTTTTCCTGGAAGTCTGTATTTGAAACAGCATGTCATATTCAGGGATGTCCACCTGACCACACAGCCTGTCACCTGAGAACACTAGTAAATTTTTTATTCTACTCTTGTTTCTAAATTTGTTGCAGGAACATAACTTCCAAGGGTACACTTTATTTTTGAACTGAACTTCTATTTAAAGATCTTCTTTTCTAGATTTGATCTTCCCCTGCATCCTGGTCTAGAGTGCAGAGCGCTCAAAAATATAGTAGAGTGGTAGCTCTTTATTGTGATTTTCAGGCTAATGGATGCTGCTCTCACAATGCCTTTTTTTTTTTGAGAGTGAATTTTCTCCTGCTGCTTATCTTTTTACTGAACCATCTGGCACATTTAGGATGCTAACCAATGGAGGTCTACTGTGCCATATATTAATATGGATGTCATGAATCACTCAACAGGTCAGATTTAGAAAAACAAGAATTCTGCAGCAGACTTCCACTAAAAATGCAGTGTCTGGCTAATTAACAGAACCCCTTCTTGCCAAAATGTGCAAAAGGAGTAGAGGGGTGAGGCCTGTTAGAATAAACTAGAGGGGTGGACTTGTCACTGTTTAAAGGAGGTTGTGTTGTAATATGACTCAGTCAAATGTGTTACTTTCTTTCACTTCAAAGGCAAAAGGTAGAAGCACCCACAATGAAACTCTGTACAAGGAGTTAAAGCTGCCAAAGGTCAACCTAACTTCCTAGCTGGTAAAGGTATTGTGTACAAACACACACCCTTTTGGGGTCTGTGTTTCTTCAGTTCCTCTGGTCTAGGACAGCAACAGAAAGAGGAGGAGAGCCTCTGTTTTCAGTTGCTGGACTGTGAGCTAACTGTGACTTCAGGAAGGGGAAGTGTATCGTAAGTAGCAGCTTTTGAACAGATATGTTTAAGTGGAGCAGCACAGTGAAGTCACAGTTGACTTTTTTATGAGAGGTAAAATTACTTCTTTACTTTTTCAAGGAACCAGGACCACTGTAAATCCCCACGTAACTACAGGGAAGTATTTTGGTAATTTGTCTTAATTTCTGTTCTCATTGAACAGGAATACTCCTTTATTTACTAATGGGAAGAGGAAAAAAAGCCCAAAAATGTGCCCACCAGTCTCCTTCCTCTTGCTCTGGAAAACATACAACATGAACTTTCAGAAGCATCCAAATCTAAGACAAGAAGTGCTCAAAATTGAGTTAGGATTGTGCTCCATCTCTTTTCCATTCCCCTTTTCCTAAAATACAGGGTGGAAATGGTACTGATACTTCTTTACAGTGCTTTCGTTTTGCAATGGGGCTAGTGTTTCCCTTGCCCTGACACAAGGAGGGCAGTGAGGGACCACCATCACCCCAACCCCTCTGCTGGTTGAGGGAAGATGCTCCCTGTCCAACTTCCACACATGGTGGCCTGACATCTGGCTGCTCATAACTTGTGTCACCCTAAGGACTGTGAATCACAAAATTGCAATGACAAAACTGTTATCAGTTGCCTCATCAGAATTTGTGAGTTGATCTTGAGAATAGGAATGTCTCATTCTTTTAATCTGTTTCACATTTGCAATGATTGTTGATTGAATGATGCAATATTTGCCTTCTTATCCTCCTCCCTCCAGCTAAGTGGAAAGAGGAGACATTTTTGTAGTGCTCAAATAGCCTGAATGAGGCCATTTTCCCCCTTTTCAAAGTTTCTTTCCCTTTTATCCTTTTTCATAGTTTGTTCCTCTGCTTTTAAGTCTCTGTAGCTGTAGCTTATATATTGTAGCACGTGTCTTTACCTATATGTACACATACACATATGCATATGCATATACATTTACATGCACATATATATATTTAAGGATTTAAATGGTTTCATGTATTTTGTACATGGCTAATGTTACTATTGGACCATGCCACTTCCTCCCAGGAGAGCAGCAATGCTCTCTTGAGCTCAGAAGTAACTCAAACATCGCAGTACCTTTTTGTTCACTTCTTCATTTTTAGTGGGCAAAGACGATGAGCATGAGTTCTTCCTTGGCTCTCACACTGCCTTTAGGAAACCATACAAGATGTCATGGTGGGATTAAGGAAATTAGTATGAGTGTCAGCATATTAAGGAACTCCATGGTAAGTGGAACTGGTAGGATGGATTTTTCCCTCCAAAATCATATAAGGGCTCAGGATGACTTTTCCTCTCCTATGCAAAAACCTTTCTTTTCCTGTATAGGTGTGTGAGTCAAAGTCTTTCTGGAGGTGATCTGAATGCAAGATTTATTTCCTGATGCCCTACAGAGAAGTAACACTCTTGGAGGGTGAAGAAGAAGTTGTTCAGAAGTCACATTTCCCTTCTTCTGCTTAAGAACACAGAATTCTCTTTCCACATGCCCTGAGACCTCCTTCATACCTGTATGGTGGAATAAACTCTCTTTTTTATTGGCTGTTTTTAATCAATGGAGGTTGTTATCCTCTGTGCAACAGCTGTAGCTCTCAAAGGATTAAAAATAACATTTCCTGCACCACAGGCCAATGTGCTGGTAGATGCTGAAACAAGGTAGGTAAGGACAGAAATGAAATGAAATGAGAACAAGGAGAAAGAGCTGACATACAAACCAGGAACATTGCAGTTGTCTTCGGGTAGCCAAGCGTGCATCTCAGTTTCTACTTTTTTGCCCATACCTTTGGGTGGTGGAAGAGATGTTAAACTGCTATACTATTCACTCCTAATCCTTCTCTTTTCTTAAATTCTGTAGGATCTAATTTTGTGATGGGCAAAATTGACTGAATCAAATGGAAATAATTTTGCAGAGATTGATTTACTTATCAGAGAAATTGGCTTGCTCTACCTTTAAGCCAGCTTACGATATGTTTATCCAGCAGTTGAAGCAATTTAAAGCAGTTGGCCAAGAAAATCCTCAGCATATTATATTATCTAGAAGTGGAGAAGACATGTGGAAACACGAATGAACACTACTTAAGACCTTCTTCCTGATCTTGTACATTCCTGCACAGAGTTGCTCTGCTTTACAGGTAGTTGAACTGAATAAATCGCCTGTCTTGAATTTCATTTTGGATAAACTGGGTGTGTAATGTATCCAGCCAGCTTTGGTGTTCATGACTGTCACTTGTACATCTGAACATCATGTTTCTTAGGCATTGCCAGGTTCAGATACTTCTCACAAGGACAATCTGTTCTTATAAACAAGTGGAAATTGTGGTGGAGGAAGATGTCAGGGAAGAGTGAAATCAATGCTTAATAGGCATATTGTCTATATTGTATAAGGATTTCAGTTCTGAGGTAAAAATAAGGGAAATTCATTCAGGTTTTAATTGTCTTCTGCAACTTTTTAAAGCATTCTGTGATAGCAACGAAGGGCAGAAATTATTCTACTATTCTGTCATCCTTGGATTACTTCCTGCCTTAAGACTCAGGGGAATGGAGTAGGTCACAGTCTGAACCACTCTTTTTCCAAAAATGTCTCTGCTTCCTAGTGGCAATGAGTAATATCCTCTTTCTTTGCATGCACTAGATCCGAGAGTCCCTCTCCCACCTCTGCAATAACATTGGTTCCAGGAGTAAAGGCAGCAGCTCTTCAAACACTAGAAACCAAAGCCTAAGCACATCAAAATATCTAAACAGTGCAACTGTTGTCAAGATTTGCAGTTACTTCTCCCATTCAAGCTTAAGATCAACATTCTGGTGGAAGTATACAGAAGGGCTGTACTTCAAGCAAGTCACAGGACTATGGCAGCAAAACTTGCTCCACGCAGTAAGAAATCTTTTAACCTCCCAATCCCCTGTCCAGTCTTTTCCTCTTTACCCAAGCCTCACAACCTTCTGTCTGGTCAGATAAGATTTCTTCTTTTGTTGCTTCCAAACCACTTCAGATCTTAGGAGGTAACTGCTTCTTCCTTCTCTTCCTTGTCCCACTACTCAGAAGACAATCACTGGAAGTTGCAGCCATTGCTTTCTAAGTTCTTTATCATATTAAACTGCCTCTCTTCCTCCTGGTGCATCAGAAAGTTCAAAAGCCTGTCTTTCTCCTCCCAGGAAAAGGCCAGAGCTGAGTCCTGCACAAGGGTGAGCAAGTCTTTCCATTAACTGTCATTTCCTCTGAAAAACCCCACCATGGTGTCATAGTCAGAGCTGGCATAATAGAGCATCTTCTGTCTTCTGTTAAATTGAGGTTATTTCTGTCACTGCTTAGATCTCGGTAAGGTTTAGTTTCCATGGAAATCGTGAGTTAAAAAAAGACATGGATAGATGAGAAAAAAGAAAATTTAAATGTCATCTGCTTTAGGTCTAAGATACATACATCACTTACAAACTGTTTAATCTCTTACTGATCCTTCTTCTTTAATGCATTTCAAGGTGTATCTGATCATGTCCATAGGCAGTACTCCAGTACCCAGACCCAGACCAAATACACTTGCATATCTTAGAATGAAAAGCTGTAAGAAGACAAAACTGTTGCTTCTGATTTTCCTGTATTGACTTTCTGCATGGTGCCTGCCTGTAAGTTTATTCCCTGATGTGATCCTTTTGGAAGACTTTTTACTTAAGCTGTAGATGACTTTGTAATTGTGTTACTCAGCAGCTTAGTTTTTTTATCTGTGTAGCTAGTTCTTAAAAATGAGATGAGCTCAAGTGCAGAAGCAGTGAAAGAACCACAGGAAATTTGCATCACATTTTCATGAAGCGTTTGCAAAACCACTGTGAAGTAGGTCTAAACCAGCACTCTGAGTCTTATTGTGTGCCACAGCAGTTACTAGGGGCCACAGAAGATTCAGTCCATTTCTTATACTACAGAGAATCTGGGACTCTGATTTCACAGGTAATAATCATAAAGTGTCTTTTTACCTGGAGTTCATTGGAAGGAGTGTTAGGCATGCAGGTTGGTGGCATGGCAAGGAGTGATAAGGTTTAAGTTCTGTATAACAGCAGGATGTGTGAGGGCATTTCTGAACTGATCATATTTTTATGAGTGTTCTGACTGATTTTGTAAGAAACTGAACATACTGCCAAGCAAAGTTGTATTACTACAAAAGCTTTCTGCAGCACATGGGCCTCAGAAGCTACAGTGTAGTTTCCAAAGCAATTGTAATAGTACAAAAATGGAAAATTAGAGGTTGGAAATTTTAAATAACATAAACGCGTATTCCACTGGAAGAAAGAGGTGGTATTGTTTAGTTTATTGCTCACTTCTGGCATTGTGCTTTAGCTAACAATAGCATAATTGCTTCTTTAAAGGCCTGTGCAAATTGCCCCTACAATTGGAGAGAAGGGGATGGAAAACAGCAAGAAAAGAGCCCAGAGAGGAACTTTAAGGTGTTACTCCAACTTCTCTGGCCTTCTCAGTGCAATATATCACAAACAAAACCCCACTACAAAAAAAAAAAAAAAAAAAAAAAAAAAATCACAATTCTTCAAACCATCCTGAGAAAAGAGCCAAAGCTCTTTTTCGGGCCACAGTGGGCCAAACTCACAGGTATGTTTATAAAACCCCCAAATTTATCCTGTCGTTCCCACAGGCCTCCTTGGAGCTAACATCAGCAGGTGAAAGCGTTCTTGTTTTTATTTGTGCTTGTAATAATGCTGTTCTACTGACAGTGAGGGAAACCTAGTTTGCCTGCACAGTGTTTTTCCTCCTAGCACAATGAGAAAATGTCAACAATACAGCATGTTGAGGTACACCCAGATGGGCCATGAAAATATTTTGCTCTGCTTTTATATGTGTATTATTGTTTTGCTAGCAATGCTAGAAATAATAAGGTTTTTCTGATAGTTCTGGTTTTTTTCTGCTTTCAGGGTAAACACTGATGTTCCTGGAAGATAGTCTCTTTAGTTAGGTTGATCTGACCTGCTCTGGAGAAATATGGTGACGGTGTGGTGGAGGAGATTTTTGCAGCCTTCAGGTCCTTGTGAGGAGCAGATTGCTGAGATCTCTGGTGCATGAGGCTGCTTAGCACAGCAGCCAGGCTCAGTTCTGCCCTGAGCCATGGCTGCTCTTGGGCTGTGCTGCCAGTATGTATTGTTCTCACTTAGATATCCATTAATTCTGTAGGCAGAGCACAAAACAGAGAGAAGTTTTCTTTTGGAGCTTTTTTGGGGTTTTTTTGTTTGTTAGTTTGTTTGTTTTTTTAATTTTTGATTCCAAGTTTCTTTGCTTATGGCCCAAAGCAGAAATATTTTCATTAGTTTTACAGTAGTCTGAATGTTTCTTCCCTGCAAGAGTTTGAAATGATGAGACAACCTGGTTTTCAGTGATGCATACTTGCTTGTGGCTCCATGGCAGAAATGCATTTTCAGATGGATAGAGGAAGCAGCATGAAGCTGACTGCAGCTTCAATGGAAAGCAGAAAGTACATCTACTATTCCTTAATGACATTTGCCAAAACCAGTCCGTTCTGTAATCTCTTGTCATTCCAACAGTCTGTGTGAAGCAGCCCTGTCACTGTGGGTGCCTTTTCAACAAGTCTAATATTTTCTTTGGGTTAGGATACTTGACTGAGTATTTGCAGGGTACCAGTAGTGGGTTTCTTTTGGTGAAGTGATTGTACTATATGAAGGCACAGGAAACATCGAAGCAGGAAAGCAAGTGAAGGTATGCACATATAGAGATTACAGCAGATTCATGAGACGTGAGTAGAGAAATGGATGCAGAACCTAGTAGACAAAGCCAGACTATGTGGAGCTATAGCTGGGAAAAAAACCCCAGTAAAATCAGCAACAATACCTGGAGAGCACGTGGGCAATGACTAACTGTGTTATCAGACAACATTCTGATTTCTCTGTCTTTAAATCTTTTGCAAACTGCTGCCTGTACACAGACCTGTGTAAGTGCTATACATTAATATGTTTTGATTTAGTCAAGTCCAAGGTAAACAACCAGCCAAACAACTATCAAATAAACTCTCTGCATAGCAGGCCTGCAAGACAGGAAAACTTAAACTGTAATAATTGCTACCAAATGCAAATTCTATGGTTTAGAGCTCACCTTGCCAGGAGGCAAGACCCCACTATCAAGTGTCCCCAGGGCAAACCTAAGGAAGACTTGCTCATCATAACTGCATCTTACCTAACAGTCAAGAGGAAAAGGCAGCCTTTTCTCCAAGGAGAGTGCCTTGATACTGCCAGTGCTGACTGCCTATATACTCCTGCTTTTGCACAAAATTTAGAGCATGACTATGAAACGTCACCATATTCTGCGCTGTTGAATCTAGGAGCACACAGCAAGAACATCATGGATATGTCATGACAAGATACAGGCTAGATGCAGGGGTTTGGCTAAGTCCTAAATCATGCTGGACTTCAAATACAACTAACAATCCAGGTAGAGATAGGAAATAATGTAGGGATGTAAGCATCTATGCAAACACATGGTCAACAATATTACCTCCATAACAAATTAGCACTTGCTGCTAATTCAAGATCAAATAAATGATTTATTAGTTAAGCACACACTTAAAAGTTAGCACACATGCAGCGGGCATTGGGCAATGATTTGTGATTTCATTGCATTCAAACTTGTCAAATAAGTTAATTTTATCCTTTATCTTTGAATTAGACATTTGCAGTCAGAGTGGGCTTCAAGGAAAGTTTGGAGATAGCACATAAGGACTGCCTCAAAGGATGCCTCTGGAAAGATGTGCATTCAAAAAGTACAAAGTGAAGAAAACGTGAAGATACTTTTTTGGCAACAGGTCAAAAGGACACTGGAGTCACTGCACAGATGGGAGGATACATCTAACAGAAGAGCTGACAGAGCTCTTGAACCACAGGTGACACTAATGGTAATGTCTGGAAATTAGAACTTGGGAAGCCGGGTGAAGGTCGCAAAGAAAAAGTTAATTTGTTAAGAAAGGCAAGGCTTGGAGATGATCTTAAAAACTTCTCTATATGTCTGATGTGTTTTTTTTAGATCCCCAGCAGAATGCTGGGGATGGGAATGTGTGAAGATGAAGATCTGAAGATTTTAGAAATATGAATAGAAAAAAAGCTGAATGCTGATGATGGTATGTAGGAGTGAACGTCAGCACTTTCACACTGATTAGATGTTAAAGTGAGTGGAAGGAATATTGTGAATCTATCAAGAGGTAAAGAGTAGGAACACAGTAAAAATAAGAGGGAAGTGAAAGGACTGGGTTTTGACAGTACTAGGTCATACCTTCAAAACTTGTTTATTGGTGAAACTTCACTGATGTCAGCAGAGCTTATCTCATCTCCCACAAGCTAGGGAACATAGACTACCTAAAAGAGATATAGGTTAGCAAGTGGAGTCTCTGAGGACAGATAAAGGCTGGAACAGCTTGCCAAGATGAGCTGTGGCCTCTCCACTGTCAGAGGTTTTAAAGAACTGCTTAAGCAAACTAGTGACAAATGCAAGCGTGGCTCAGTTTGCCATGGGGCAGTAGGGTGGGCAGAGGTTTCTGCTCATGCAGGCTGAAGGAATGAGGTACAAATGGGGATAAGGACATGGCAGCTCAATTTAGCAGAAGATGACTTGCGTCCTGCTCTTTCCAAGTGCAGCATGGATACTTCATGATAAAGTTATTGCTAGACTAAAGTCAGTAACCTGAACAAAATGTTCTCCTCTTCTAGAGACCTTGACCTGTGAAAATGTTCTCTCTTGGCTGTATTTTGCCCCACAGTGACTAAGAGCTGGCAATAAAATCCCTTCCTCTCATTGGACACTAAAATCTTTCTGTAAACAAAGAAAGTCTGGATGAATTAGAGTGCTGACAACTCAAAACAATTTCTTGTGGTTAGTTGTGGGAAGTTACATCTGAAACTCACTGGAAAAGCAAATGTGACAGAGACTAGAAGAATAACAACATTCGGATAGAAGTCCATCAGTTGCATTCCCTGCTGCAAACAAATTTTGTGAAGGACTTCTTTCAAAAGCATTCTACTTCCCCCCAAACCCTCACATTTAGAGGTAACATTAACATTCATGTGGAATGGATTTTCTTATGGGCAAGGAATTTGTATTGCTTCAGAGAAATACGATTCTTTTTATAACGCAGGAGAAAGCAAGCTGCTTTTCTCTGAGAAAATCTGTTTTGCCTGACTGATGCTGCTGCTTCCAAGTGAATTGTGAGGGCTGGAGGGGGAAGAGAGAAGCTTATTTTTTTTTCACAGACATGCACAAGTTCAGACACATGCAGTTCAGAATAGGTAGCTAGATTGCAAGTGTAACTATGTCCTGATTCTGACAATAAAATATTTGTACCAATTTGTCAAAGATAAAATACACACCCTGCAGAAAAATTCTGTTATGAAGGACAGTTGAAGCAGATGTTGAGGAAGTAACTTGGAGCACAAAGGCATACAGACAGTTTATTGAAATGGCTATTCTGTTTTAATGCCTTATGCTCTCCTCACCCCTCTTCAGTCAATGGGCAACAAAATGGGGACCAGGGGGTTAGAGCCCCTCCTACTCTAGGGGAGGATCATGACCACCCAAGGAACCTGAACAGATGTAAATCTATGGGAGCTGATGAGGTGTGTCCCATAGTCCTGAGGGAACTGGCTGATGTGGTTGCCAAACCACTGTCTATGATATGTGGAAAGTTATAGCAGTCAGAAATCCCTGGTGACTGGAGGAGGAGAAACATTGTCCCCATTTTAAAAAAGGAAGAAAAGATCACCCTAGGAATTACTGACCTGTCAACCTCATCTCTGTGCCCGGAAAGGTTATGAAACAGATCCTTTTAGAATCTATGCTGAAGCACATGGAAAATGGGGAGGTGATTAGTGGCAAGGTGGCTTCAGAAAGGGCAAGTCCTGTATGACCAAGCTATTGGATTTCTTTGATGGGGTAACCACATCACTGGACACAGGAGAACAAAAGAATGTGATCTGTCTGGGCTTCTGTAAAGTGTTTGACACTGTCCCCCACAATATCCTTCACTCTAAATCAGAGACATACAAATTTGATTTGTGGACTGTTCAGTGGATAGAAATTATTTGGATGCTCACATTCAGAGAGTAATGGTTAGTGGCTTGATGTCCAGATGGAGATCCGTGATAAGTGATGTCCCTCAGGGGTCCATGCTGGGGCCAGTGCTGTTTAATATCATCATCAATGATATAAACAGTGAGATTGAGTGCACCCTCAGCAAGTCTGCAGATGACACCAAACTGAGTGGTGTAGTTGCAACACCAGAAGGATGGGATGTCATCCAGAGGGACCTGGACAAGTTGGAGAAGTGGGCCTGTGAGAACCACATGAGGCTCAACAAAACCAATTGCAAGGTCCTACACCTGGCTGGGGGCAATCCACAGGTTCAGTACAGGATGGGGAATGACATGACTGAGAGTGGCCTTGCAGAGGATTTGGCTGTCATCATTGATGAGAAACTAGTAATGACATGGCAATGTGTGTTCACAGCTCAGAGAGACAACTATATCCTGTGCTGCATCAAAAGAAATGTGACCAGGAGGTCAAGGGAAGTGATTCTGCTGCTCTGTTCCTCTCTTGTGAGACCTCATCAGGAATATTGTGTCCAGTTCTGGAATTCTCAACATAAGAAGGATATGGAGCTGTTGAAATGAGTCCAGAGAAATGTTATGAGGGTGATCAGAGGAGTGGAGCACCTTTCAGCACAGGCTGAAAGAGTTGGGGTTGTTCAACCTGGAAAAGAGAATCATAGAATCATAGAATCATAGAACAACCAGGTTGGAAGGGACCCATCGGTTCTTCTAGTCCAACCATTCCCATCTAACACTAAACCAAGTCCCTCAAGACCTCATCCACCCGTGCCTTAAACACCCCCAGGGAAGGTGACTCAACCACCTCCCTGGGCAGCCTATTCCAATGCCCAATGACCCTTTCCGTGAAAAACCTCCTCCTAATCTCTGAAGAGGGCATACAAGAAAACTGGGAAGGGACTTTTTACAAGGGCATGTAGTGATAGGGCTAGGAGGAATGGCTATAAACTGGAGAGAGGCACATTTAGACTAGACATAAGGAGGAAATTCTTCACAACGAGGATGCTGAGGCCCTGGCACGAGTTGCCCAAAGAAGCTGTGGATACCCCATCCCTGGAGAAGTTTAAGACCAGGCTGGTCTAGTGGTTTATCTGTGCCTGTGGCGGGGGAGTTGGAATTAGATGATCTTTGAGGACCCTTCCAACTCAAATCATTCCATGATTCTAATAAAGAAAAAATTACTTAAGTTCCAAGGATATTAACCGTACAGGCCTGGTTTTACTGCATATTTTCTTCATCATAGAAAAACATCCAATGAGCCTCAAAGGCTCAAGCCACACGGGTTGGATCAGGATCAAACAATCCACTAAACTCCACGGGGTTTCTTATGGAAGGCTTTCCTCTCTCCCATTTCATACAGAGTAGCTAGATTAGGGTTCCAGGTATGACTTAATCTCTAAGGAAATCTGTGGCTGAATAGTTTTCCTGTGGTGCCTTCTCCCAAGATATCATGAGAAGAATTTCATACAAATTGGCATGTATCAAAGACAAAAGAAGATGGAAAATTGTAGGAAATATTTCTAGACCAAAGATTTAGTTCAGACTGAATATTATCAGTGCTTACTATTCAAACCTTCATTACTAATACTGGTTTTGTGTGAGAATTTTCGTAACCTTATTCTGACAAGCCCTACTCTGGGCATAAGGGGAGAGGACAGCTGCATGTTTGAGTAGATGGAACTCTTACATGTCAGCCAAGTGCAGTCTCCTGATCAAGCAACAGAGTGAATAGCCAAGCTCTTTATACAGACTGATAGAAAAATAGGAAAAACAGGAAATTAAGTAGCAGACTGGGAGCATTTTGGGGAGGGACAGGGTTGCCCTCGGCTCCATGTGGCTCTTGGAAATCAGCAGTTTCCCAAATAGCTCACTACCTTTAGGTAGTGAGTTCAAGAGCTGTGCCATAGAGGAACAGAGAGGTGCTTGCTAGCCCTCTTTTCTCTCTGTCTTTCCCCAAGTTCAGATTGCATGTGTTGTGGACCCCAGTTCTCTCCACTGTGGTAATTCTGCCAGCCCACTCGTCTGCCCAGCTTGTGCCGTGGAGACTTGCTAGCAAGGTCAATACTTGTGTTCCCACCCATTCGGAGGACAGGGCTTGCGCTCATTGCTTTTAGAGCTGCTCTTTCCTTGCCAATACCAGCAAAGAGAATCCATGATTCCCTGATGCACCCTTGGCCCTCTGAGCAGCCACAGAGCATTCTTCTGCAAGGCTTTGTCTGTGCTGTGAGAAGTACACAGGCTGCACACATCCTGGGCAATTTCCTCCTCAGCCAGGGTCACCTACATGATATTAAATTGAGGGAGAACAAAAAAAAACTTCAAGAAGGCTGGATTTTGGGAAAGAGGACCCTCTCTTTTGGCTGGGAGCCATAATCTCTCCAAAGAACACTGGGAAGAGAAAATAGCACAATCCATACCATGAGGATGGCACCTTAGGGTCACCGCTTCAGATGCACTTCATATCTGTTAGGCACTCATTGCTACACTGAAGTTGGCTTACGTAGGCAGTGAGGAAGAAGGGTTGTGTTGATTCTTTTGTTCCCTTTTCTTGTGCTGTGCAATGTGACAGTGACATTTCTCTTCCGTGCTTGTGATAACGAGTTCATCTCTACCAATGCTGGCCTCAAATTCCTACCACATGCTCTTTGCAACCAGTGTGAATTAACCAGTGTGGAAGGAATGCTAAATATTAGAAGAGCTTCTAGGCTAGCAGTTCATGCACAAAGTAAGAAAAACCATGAAAAACTGGCAAAAAAGAAATTCCTTGCCTTCAGCAGAGTGTTACTCAGTTGTAAGCTATGTACTTTAGAGCTTCTTTTACTCCCCTGCCAAGACTCTGAGAGAGGGGAAATCAGGGCAGATACATGAAAAGAAGAATAAGGAATAATATAAAGAAAAGGGGGAAAAAACCCTCCAGGATGTCTTAGATCAACCTAAACTTCAGGTAATGCTATTTACCCATCTGATATTTTGACAATTATGGCAATAGAAACTATGTGCTTACATTTTATTTTAAAAAAATCTGACAGCTCCAGACCATCTCCATTTTATCCCCTTGCCTTGTCCTGTTGTGTAATTGTGTGTCAGGCCAGGAGCCAGAGCTGACATCATGCTGCAGAGGACTGCCCTTGGTCTTGCATAACCTTAATAGGACAACCACTTGAAAAGTGTTTATGTGCCATTAGAGAGGTTGCTCTTCTAGGCACCCTACTACATTAGGGGAGCACAGTCATTATAGAACATGCAGAAGTATTAATTGCATTTGCAACATTGATGTCCACCATGAGGTATTTCAGTGGGCCATGATACTTGAGAACCTGTTCCCCCTTTTTGCCAGTAGTGTGCTTTCTGGTTCCAAAACCTCTAATGTGCTTGTTCTTGCTGGCTGGTACTTATGTTACAATAGGGGGTAGCAGACTGCACGAAGTTAGGTGTGAGAGAACTAGGGAGGGGGTAAAAAAAATGCAGCTCTGCCTGAAAAAAAAAAGTGTCCTTCCCCTCCTTTTCCTCATCGTGACACTCTACCACTTTCCTGTCATGTAACATGCAAAGGCCAGGTAGATGCTGGCTCTAGCACATGCTGCTTTCCTTACCTCATTGCTAGGATGAGTCCTGAAGCAAATTAAGGTTATTAAATCCTGATGCAAACTAAGAGCCACCAGTAAGTATCTGCCCTTAGCACTGCCTTTTCCCTTGAAAGGAAGGATTCAGGACATGGTAATGGAAATGAAACCCAGCAGATAGATGTGTTACTTTCACAATGCAGAATGTGATGTCCAACTTCCTCTAACTCTACTTTAAGGCTGGCTTTTACCTTCCTGGCTTCTATGTATTTTGTGGTGACTGGACAAATGAACATTCTCATGTGTCCAAGGAAGATAGGGTGCTGTTCAGGAAAAAAAATAAAAAAGGGCGGAGGGGGAAGAGGCAACAGAGAGACCCTCCCCTACACTAGCTGAAATGAGGCTCAAACCTCTACATCCTGCACTACAATTTAATCTCCTTTTACAGGTACAGGTGAACTCACTTTAATTGACATCAAGAGGAAAATATATGTCTGTTTTTCTTCCAAGTGTCACATTGTGTTCATTTTTATTTAGCAGGGCTATGGTGTTTTAGGGTATTAAATAAGATATAACAATTCTCTGTTTCATTCTCTGGCTGTATTGTACCTAAACAGTTTTAAAGATGGCAGCTCCCGGCATTCATTAAGTGAAGATTTGTTTTGGTAGATTTCTTCCTGCCATAGTTATGCTGACAAGCCCTCAACAGAAAGATCTCTCCTAAAAAATTGGAATTAGTTGATTTGATTATACTTCTAGGCCAACTGGGAGCTAATCTTTGCTGCAGAAACTTTTACATGCAAGTATACTTTTGCATGCAAGCTGCGGCCATTCTTCTTCCATATTGCCCAAGCAATTCTGTTTCTTTGCAAGGCAAGTTAGGGCAGAGAAAAGCATTGGTTAATGCATTCTCCAGTATGTCTCTGTGTTTTTTCTTTTTGGTCGTAACATTTCTTCTTTGGCAGGAACAATGAAAAGGCTTTTACAATGGATGGGTTACTACCACAAGATATCACTGCACAGAAGAACAGTTCGCCCTATGTATCCTGAATACTGATGATTTTATAACTGGGTCACTGTAAAATGTCATACTACCAAAAAAGCCAAAAAAACGCCAGAACAGCTTTGGCTTAAAGAGCTCAACCTTAGGCTGGTTACCCACAAAGGTTTACAGGACTTACGAGGCATTAAATATCTAAACAAAGTACTCTAGACTCATTGATTTTCAAATAGCAGCTGATTTTATTTTTTTCTTTGGTATTCATACACATATCCTACTGCAGGCTTGATTAATTTCTTTTCACACTGGAAAAAATGTTAAAGTGAGAATGGGAAGTCAAGAATGTGGGAATTCATACATCACATGCATATGTGGTTTAGTGGTGTATGCCATGTGTACACATCACTTACTGGGGAAGTTAAATTACTTTTGGATACAGATTTCAGCAGCTGGTTCCGAAACTCCATTGACTTCAAAACTTTGAAGTTACATTTTCCACAACCTGTTATTGAAATATTTCTTGCCAACTCAAAGCAAGCACTATTTTCTGAAGCATAAACTTTTCTTATTTTGCTCTGCAAGCTGCAAAGTGACCAATTTTTTTTAATTTGCACTTACAGACTGGCTCCTCCAAACTGAAACTATCGTCTCTCAGTTAGGAACAGAGGGTTCTTGTGTAGTGAAGAGTTGGTTTTTTTTTTTTTTTTTTAATCTTTTCAGACTTCCTTCATCTTCACTGATGAAAATGAATGCAGTGCTCTTCCTTGTGCAAACAGGACTTCATTCATTTACGTAGTTATTAAGGAAACCTCAGAGTTGTGGACACACACACAAGGCTCTGATGGTCTCAGCAAACTGCTGCTCCTTTGTGGTGGGTGCCTAATGCAGTAGTAACACAAAATTTACATGACAAAGGAATGAAAAAATATCTTCAGAACTGGCTTCCAGATGACTGAAGGTCAGTTTTCAGTGAAAGGAGTCATGATTTGTGCACTGGTTTGCAAAATTACCTCCCTTTGCTGGGGTAAACAGTTGTCTGTTCACTCTTTTCAGGGTGTTTCCTTCATGAGAGCCATGACTGGGCACCACAGCAGCTGGTGACCTCTTTCCTTTGGGCAGCTGTGGCTCCCCATTGGATCCGCTGTTTCAGATGTGGGTCTGGTGCAGTTGCTCAGCCTACTGGGCTTAGCAGCCCCCATGCTGTCTGCGTGAACTACTTTCAGCAGGGCCAGTGCAGTCTTGGGGTGGCAATTGTCATCTTTGAGCTGTTTTTTCTAAAACTTGCTGAGCTTGGTGTCCTCCTCGGCAAGCAAAATTGCTTCTCCAGAGAGATTGTTTCCACCAGCAACTCCTAAAATGAAGGACATAATTTAAAAGCTTATCTCTCCTGCCTCTGTTGGTGCAGCTCCAGCTATGTCTAACATTCTTTGCCCCGTGCCTCCACAGGTCTTGCCAAATATTCAGACTTTTTAGTGAATTTCCCTTCATTCCCATTAGAAAAAAATCTAGCTGCTGCAAAGATTGCCTCTCTAGGGGAACTCATCTTTGCTCAACAATCATTGTCACTGTAACCTTCCCAATGGAGTTTAATGACGTGCTTGCGATTAAGCAATTACACATTATCAGGAACAGAGTAAATCAAGCCTTTTATCTCCACTAACAGGATATTTCCTGTTAGTGAGCAGTTCGGCCAAAAGAACCTAAGGGAAAGATGGGATGTTTTTATGTTATGTAAGCATGTTTATTGAGGGAGCTTGCATCACCATGTGTTGGACGCAGCCACCTCTGCTCTAACACAGCTACCCAACTCCCACCCTGCATGGCCAAGGATGGTTGGGTAACTGTGAACCACAACCACTTTTACTGCATGCTGCCAAGCCCTCCTCAGAGGCAGGCAAATGGTTTTCAAAGATGCTACATACTTGCAGATAAAATTCCTGGGCTCAGTCAAATAGTTGCCTTGTCTTAAAACACCTTGTTTACAGACAGAAGGATCTTGGAGCTGCTGCAAGCTTTGCTGTGCAGATGAAAGTGGAAAGAGCCCACCCATGCTCTTGTTCGTTCTGCATTCAATTAGCTCGCTCACTGATGGGCTAGCATCACAGAATGGATTTTCCCACTCATTGATCTCTTAATGTAAATGAGCTCTGGTTTTAAACTCAAACCATACGTGCTTTTTTCCCTTTTGGAGTTTTTTCTTTTCTTGCATTGTGCTCAGACTATATTTTCCTCCTAGCTAAGATGTGCCCCACCATTGCAGTTGCAGGTCTGCATTATCATTATTTATAAAAACTGCCCTGATATGGCCATTTGCCTCAAAATGCCTATATTTATTTAGTCTTTTTCTTGTCTCCCCTCTTATATTATTTGAGAAGACTCTTAAAGGTTGTCTGGTGCAGCTTTTTCCTCTTGTTCCTTTGGGCTTTTTATGCAGGAATAATTAATATCTTATATGTGTGAATATTTCCCACATGTGTCTACAAAAGCATGACTAGCCAATAACAATGATGTTTGAGAAAGCTGAGATTCATTCATGTATTATTAAATTAAAGTTTAAAAAAGAGATTGTCCTTTTCTGTTCTTTGTGATTAACATGTTCTCTGTTGTATTTCAGACCTTGATTAGGAACTTTACCTTCTGTATCTGCAGGAATAATTAGTCAGTGCCTAGTGGATCAACTCTCCATAGCCAAACTATCACCTGAACACAACCTTTGAGATTGGCAACATTGAAAAACGCAATAATATAGTAGAACCCTAGAAGCTACTGGGAAACAAGGCTTAGATTCTTTCAGACAGTTTATTAGTGACAGCTATACCTAAGAATACAAGTCTGGTGCAGGAATTTAAGCAGAATAGTCTGATAGAATTATGCTCACCTTCCAAAGCAGATTTTCTCGGTACTTCATAATCCAAAATCGTTTCCCCAAAGTCTAATTTCTGTGCCTTCAGAGAAAAAGAAGCAACTAGGTGACATGGCAGAAGGCTGAATAATATTATAGTTGCCTTCTTTAAAAAAGGGAAAAGACAAGTGCAACTTCTAAAACTTTCTATTGTCATAAAACTTGATATTTTTTGTAGCCAAGTGTGGTATTTTGGAACACTGCTATTTAACATCTAATCACATTCAAAGAGGAACTCCATAATAAATATTTATGAAGACAGTAGCTAGTGAGTATTGAGATTATTTCTATTAAAAGCAGCATAAAAACTATCACTTTTGGTTTCCGTATGAAATCTGTCAAGAATATACCTCAGGTATTACTGAAGATATGAATTATTGCTGTCAAGAACAAGTCCAATCATAGTTGAGTATATATGTTTTAAAATACTTGTGATTGTGATTGTTTAGATTAAAATTATCCTTTGGAGAATTAAACAATTAATTATGCTACTTTGTTCCTTGTTTTCTTTTGCATAACCGTGGCAAGTGTTTAGAAATAGCAAAATAGTCCCACATCAGTGAAAGAGAATATAGTTTCTGCCATGATTTAGTCTAAATCTCAGGTTCAACAGACTGAAGCAGGAACTGTGTTGTCTGTGGGCTAATATGGATATTTGTGGTCACTCCTGTTCAGAGCTGGCTGCTCCCATGCAGCCTTCTCCATCATGCCTAAGGGTACTAGTTCTTTAAGATATGATTCAGGACCTTCTGGAATTTTGTGGAAGCAATAGGACAGTAATCAGATGCTTATTTTGTGCACCAGAGTTATACCTATATTGTTTCTTGAAGAACGTTAAAAACAAAAGAAAAAATCTTTAGTGTGATCCCAAAAGGTCTTGTGATAGAAATTCTTGGGTTATAGTACATATATGGCCAGATGGTACTTACAGAGGCATCTGTGGATATTAGGGATATATAAGTGCCAACCAAAATCAAAAGAAGTACTGGTGATGGTCTGCAGCCCTGTGGGACTGTGAGAACAAGAAAATGACAAAAAGTCATAGAAGCTGAAGAGTCAGCATCTGCAGTACTGTTGTTCGTGTGGGTTTTTTTTTAATTTCTTTTACAGCGGTGCTCATTCCCATGGTTTAACTTTGTCCTACACCCCAAAATTGCTGCAAGGTCATGCACATTTTATATATGGTGAAAAGAACACCTTACCCTGCCCATACCTGGACCGAGAAGATTTTCTGCATAATGAGAATGCTTGAGAGCATGGACACAAGCTGCAACGGGCTGTTTACACTCAGCAGCTGCAGAGGTGAAGTCGGTTTTGTGATCCCAAACAAAGATTTTTACCAAATTTTGTGTTAGATCAAGAAGTATGTATGCAGGTGCCCCATGATATTGTTATTTCAAAGAACAAAATGTGACCAAGAATTCCTCTGAAAGTCATAATTGCCTCTTTATAGAAGGTCTTAGTGATTGATAATTTTCATTATTCCAAATTTCAGTTTGGAATTGTTGTCTGTTATCTCTTTGCCCTTCGGATTGCAGATTGAAAATCTGCACTGTTTACAAACTGCTGGGCTTGCAGTACCTCATCTGAACACAGGAACTGTGGTACTTTGAGTCTGTTCACTTGCCCTTTGGGGCATTTCTTGCATCTTTTCATTTCTGTCTGTTTCTTTCCTTTTACTGTTTGAATTAAATTATTTAGTCTAAAGCAAATATTTAAAAAAACATAGTTCTCCTGAAGTTTGGAAGCAGCAAAATCAACAAATGAGAAGAAGTCTGAAGTGAATAAAAGAACAGAACTTCCCACGTTACAGTAAAGACATAACTACAACCAACTATTTTTTCTGTATTAAGTAATGTTTCATCTTATAAAAACCAAAAGGCGGTTGCAAATTTCCTTGGTCCTTTCAAGATAAGAAGAAAAGAAAATTACAAACACTTCACTGAAGAAGAACAATGGAATTAGGCAGTTATCAAGAACATATTATTGGAAATTATCAAGAAACACACAGAGGGACAGAAGTTCAGGCAACCTTCTTGCATGATAAAATGGTAGTGTTCTTAATTATTAGCTGCAGTATCAGTAAGTTGTTGACCTGAAATACTAGGAAAATCCACTTTCTTTATTATCCATTCTCCCATGGCTCATATCTTCTACCAACACACAACGAACATACCAGATTTTCTCAGGATGAATTATATGTATATCTCAGTGGAAGGGTGGGACAATATTGATGAGGAGAGCAGTCAGATGGTCAGCTGTGGATGTGGTCTTCTAGGGCTTTAGTAAAGCCTTTGACACAGTTTCTCACAGCATTCTGCTATGGAAACTGTCAGCCTCTGGCCTGGACAAATGCACACTCTCCTGGGTGGAAAATTTGTTGAATGACCAGGCCCAGAGAGTGGTGGTAAATGGAGTTAACTCCAGCTGGAGGTCAGTTACAAGTGGAGTTCCCCAGGGCTCAGTGCTGGGTCCAGCCCTGTTCAATGTCTTCATTAATGACCTGGATGAAGGCATTGAGTGCACCCATGGTAAGTTTGTGGGTGATGCTAAGCTGTGTGTAAGTGTGGATTTGCTGGAGGGTATGGAGGCTCTGCAAAAGGATCTGAACAGGCAGGACTGCTGGGCAGAGACCAATGGGATGAGGTTTAACAAGGCCCTGGAGCGAGTTCAGAGAAGAGCAACGAAGCTGGTGAAGGGGCTGGAGAACAGAACCTATGAGGAGCATCTGAGAGAGCTGGGGTTGTTTAGCCTAGAGAAGAGGAGCCTGAGAGGAGACGTCATTGCTCTCTACAACAATCTGAAAGGAGGTTGTGGAGAGGAGGGAGCTGGCCTCTTCTGCCAAGTGACAGGGGACAGGACAAGAGGGAATGGTCTCAAGCTCCGCCAGGGGAGATTTAGGCTAGAGATTAGGAGGAAGTTTTTCACTGAAAGGGTCATTGAGCATTGGAATAGGCTGCCCAGGGAGGTGGTTGACTCACCTTCCCTGGAGGTGTTTAAGGCATGGGTAGATGAAGTCCTGAGGGACATGGTTTAGTGTTTGATAGGAATGGTTGGACTTGATGATCCGATGGGTCTCTTCCAACCTGGTGATACTATGATTCTAAGACCAAATGTCAAGTCCTGCACTTGGGACACAACAACTCTGTGCAGAGCTACAGACTAGGAGTAGCCTGGCTGGAAAGCTGCCAGGAGGAGAAGGACCTGGGGGTGTTGGTTGACAGCCGACTGAACATGAGCCAGCAGTGTGCCCAGGTGGCCAAGAAGGCCAGTGGCATCCTGGCTTGTATCAGAAATGGTGTGACCAGCAGGTCCAGGGAAGTTATTCTACCATCTGTACTCTGCACTGGTGAGACCGCTCCTTGAATCCTGTGTTCAGTTCTGGGCTCCTCACCACGAGAAGGATGTTGAGGCTCTGGAGAGAGTCCAGAGAAGAGCAACGAGGCTGGTGAAGGGGCTGGAGAACAAGTCTTACAAGGAGCAACAGAGAGAGCTGGGGTTGTTTAGCCTGGAGAAGGGGAGGCTGAGAGGAGACCTCATTACTCTCTACAAGTACCTGAAAGGAGGTTGTAGAGAGGAGGGAGCTGACCTCTTCTCCTAGGTGACAGGGAGCAGGACAAAAGGGAATGACTTCAAGCTCCACCAGTGGAGGTTCAGGCTCGACATAAGGAAAAAATTCTTCACAGAAAGGGTCACTGGGCACTGGAAGAGGCTGACCAGGCAGGTGGTTGACTCACCTTCCCTTGTGGTGTTTAAGGTGCGGGTGGATGAGGTACTGAGGAGCATGGTTTAGAGATTGGTGGGAATGGTTGGACTTGATGATCTGGTGGGTTTCTTCCAACCTGGTGATTCTATGATATGCCATCTAGAAAATAATTTTCCATTTTTCCTGCACTCATTCTTACCAAATTTGTATTTCCTTTCAATTCAGTTTTGTAAAGACTTCAGCAGCATGCTATATGTTCAGTACCTCAGAGGTCATGGATAAAGGATATCTGGTTTTCACAAAAAATCTTTTTTGTCTGTGCTCAGTGCACCTTCGTGAAAAACTATCCAACCTGCCCACTCAGAGCAGAGAGGGGGCAGGTTTCTCATAAGATATTTCATCAGAAGGGAGTATTTGACTTCTAAAGCTGTTGTGAGGAAGGTCCAATTTCCTGAGCAACTATCATTATGAAAATATCAGCGGAGGCCAAAGTCAAAGCTATATCTCTTCTCTCCTGCAGACGTTAAGGCTGATGGGAGAAGAGGGGAGGCTTGGGATGGGTTTTCCCCTTCTGGATGATGACTGAAGAGTGAAATAAAGGCAAAGGCCAAGATGCATCTTGCACTGTCTTTATTTTGTGACTAGGATTGTGCTAAGAGAGTTTTCAGCCTCTAGGAAAAACCATGCATAATAATGTGGAGCTGTCAGGGCTCACTTGCTTGTGGTCACAGATTAGAAGAAATATAAAAATAAAGCAGGTATTTCTAATAGTTCCATTTAGTTTGAAAAGTTTGAAGAAAACATTTTTCTATTTAGGTACCAACTATTTTGACATTTCCAATTCCATTTAGAAGTTTGATAAATTGCATGAAAATAACCCCACAAAACAGTACAGATACAGTATAAAAACTGTCAAGTGTAAGAAGATCTAATTTTGACCATCCCTACTGAATACAGCACTCAATGGAAAAAATAAGACAACATTTCTGTTCTACCCCAAAAGACTGCAATTCCTTTACTACCAGTCTCCATAGCAATATCTCCTAGTACTTGAGCTTTGGACTTTTCTGCTTCTTGAGCAGTCCAAATTTTCATACATGATCTTTTTCCCATTTTCCCTTGCCAAAATGTATGTTCGTGTCCTCCCCTGTGCATCACCCTTCTGTCTGCAGCTGCAATCATCTTACTTGGGGTCCCATTGCCTATGTACATGTGCAGAGGAATAGCACACTTGGTATAGTGTAAATGCTGCATGGTGCTGCTAGATGCTTGGTTTTCGCTTGTGAAAATTCAAGGCAATGTTTAGAAGCTGGATAGCAACAAGCTATATTTAAGCCAGTGACCTAAAAGGTGAAAGGCTCCATAACCCATTACTAATTTCCTGAATCATCATTTAAGAAATTCTTGAAGCTTTGTGACAGCAGCGGGAGCTGTTAGAATCAAAAGGTTTTAACCAAACAGTAGAGGAACACAAGAACAGGATAAATCATACAATATTTTTCTTCCAGTGTTTGTCTTTCTGGCAAAAGCTCCACATACATTTGATTCCTGTGCTGCAACTTGGTTATTCAAACTTACTGCATGCTAGGCGTATTGTCCTTCTGTTTTGGCTTTGGGAGCTTTTATTGAGCTCTCTTTACCACTTTCATGGGCTGTTACATACCCACATAAATGTGAATCTCTTTACTTTGATCAACAGCATTGCAAAACCTCTCCTTCAGAAAGAGTATCTACGTAGTTATAAAAAATTACAAAGATACACAACTCCATCACAGACTCATGATTTACAGTTGCTGCAGAGCTGTGTGGGAAAAGCAGCCTGGTGCCCTGGAGTCCAAATCTACGGCAGTGCATTCAAGATGTCTGAGCTCTTGAGAGCATTTGCTGTTGAAGTGAATTAAATTTAGAGCTGTGCAAATCCGGATTTGGATTTAGATTTGTGAGACTCACCTTTGACCTGGCTTTGGATGGAGATTTGGATGCCTGTCTTCTGGAAATATATGGGCAGTGTGCATTTTATGCTACCTTTTGGCACACTGAAGAGGTATAATTTCTACAAGGAATAATTTACCTACTAGTTACCATTTCAGGCTATGTTGTCTGCTTATGGCTATGTCCTGTCTTTCCTGTAAGGTCAGGTTTTAAGGTGTCTGTGATAAGACTAACTTCAGTTGAATAACCTTAATGCAAAAGGCAAACTGGGAGAATATCATCAAACATTGGTATTTTGTAGCTAAAGATCTGAATAAGAGGATTTATGTATAGACTTCATGTAAACCATAACAGACAGTGAGCTGTTCAGACAGCAAGACAGATGAGGCTCATCAGGGAAGGTTAAGTTTGCACCATAATGTTATGGGGCTTTTCTGTTTCTTTCGTGAGCACAGAGAAAGGTAAAGCTGAAAAGAAAGGATATAAATGTCTAGAAAGATGCTGGAAAACACTGTGCCAGGAAGACATTTTAGTTATTAAGAACCAAAACAAGCCCTGTAACAAGAGAGATGTCCTCCCCGACTAGACAAAACCAGGAGAACTTCTCTGTTTCCTATATGTGGCCAGCACCCTCCCACTAGTCCTTCCTCCCCATAATTAGCACCCAGACATAGGCATTGATGTCAAAAGCTGCATATCTTTCCTAATCTGGCTTCAAAATACTCCACCATCTCAGCCGTCCAGACTTCCTGTGTTAATGATTGCCATGACAGGAATTCTCTCTTTGATCCCTTTTTGGGGACACCCTTCCATCTGCAGCAGTGATTACACTGGTCACAGCTTCCTGCTGAGCGCTGTGTGTCTGCTGAATGGAAAATGGAAAGAAAAATGGAAAGCCAGCCAAGGTCCATAGTATATTCAATACAGATTAATACTGTGCACAGGAAAAAAAATTATTCATATTAAATAAGACTTTTAAAAGTGAAATAAAATAAAATAAAATAAAATAAAATAAAATAAAATAAAATAAAATAAAATAAAATAAAATAAAATAAAATAAAATAAAATAAAATAAAATGCTAGAAGTTAATTCTGATTTTATGAAAAAGACAAGTGGTAATAATGTCATTTTTCAAATAGTATCTGCATTGCAGATTGTAAGCAATAAATTCATCTTGTTGAATCTAAGAGGCATGAAGATGATTTAGCACCTTTTAATCTTGATTTGAGGAGAAACCTCTTGAAGCAAAACCTAAAAAGAGCATACACTGACTTCTAATTTCTCAGACATTAAGGGGTAAAAGCCACCTCCGGGAGCAGACTAGAGCTAGAGGTTGGCTGCCATCATCTGTATGGTTTGTGCCCATCCTTCCTGCCCCACCAACCTCCAGCCACAGGACAGGCAGAGGCTTCAGAATGGCATCAGTACTCCCACAGCAGACAGACATACCCCTTGCACCGTGACTGTGGCCTTTCTAGGACTCATTTACCTTTGACTCAGTTTGTATCGAGATCCTGATCACCAGCAGGTCCTGGTAGTGGTATTGTGGCTGGGCAAGCACATGTAGCAGGTGAAGGGGACTGAACATTGTCCGTGCCTTTGTGTGAACACCACAGCCCTGGTGCGCTGACATTTCATCCCTCCTGACACAGCCTTTTCTCTGCTGTTGCTTTGCTCACACTTTGCCATACAGTTATTATATAATATTCTCTATATATTGTTACATTAAATATCTGTAAATATAAGCTCCAGGCTGCAGTTAAACAAAAAACACTGCAGAGATTGCCAAGATCCTCAGCAGTGCTTTCCCATGCAGTGTGACTCTACAGAGCGCAGCCTGCATATCTTGGGGAAGCACAGCACCAGAAAGGTGGCAATTAAGGGTCTGGTGATACATACAGGCATTTTGGTAACTTTACAGTAGTCAGAGAGCTCTGTGGATTTATTTTAGCTGAAAATGTGGGTCTAAGTCAACCAGAAAACAAGAATGGAAAAGGGTAAACCAAAAAACATGTGAAAAAAACAGCTCATTGAAATTATTCTCTACTCCACCTATAACATACAAAGGGACAATGAAAAATTTGGGACCAGGTTCCTCTCATCTCTTTCGTTTCAGTGATGTGAAAGCATGTCCCCCAGCCCCAGGCAGGAATGCAGAGCTGGAAAGGATATTGAAAGTATTCAGTGGGATGGTCCAAACAGAAAACTGAGTGAGATACAAACACTCATTGTGATATCCAGGCATTATGCACTCACAGGGGCACAGATAGCTTTTGGCATACTGGAGGCTGCAGACATCTGTCTAAGCTTCCTAAATTCTATCAAAAACTCCTACTTTTGAGCCTACTTCTTCTATGTTGTTTCTTCCTTCCCTTGTGGTTTTATCTCTTTTTTTCTACCATTCTTTTTTAGGTAAGTACTCTCCCAAGAGCAGAGGGAAAGGCTGGTGGAAGGTGGTAACTCTCCTCTTTGAACTTTGATCTTGCTTCTATCTTTCTCTTCTTCCAGCCACATATTTCCATGAGGGTTTGCATACTTGGGGCTGTCTTTCCTTCCAAGTTTAGCTATATGAAAGAAAACTCACAAGGAATTCTCCTAATCCAATTCCACTGGGAAGAGAATTCAAAACATACAATGATGTAATGCACACAAAAACTGTGGACCTGAAGAAAGAATTAAGAATGTTTTTTTGATATCTTCATTGCCAGCTAAAAGGCCAAGAGAAATATAAAATAAAGCAACAACTGTGAAAATGAGAGGAAACAAAGTACAATTTCCTTTCTTCCTGACAGACTAAGTTTGGAATCTTCAGTTACTGTATATTAATTTTCTGTGGTTTTTTGGCATCAGAAACATCATGAATGCACAGAGATATATTTTACTTAATCTTAAAGCTAAGTTTTAATGTTAAAAAACTAAAGCTTTCACATCAACAGTTCTTTGTACACACTAAAAATATAGATACTTTAAAACACACTCAAAGCTCCAGCTATTGCCATCCCCATCTGCATTCCCCACAGCAAGCACTCATCATCACATATCTATGCTGGTCAAACTATCTTGGCAGAAGAAGCTGCTGGGGTACACTGCAGAATCACACAAGATAGGCAGGCACAGAGACTTTGTCATATTTTGGACTGACACTAAGCTACTCCTTCCCTTGACCAAGTGCCATATGTTCTGTTTTTCTGGCATGCTAGAGCCTGAGCTTAAAACATCTTCCCAAGAGCTCCCGTTTTAGTCCCTAAGGCTTGAATTGGGCACTTGGCCCTGCTTGAGATGAGCTAGTGGTTTCCACAGATGTCCTTTTCTTCTGCTTTGCTTTGGTTCAGGCATTCTACAGGCTCTCGAGCTTTGCCTCTTGCCTATCCCTCTGCATTCACCTTGTCTCCCTGAGAGGGCAGAAGTCCTTATATCTGTGCTCTTTTGTTTCTTCATTTGCTCTGCTGACCTGTACATGATTTCCCTTTGTTTGCAGAAGCATTTTCTATTCTCTATACAAAGCCTGCTTGCAGAGCTGATGCCACCACCTATGGAGCTCATTCACCTTGCTCTCTCCATTCCCATATAATGCAGAAAATGGCAAGATCAGTGCCGGAGTGGGGAGGACACGGAATGGCCATTACCTGCTACTGCAGCTCCTGCACGACTAGGGGAGTTGATGTTCCAATGGCCTTGGTGTCCTGCCTGTGCTGTGCCTACTGGTGGAGATGGTGTTGCCCAACGTACCAAACCAAATCACAGCTCATCATGTCTTACTTAGTAGGCTTTCACAACCACCTGCCAGGTGCCACAGAGGGCACACTGTACCTGTGCTGACCAGGGAAGAAAGTCAACGTGGCTCAGGGTAGCAGGCTGCTGGGAAATAGGGCAGCCAGAGGAGCTGTGTGTCAATGGTCTGTAGGAAATATGGACTTGCAGAGACAGTCAGACAAAACCTTTTCCTCTTCCGTAGAGAAGTCTTTGCCCTGGATGGTGCATGGGGAATGTAATGCAACCTGTAGTTATGCTGCAAAAATACCTGAAGACCTCACTCAAGTTCAGACTTATCCTTGTCATGGCTCACTAGCAATCTGAGGACAGTGATAAATAGGTCTGCAGTCAAACACACTTTTCACAGACCTACCTTTGTTTGCTGTTTTTCTTGGTAGGATGACATCTCTTCCTGGCTACATTTAGTCATGTTTATAAAGGCTGATTGCTTTTATTGTCCAGCTTTAATATAAGATTGCCTCTTACCCTCACAGAGCAACCTGGTTGGGATTGCTGTGAACAAAGAGGTAGACATCAAAGCTTCTTTGGGAAATCAAAAGCCCCTAGTGCCTTGTATTATATTCTTCAAGTTTTGAAAGAAAATTGTTAATTCCAAATCACCATAAAAAGAGAAATTCACAAGAATGAGCAGAATGCTTTTTCTTACTCAATACCCCAAAATAAAGCTGGAGCCTCCTCATTAATCAGCAGCAGTCATTTATGACTGTTGGGTAGTGTAGCATGAGATGCCACTGTGGGCAGAAGTGGGCATCTCCAGAAATGGCTTCGCTTCCCCTGAAGGAGGTGGGACTCTCCACTTGGAATGTATGGTTGCCTTTTTGAGGGCTGAAGTCCCACACCCCATAAAGGGCTTTCAGAGCAAGGTCGGAAAAACACTGCCAAAGTGGGAATACAGTCTAGAGTAAATACAGGTAATTTCTAGTTAGGGTAGTGCTGTGTTTCTCTGTTTATCATATAAGCAGAGCAGGTGAGATTACTGTCTTTCTTATCACCTAAAAATATTCTGTTCCAAAAGTTACTTTTAGCCTCCTAACTCTCATAAAAATATCTTTCATGCCCTTTTTCTGTTTTTTTTTATTACCTGCTTTCTACAGCAACATTTTAATCTGTTAGCAATCAGATGTCCTATTGCCTATTTCTCCATATAAAATTCTACATACAGAAACTTTAATAGGAGCTCAATTGTAGTATGTGCTTATTTACCAAAAAGCCAATCTTTGAGAAATGTAGTCATGACTTCTAAATACTTGAAAATGTGCCTCCAGCTCTGCCTGCTAGTAAGTCTGGCTGTTCAGCCCGTGAAATTGAGTGTGCTTCATGAACTGTCAGACCTGTTCGATAAACTGTGATGATCTTTTCATCTTCTCAATTTCCTGAGTCATCCTGGCTCTGGACCTCAGCTGTCATATGGAATCCTGCTTTGTAGTACAATGTGAAACACACTTTCAGCTCATAAATGTGTTTGTGTTTAGAACTACAAAGGATACTTCCTGGCTGTTCAGTAGGACTTTCTTTTAAAATATATATATGTATTTATGAATTAAAACGTCAAGCTGCTTGGCATGTCATTGTGTTCAGACCTGCTTGATTGTCACAAGGTTTCATATGAATAATAATGAAAGTACTGCTTTATATAGAATGAGGATCCTCAGTTACAAATTGCTTTTAATCTCTTATTTTCTAGCTAGTGCTTTGCCGAATATATTTTCCTGCTACTTTTAAGAGAAATCCAGAAATCTTTAACATGTTTGCTCCTGCATCACATTGTGAGTTAAAAAAGCAGCTGGCAAGTAATGTGTCTTGTTCTCAACACTGGTCTTGTACAAGAATTTTTTTTTTTCTTAGTCTCCACCTTTTTTTGCATCTTCTAGCAACTCTGAAATGCTGTTTGTCATTAGTTAACTATACCTGTTTGTTTATTGGTTTCTTCAGAGTGAGATGGCAGACTAGATCTGCAGGGCTTACTTATCTTGGTGACTTTATAGTTTGGATTTCAGTAAATAATTTGAAAATTACAGACATACAATGTTGACTTACACAGTTTCTTTTCAAAAACATTTCAAGACTTTCTGTGATTCAGCTCTGAAAAGCTCAGTTTATTTTCTCTGTTCTGTTTTACATACTAATGTCATGGAAAAACAGAGGAACTAAGACTCAGTGCCACCCTGTACTGTATGTGGGACAAGAAAAACAAGTTCTTAAAATCTCAACTTGTAATAGAGCAAGGAGGCCAAGAGGGTGTTTCTGCTACCCCCAATCCAGCTTTGGCCACAACCTAACTGTGGCTAAGGCAATACTGTAGCATGATGCAGGACTGGGTGGTAATGCCATCTGAGCAGGATCAGTCAGCTAACCTTGAAACCTGCTTGGATGGTAGCAGAGATACAAATTAAGGAATTACAGGTCTTGTCTGCCATAAAAATAGACTAAGAACAGAAAACATCTACCCTTGGGTCAGGCAGCAGGATATACTGTGGGACTGGGAAGCCACACAGACAAACCCTTGAGCACTGGAGATGGTGTACCTTGCCCTGCCTCACTGCACCTGTCTGGGGATATTGTTGAGGCTGGATCCCAGGAGGCAGAGATGTGCCCAGCAGCAATTTCCCCAGCTTTCCATATGCACCCATTCCTTTGCTGTATCAAGTAGTTCAGAAACTTTTCCTCCTCTGAGATGATGTCAGCACCTTGCTTCTGCCTGTTCACCTCCAAGGGATGGACTGAGTTGCTGCAAGGAGCTCCCATTGCTATCTGCCAGACTGGAGGATTTCCAGAAACCCAGAGGGGGTGTGTCGTGCTGCAGTGTTTTGCCATCAGTGACTGCAACAGGAGCCTGGGTGGGAGTGAAATGGATGCTGCCATGGAGGCGTCCTTCTGATCCCATCCTGCCCTAATGTTTGCATCTCCTCACAGCTGTGGGTGCCACAGCACATCATGGAGATACCGGGCCTCTGCATAGCAGATGTGATCCCACACCATCTTGGATCCACAAAGCATGGAAGGACATCAAAAGAGCATATGCCTCACCAATGGCCTTTTCCAGCAGCCAGCTGTCCCACCTGCTTTGAACCATATGCGCACCCAGCCCCCCAGGTCCATCTGGAAAGACGCATTATTTGAACTGTGACAGGCTGGGCACAATGGTGCAGCCTGCTCACCTGGCACAACACCCAGCCTGACTGACTGTGCCTTTGCACCAAATGAATTATTAGAACAACAGCAAATAGTACAGTAATACAAACCAAGGAGGGGAGTTTCTTCAGTCTTTCAAGATAGTACAGACAAGGGACGATGAGGCAATCAGAGACAAGGAGTGGTTTGCACAAAAAAACAAGATTAAAAGAAGGGATCTTCGGCCTGGAAAAGAAACAATACAGAGGCAGTGTGGCAGAGGCCTGTGAAATAGCAGATAAGGAAGGCAGAGATAATTTACCATAGAACTGAAGAATCGTAGAATGGTTTGGGTTGTAGGATCATCCAGTTCCAACTCCCCTGCCACTGACAGGGACATCTTCAATAACACCAAGCTGCTCAAGGCCTCATCCAACCTGGTCTTGAACACCTTTGGGGATGGGGCATCCACAGCTTCCTGGGGCAACCTGTTCCAGGACCTCACCACCCTTACTGTGAAGACTTTTTTCCTAATGTCTGATCTGAATCTATCCCCACTCCAGTTGTAAAATGTTCCTTGTAATATGTCCCTCCCCAACTTTCTTGTACATTCCTTTCAAGTACTGGAAGGCTGCTTTAGGATCTCCCCAGAAGCTTCTCTTCTCCAGGTGGAACAACCCCAACTCTCTCAGCCTGTCCTCACACAGGAAGGCAGTTCCAACAGTTCAATATTCTTCTTATACTGGAGATTTCGGAACTGGACACAATACTCCAAGTGGGGTCTCATGAGAGCAGAGTAGAGGGAGAGAATCACCTCCCTTGACCAGCTGGCCACACATCTTTGGATGTAGTCCAGGGTATGGTTGGCCTTCTGGGATGTGAGTGCACATTGCTTACGTTGAGCTTCTTATCAATGATCACCCCCAAGTCCTTCTCCTCAGGGCTGCTCTCAATTACATCATCGCCCATCCTGTATTGCCCTGACTCAAGTGCAGGACCTTGCACTTGGCCTTGCTGAACCTCATGAGGTTCACCAGGATCTGCTTTTCCAGCTTGTTCAGGTCTCTCTGGATGACATCCCATCCTTCTGGTGTGATAACTGCACTACTCAGCTTGGTGTCATCTGCAAACTTGCTGAGGGTGCACTCGATCTCACTGTCTATATCACTGATGAAGATATTAAACAGTACTTCTCCCAGTATGGACTTAATTCATTGTGGTTCATAACACAAGTACTAACTGGCACAAAGGAATAACAAAGCTGACAGAGCAAATCCCCTCTCAGCAAGAACAGAGTCCAACCCTGAAATTCGTTGCCAGGGGATAAGCTACCAAAAACCATAAGCAGAGTGAAAAACTGTTAGAAGAATTGAAGCAAAGACCATGCAATCTTAATCCCAGGAAATCTTTAAGCTGTCAGATACTAAGGACAAGTACTACATGGTTTATACCTTTATAAGCATCTGATACTGTTAGAAACAGATCAGTGGACTAAATAGATCTGTGGACCAATTCAATACAGCTGCTTGCTGGCATATTCACAGAACAGTTGTGAGATTATTTAATATCTGTTATGAATTATTTTCTATTTCCAAATCATGTTCTTTGCTAATGTATATAAAGGAACTAATTTACTACCATGAAAAATAAGCCATGATCATGTGTTTGAAATCATTGTGAAGTTAATGAGGAAGAAGCCTTTTCCTCATTATATCAGGATGAGGAAAGAAACAAACAAACAAAAATACAAAAGCATCTAATTCCCAAGGAGGTGGCAAACCACAGCACATTTTTTTTATTTCTGATGAACAAATAATGCTATTTAAATGCAGCTAGGATAACAATCCCAAACATGTCATGGAGTAGGAAATAACTAGTTTTATTCTGGACTACTCCTTGTTCTTAAACTGTAGCTCTGAAGCTCCAAAACCCAGGAAGATAGGAAGCATCCATAAGGATGCGCTCGTTAGTTAGTGACAAGTGATGCAGTTTCCAATGGTTTGTCACACTGAAGTAATGGAAATCATCCGGGAGTGATTTCTGAGACACAGAGTTTTGAACAGGGCAGAATGATCTGCAATTGTATTAAACTGAATGGTGAAAGCCCCACACACTCTCAGAGCAGACTTGAATAATTTCTGTATGCTGAAACTGAAATATGTGTCGGAGCTTAGTTTATAGATTGCACTTCGAGATTTGGTTTCTGCTTTCATTAGTTTTCTTCTTTTGTCTTCTTTAATAAAGTGGTGAATCACTGTGTTTTTTCACAGTGGTAAGTGAATCTGAAGCCATACAGGAGGTGGGAATCAGTAGTTACCTGGGTAGTGTGTTAGATTACTCCATCTGATAGGCAACGGACATGTCAGACAAAGGCATTGAAAGGCACAGTTGTGACCCAAATAGTCCATAGCTAGAAAGCTGCAGACCAGCATCCTGTGAAGAAAATAGGCAGCCTTTTGATGAAGGGAGATAGGAATGATGCCCCGGTCAGACCTACCCAATGTACTGCCAGCACTTAGACCCTCTCTTCCTCCACTGAACCTGCAAGGGTGGCTTGCTGATGGAAGTGTCCCTTGAATAACACCAGCCAGAGTAACCTCTGTGGCCAGATGTGGCAACATTTGAAGACAGGCCCTTTGTATCCTGGAGTAGTCACAGACCAGTTTTTCGGGGAGTGGTTGGCTTTTCCAAACCCCATTTTCCATCTGTGAATGGCATTAAAGCAACTGCATTGATGAGGCTGTGAATGTAACTGCCCTTTTCCTTGTCAACACTAAAGAGGTCCCATTAGTCCACATTTTAAGGAGCAAAACATATTTTTGTGACTTGTGCCTGGGTTTGACCCTACTTTGAAGTATTTTCATACATCACCAATACTGACTTTTCTGTACGGGAGGCAGGACTGGAGCACACATTGCATCTACAATGAAGCTGGTCAGAAATTGGTTTGCCTGGAAAAAAAAAATCAATGAGAGTAATTTTTCATTGTCAGATTTCTGAGCAAAATATCTGACACTTGAATCTGTGGACAGAAACATTTCTGGCTTTAGGATATCCATTCAAACAGAAATTAACAAGATGTGTTGGAGGAAGTGGACACTTCTGTGAACCACTGATTTCATGAAATGTATCTTCCTTCTGAAACATGCTTAACTGTACCATTGACCAACAATATTGGAACGTGTATTTGAGAGTGAATTTCAGAAATGGCTTACACATCCAAACAGTATGACCAGCACATGACTCAAAGGAGCAACAGTCCCTCAGCAGTGAACCAAACTGTAATATCACTGCAGACAGGGAGCCAAAGCTAAGTCACAGCTGTAAGCTTTGGGAACAATATCTGTTTCTCAACTATAAACCACTTTTGTCAACGCAAAAAGTGACACTGTTTTTGGACTGGCTTTTTTGGGGGGACGGGGTGGGAGGGGTTGTTGTTTTTTTGGTTTTTTAAATAGTGGCAAAACCCTATTTGCAGTTAATTAATTAAGGAAAAAGTTTATACTTTATGACAGTGGAAATCATCTGCAAGCATCTTGTCCATAGTATATAAAGTGACCTCTTTTGTTGAAGTAATGCCCCTTGTAATTCACTATTCTGGCACAACACATTTGCAAAGGAGATTTTAGGTAGGAACAGAAGAGGCATCACATTTAAAGCATATTTTTTATTATCAATGTAGAGATCCCTGAGCTTGGCTTTTCCAAAGAGGGAAAATGTTAGGTTTTTTGAATTCAGCTCCCTGCCTTCCCTTGACTACTGGGTCTTAGTAGTAGACTAAGACCCAGTAGTCTACTATCCTCTACTGAGTAATTTTAAGCTCCTTTTGCTTGGAAAAAAACACATAAAATCATGTTATGTCTCAGGTTAGAAGGGATGTAGAAGGATCATCAAGTTCAACTTACCACTCCTCACAGGACTACTTAAAACTAAACCATATGACTAAGGTCACTGCTGAGATGCAGCTTGAACTTTGAACGGGCTTGGTGCTGTGATTACTTCCTTGGAGAACCTGTTCCAATGACTGATAATCTTCTCAGTGAAGAACACTTTCCTAATGCCCAGTCTGAACCACCCCTGACACAGAATAATTCCATCTCCTTGTGTCCTGTTGCTGGTCACCAGAGAGAGATCAGCTTCTTCCCCTGAGCTGTCCTCCTTTATGAAAGCGTAGACTGCAATGAGTGCACTTCTCAGCCTTCTCCAGGGTGAGTGAACCAACTGACCTAGGCTGCTCCTCCTTGCCTTCAAGACTTTACACTGTCTTGGTTGCCCTCCACTGGACCCGCTCTAATAGTTTGATGTCCTTCTTATATTGAGGTGCCCACAACTGCACACAGTCCTCAAGATGGGGCTGCACCAGTGCAGTGCAGAGTGGAGCAATCACCTCCCTCAACAGTCTGGCTCTGCTGTCCCTGGTGCATCTCAGGATATGGTTGGTGCTTTTGGCTGCTAGGACATACCATCGATTCACATTCAATTTTCCCAACCCCTCAGCCAATTTCTCACTGGACTTGTCTATCGCTGTACTAGACATTCAGCTGCACCAGTATTGCTCTTTTAAAGGTCCCACCTTTACTGCTAACTTCCTTTTTTCTGGTTCTCTTGTCATAGCAGGATGGGATTTTTCCTCTTTCTCCTGCTGTTCCTCACACTGGTCATCTCTTTTCATACCTAAACATGGCAGAAGTACACAGCAATGACCATGTTCTTATTTCTATGGGGAAATGCTGATAGGAAACGCATCTGTGGTCTTCATATAAACATAGGAGTCTTGTTCTTCTCAGAAGCTGTATATTTTGAGGTTGCTAGTTATTTTGGGCTGTCAGTGAAGAAATGAGGGTTTTTTTACTCTTTCTCCTAACACAGAGTTTGAGCAGCTTTTGCTAGTTCCAGAACATCTACTAAGTATCACCTCAGCCAAAATGGGACAGCTGGGTAACATCTCTTCTATTTCTTAGATCAGCAGAAGCCTGGGTGAGCTGGGACTTACAGTTTTCAGATCTTTCTTCTATTGTTTTTGTTGAGTTTTATAGTACATAGCTCAAAATTGCAGATTACAAATAGTCTGAATACCCAGAACTTCAGGCCACTAAGAATTCCAAGGACACCAGAAAAGTAAGAACAGACACTGGTGGTGTAAGATCTGGGGAGGGAATGTGTCTCGAGTGCAGAGACAGGGTTGTTTTTTTTTCTGTAGGTGAACAGCTCTGCTCATTTCATCTCTAGTGTGGACATCACCATCAGCATTTTATTTTCTTTAACCCAGAACAAATGAAGGAAACATCAGCAAAATGTATTTATCATTTGTTTCTCCCTGCACTCTGTGCCTTCCTCATTCATGTTGAACTACTTTTCTGTTGCTATCCTTCCCTTGGCATGGAAAAATCCAGATATGTGAGTCTTGGGGTAAGGATCCCAGCAAGGAACTAAACAAGGCTGATGAACTTGTGTGGAGTATTCTTGAGCCAAGCACACACTGGCTTTGGCTCTCTGAAGCCTGCAGCCATAAACAAATTCTTGCAGAGAAACTTTGTTACTTTGCATTTGATTTATGTTTCCAGTCAAAGCAGATTTTTTTTAGCTCAGTTCCCAGCTCTGCTTTATTGCTGTTTACATGCCATCTCTATTTCCCAGTTGCATTTAATAAGCAGGTGACTTTTTAAGAGTGTATTTGCTTTTGTGGAGTTTGGCTTAGATTGCAAGATGAGGGACAAAGTAGATACCTAAAGGGTTTCAATTCTTTACTTTTAAGGTATGAAGAGAGCTTGGCCCTAGTCGCATAGCTGCACTTAAAGAGTAGATTTCTCTAGTAACAACCCCAAAAATATCTGTGCTGCACCTTTATATTGTTTCTTCAAAAGGTCTTATGCATTCCATTTACCCTAGAATTCCCATAAAATGCCTCATGCTATATTTCACAACAACCAAGTAATAATCAGTATCATGATTGTGTCTTCTGATAATGAACAGAATTCTTCACATATAGACACACTATTAGCCTGGGCAGCATTACAGCAATAGAATTTTCATCTGACTTGTGTAGTCAAAGAACTGGTTTTTCAAGAATTCTCTACTGCTAAAGCAGCAGGCAAGCCTCACCCTTCTCACAGACAAGTGTTTCTTAAGGAATTTTCCAGACCAACCTCTAGTCAGATAGGTAGCATGGGATAGACCTATGTCAAAGGATATCTCCTGGTCTAGGTGCTTCATAAGTTTCCCACTGGACATTTTCTACTCTTTTTTGTGAGCACTATTTTGTAAATTACCTGTGGTGTTAGATAGGAAAGTAAGAAAAGGAGTCATGACCACATATAGTCTTAAAGATTCATTTAAAGTTACTTTAGGCTGCAGATAACACAAGATTACTGTCTCCAACTACTCTATAAAAGATTACTGCTCCGCAGTTGCCAATAAGCCACTCTCTGTATCTGTTGGAAAGAGCACAGGAAGTGAAAGGCTTAAACTGCAGCAAAGGACGTTTAGGTTGGGAGCAGTACTTTTGTCTATCTGTAAGGGAGGTATGCAGGGTACCACATGTCTTAGGAAGGTCACGAGGTCCCATCTGTAAGAACTTTCCAAGAACAGGTTAGACAAGCACCTGTCAGAAATGATGAAAGTATAATTGCTTCTGCCTGTTGGCCTGGGGGAAAAACTACATGACCTCCCCAGATCCATTCCAGTATATATGTGTTTCTATATGTGCCATTCTGCCATTTATAGAACTGTTTCACCCTGGAGTGAAATGGGATTTACTTATTTAAAGCATTTCAATGTGTGAATTGAACAGTACCAGTTTTGGCACAGAAATCAGTTCTGATATTATTAGGTCACTTGAAGTGCTGCAGAAGAAGAACTCTGACTTGCATTTGTATGCAGAAACAGGAAATTCTAATGGTAATAATTCTATGTTTGTTCAGCCTGTGTGTTTGCTTATTTTTATGCCCTTCTCTATGCATACTTAAAAGGGACTACTGGCAGTGTTACTGGTATGCTCAGTACTTTCATTAGGCTATGTCACTTCTCCACCAGTTGTCTTGACTCATTCATCTCCTGGTCTTTCTGTCATTTTGTGCTGTTCTGTCATTTTCCTTCCTGTTCTCGTCAGGCTTTCTCTGACTGTCTTGCTTTACACCTTTTTACACACAGACAAAAGCTGTGTGTCTACGTAAAGGGTCTAGGTCTGGGTTAGTTTAAGGAGGGGATAAAAATTTCGTAAATTTATTATAGTCAAATATGCAACTTAACTGCTGTTAGGTATAGTTCACTGACTGGAATGGTAATACCTAACAAAACAATGTATGTCCTCGTCATTCTCTGTTACAATGTCCAAGACTTTCAAAGGAGTTAATCAAAAGAGGGTGATTGGTGATGATAAGGAAGGAAAGTTCCAGGCTAACCGGAACATTAGGAAAGATCAATTTCTTTTAGGATTGTAGCTTGTATATCTATCTGCTGTTTATCAGACTGGAGAAATTCACTGCTGCCCATTTCACAATCCACACTGCAGGAAAACTCCACTGGCTCCCTGGTTTGAGACTGAATCCTCTTCAGGACCACACACTAGTGAAAAGGAACTTTTATTTGTTCCTGCAAAAACTCCATGGCTGGAAATCTGGCAGATGTGCTTTGCTTGCTCTGTCTACTCATTAACAGCTGCAGGCTACAACTGACTTTATCTTTAGGGTTTGAACACAGTTCACCAAGGTGTAGAACAGGAGACAAGATGCATAATGAGAATAATACAGTACTTCCCTGTGACATGGATTGGTTAATCTTACTTAAGGCTGTGAGCAGGATCAGTTCATCTCAGTTCATTAGAAACTAGTTCCTTTGAGAAAGGAGCTGCATATGAAATAACCTGATCCATCTGGAAAGACATGAGTTATGAAAAAGAAACGAAAACAATGTTCTTCTTTGAGTCAGCTTCTTTCTATACAGATAGACAATGCCCTGAAATATATAATGCCCGCTGTAATTCTTGTAAATTCTCCTGGTATTACAAGAGGAAGTGAATTTATTTCCTAAATATCTAATATCTACTAGCAGACAGGGGGTATATACACAGTAGACACTTTTTCAGAAATCTTGATCAGTATAAAGTTGCTTAATATTATAATTAGTATGTTGCACTCTATTCAGATTCACAAGTACAAATCAGTATTTTTAGTGGAATTGTAGTACCTTCCCAATGTATAGCGTCTTAGTCCTGAGCAATGACTACACACTGGTGTTCAACTGGTCTCTTAATTATCCATTTCATATTTGAAACACAAAATTTTGCTTGGCGCTTATTTGAGGTATTTGAATTCAAGTTTTGCCTTTGTTGGAGATTATTTATCCACCTTGGAACTAAAAGTTGTATTGTGAAAACTGTGTTTAATGAATGTTCAGTAAACAAAAAAATAGGGGTGCAGATAAGCAACACTCTGAAAACTGATAAAGACGAACTCTAGCATGAGACAAACAAACCAACAACGCATTTGGCTTTGTCTTTACCACTTTGATTGTTGCCTTTCCTATTGTTACATGGAGTTTGGGTTGCTCTTTGCCTGGAGCCTGGTTTCAGGGTAAAAGGGGAGTAAAATCTTCACACTCTTCTCTGGAAAATCATGTCATTTCTGTCTGCCAAGACACAGGATCTAAGCTCTAACTGTGGCTTGAATACAGGGCAGCTCTAAGTAAAGTGTGCACATATGTCAACTCTACACACTTGCGATGTAAAGCCAGAACCCTGCAATTAGGCAAATTGGAACCTCTTGCATTGTAAAGACTCTAAATGCAACATCCATCTTTGACCCAAAGGTTTTGCCTAAGACTCCAAGTATCTAAGTCACTTTCTGACTCAAAATGTCTTTTTTAAAACATTCTTCTTCCTGACTCCTGCTGACACTGATACACCAAGAGCATGAGTTTAACACATGTTGGGAGCACATAAAATCAGTGGAGCAGAAAATCAAATGTATGAGCAATGGTGACACTGAGAAGAATCATATGTCAGCCCTGGCATCAGAAAGATTTAAAGACCAGTGAAAAAAGGAAGAGAAGTAGAGGAAGAGAAGAAGACAAAAGAACAAAAAGAATAAGATAGGAAGAAGCATGAAAAAAGGTGAACTATGTTGACATATGTCAGGTACAGTAACAGTTATTGTGGCAGAAAATTTCTGAATAAACATATAGGCTACTGATTAAGTTGTGCCCAGGAATGACAAGTTCATAGACAAATTCAAAGCTTTCACAGTACAACTATACATACATTAAAATATTTCTGTCATTCTCTTGCAAAAGGCAGTTTCATATTGGACCAGTCTTGAAATTTGTGGTATTTCTTTCCCTTCCTCCTGCAAGGTCTAGTAAAGACTAGCACTCTGAATGCAAACTCAGCTTCTAAGGCAACATCAGTATTCATGACTGGGAATGAAAAAGTGAATTACAGCTGAGTGCATTCGGTATGCCAGCTGGTGAATAAAGGAAAACAGCTGCTGGTGGCTGCCAACTGTGAAGTTCATGTGGACAACGTTATGTTCCGAACATAAAATGAACAAGATTCATGCTGGCATGGAGTCTGTTGCAACAAAAGTGCCCAATGCATTGTAAACTTAACAAATTGAGTCCAACTGTACAGATTCACTGTCTCCTAAAAGCAATGCAGACAGAAATAGCATATCTGTTGCTACACAAATGCTGCAGCTAGCATAGGCCTTTGTCTTGCACCATGAACTAGAAGCAAATGTGAACCATGCACTTCCACCGCAGGGTTTGAATGTGATTCGTGCCAACCTGATGAAGAGGATACACAGAACTGGTGAGCCAATAAATCACCCTTCAATATCTGTGTCTTAGCCAGAGCAAGAGAAGCACTAATTCATGCTGACATTTTACAAAACTTTTTTTTTTTTAGTTTCAGAACAGTTTAGGCCACAACTAGGATCCATACAGTGGAGTGAAAACATGAGTCAAAATTAAGCAGAGGCAATACTCATGTTCTCCATCATGAATGTATAGACTGAAAATCAAAAGACTTGGAATCATGTTTCCAAATTAATCCCTGGGCCGTTCTGTCACCAGAGCAATTTCCATCTCCCAAGAAGGACTGGTTCCTGCCACACTTCGTATGTATTAATTACAATGGAGCCCAAGGTCCACAACAGTATCAGGGTTGTCCTGAGAGTTCAGATCTTCTGTGATATGCACGGGAAGTGTGAGCTAATGCAATCACATCTCCAATACAGTAGAAGTGTACAGGAGGATGGGGTCATTTGACAATTATATCTTGTCATGGGTGACTGTGACAGAAGCAACCTTTGTGGCACAGCCTCTTTTTACACAAGTATAGGTCTTCTGCAGGTACTACATCTCAATTTTTCCCCTCTTGGCTGCTGCTCAGAATACAGCTCTCAAAGTGGTAAGCCTTGAGCACTCCTGTGGGAGTGGAAGGTTGCAAGTCTGACATGCTGTGCAGAAGGTTTGATGGCTCTTCAAAGCACAGCAAATTGTTATGGTGTTAAGTCAGTTGCATAGGACAGCACCTCACTTCCCCCTTATTTGCCAGTGATAATCATTTCTGCTTGACATTTTTTTTGCCCTTCCTCCCGGTAAACATCTCCCTGCAGACCTGTACTAACTGAACATTTTCTGAGCAGTTAGCTGTTTCACCCCTTTTCCATTTCCAGAATATGATCTCTTTCCTTCTCAGTAGGCTGTTATGCTACTTCAGATAATTTCTACTTCTAATGCAAGAGTCACCTGCTAGACTGAAATATGGGTGTTGTGTGCAAAGGCTGCAACATTTCTCTCCAAGTGCATTTCTGATAGGGATCTCCTCCAGAGACATTCGTTGCACTTTGGAAGTTCCTCCCTCTTGAGATGTTATCATTCATTAGAAGGACATTCCCTATTTTAAATACCACACATGTCTCCCACCAGGGCCCTCTCAGAGGCCCAAGTGGCCCTCATGGCTGCCACATCTGAAGTTTCTAGCAGTTCTCCTGGACGTGTTGCTGCAGAAGTCCAGAACTATTTCACAGATAGTGTGAAGGTGCAGAAAGGCTAATCGTGAGGTTGAGATCACTCCACCTACCCCAAAATTAGGCATTTAATCAGAGCTAGTCATCCAGGCTCTCTCTACAGCCAATGAAGAAAGACAGGAACCTCCAGACTGTGATTCATTCCTGCTTTCTCAGACAACTGTCCTAAAATAGGTAGAACCTTACTCTGGAGATGCCTGTCTGTCTGCCTGGATGATAAAGGAGACCTAAATAACTATTTGAGCTGGAATACGTATCTGCAGGATGGATTCAGCTAAGTGCTGAGCTCCTACTCCTAGTGATGCATCCAAGTTCAAGAGGGCACCCTGAGGTAGGATCAGGAGTCAGATTCTTTCTCCCACTGCCTGCATATCTGCCTAACTAGAGGGTACTTCTCATCCATAGAGATATTCTTTAACACAGGAAAATGTTAAAAACTTTCTCCCTTTGCCTCTGACATCAGATCTCTGATAGCATCATTGTCCCATCCAAATGCCTTTGAAATCCAAAATCTGCTTGTAGAACACAGATGTAGAGTTTTTCCACTGTCTTTTTGTTCTTTCTTTAAAACAAGAACAACAAAAACCCACAAGCAGGAAAATTCAGGAAGAAAAGGCTCAAGGCTAAGGCACAGTTTCTCTCTAATTTGAATTCAAATAAGTTTTTCATTATTTTTAAATTTAATTACAGCCTTCAAATATATAAAATTGCATCTGAAAACAGTACATAGAGCTTAAACATACCCTAGAACACCAGACAGAATTACAGACACTGCTAATTTTGAGGCATCTTGTTGCCTTGATCAGCATAACATCACAATACCTTCCTTTGTGTCCTCAGGCTGACTAATCAAATGGAGAAATATCTTTTATATACCTTACAAACATATATAAATACAACTCTATCTGAGGCTTAGTGAGTAGATTTGATGCTAGGACTCCTTCTCAATCATAAAGTACCCTGGAGTGTGTAACTGGAACCCACAATTTTCCAGAAGTATTGTTTAACTAACCATAATTGTTCTTACATCACATATATAATTTCTGAGCAAATGGTATTGGAGATTTTCTGGGCTTTCTGTATCTCAGCACTAAAATACAGTGCAAGTGTCTCAGAGGCCTTTATGTAACATCTTCTTTTGGACACTTTTGATTCGCTCCCATTACATGCTCAGCCATGAATTCATTGAAATAAAGGCCAAGGACATGACCCAAATATGTTTACTATTTCTCTTTTGTTCAGTGCTTCCACTGAAATCTATCTTGTTATTTCTCAATGAACATAAGTGAGAGTGGGGGTAACAGTGAGTTGCAGCAGTTTTTCTCTTTACTACTCCTGAAAGGCGTTTCATGACACAGATGAAAAGTAGCTCTTTCACCTATAGGATTTCAAGGTCTTTTGAGAGTAGTAAAGATGTCAGAACCCCTTCAGAAACTCTCTAAATATATCATCTTGGAAGTATTAGGCAACTTGATTCCATAGGTCTTTAACAGCTTTCACAACACCATACTAGTAATAATAAGCATTTATAAGAGCTGAATGGGGAAGTTCATATCTTCTCAAAGATCTGTATTTTGTTTGTTTGCTTGAAGACAGTACTGCAGGGCCCTGAGATGTACCCAGATTTTAACTTGCAGCCAGAAAGATGAAAAATGTCCAACTACTTCTTAATTTCCATTCATTTTTCTTTTCAGTAATGGGAGTTCAGACTCTTGTTCTGGGATCTCTTAGAGCACATTTGTCAAGAGTATAATGATGGATTGTAAGCTAATTCAAATTCCAAATCTGTGTCATCCCAGACAATGAAATATGGGGGTTTTGTTTTGCTTCTTGGTTGACAATAAAATTTGTTTTTTATTGTCACAGATATTTCAATTATTGTGTGTTCAGACTTGTATATAAAACATACCACCTCCAGTGAAAGGCTGCACAAGTAATTTGTTTTCTACTTGGTGATCCATCCTCACAATTTCTCACACAATTCCTATCTGGATATGTAGAACTCTGGTCATTAACGTTACAACATACACTGGTGCCCAGAAGAGAACACAAGCAGTTTTTCTTGCAGTGACTTATGTGAACAACTTATTTTTCCTCTAATTGTCAAATAAGAACATAATATATTCCTTGCAAATTTATAGCAGTATACTGGAAAATTAAGGAACTATAGTGTGTTATCAACACAAGGAAGATAAATTTCCTACCTCCAGAAATGTAGGAAGTTGTACCTCCTGAGCTCTCAGACACGGAGGCATGACTGTGGTTCCATTAGAGCTGGTCCTAACTTGTGGGATAGGCTTCTGCTCATCAGAGGCCTGGCTTTGGAGGTCTCCAGGCCAGACTCTTATCCAGCCATTGCCAGCATACCCTTCTGCTGCTGGTTCCCATCCCAGCAAGGCTAGCCAAAAGCTGCTAAGAAGACAAGCTGTTACTCAAGTCCCCTTCCACCACCTGGGGCTTGTAGAGACCCTGTCTGGCCAACTGAATGAGAAAAAGAAGAAAGAAGTGCATAACCCTCCCTTGTACTAAAAAGTGCCACAAAGAAACTGATGGTTCCTGTCTCATGCTGCCTTCTCCTACATTTTTCCTTTTGCGTGCTCAGGATTTTGGTTTCACCTTTGGAAAAACATCTCCAGCCTCCAGCCAAAGTACTCTGTCCTCCATTAGTATAATTCATGACAAACTGGCTTTGTTCCCACTTGGAAAATATCCTCTGCACTAAGAAGGCACTGGCCAAATTTCTTCCTGGGCAGCCTGAAACTTGCCAGACAGAAATGAGATCTATAAAACTGAGCTGACAGCAAAAGGTCTATATTGATGTTTCCAGGCCATTTGCCAGGGCCTAGTGGCCTAGTTTAGAAAGACAAATTGAAACCATAATTATCTAGCTAAGCTCCACTCAAATCCTTCTAGAGAGACAAAACTCTGCCCTTTGCAGGCCTAGCTCCTGGTACTGAAATGATCACCAGTGGTTATAAAAAGACATGGCAGAAGTAGTTAGGGAAAGGACAACAGAACAAATCTGAGAGAGCCTCCAGCCACTTCTCCTGTGTGAGGGTGCCCAGAGAGATGGAGGTAGCAGATTCTGGGATTTCCATGCATGTGTCCTGAAGGTTATCTACTGTTTACCACAAAGGAAGGAAACAAGCCCCCAACATGCAGCAGCAGTGCAAATACATGCCTTGGAAACAGCATGAGAGATTAATCAAGTGAGAACCTGCTCTTCTCCAGCGTTCCTCTGAATGTGTTCCTGCAGCTTCCTCCTTCCCCCTAGATAACCCTTCTTTTAGCAATGCCCACTACCACAGCTGCCTCTTACATCCTGTGGGGTTTCTGGGCGTCCAGCTTGCCTAAGGATTGATTTTCAAAAGCCAGGATGATAAAGGATTGTGTATGATCCAGATGTTTTATATGTGTGGAAATCCATGTAGAGCACAAGCCTACAAGAAGTTTTAGGTGTGAATCCTTAGTAACACTTGGAGGCGAGAAAATGTAGGTTTAAGTTCATAAAATGTCTTTCCAAGAGTGAGGAAGACAGTGCCATAGCTTATCATCAGTCAATGTTCTTTTTCTCCTTTAAATGAAAGTATACATAGGGTGAATTACAAGGGCGAGAAAGTGGGGGTTTTTTTCAGATGGCGACAGTCTTCTATTGCTTCTATTCATAAATATATTGGGGAGTAAAGAAGTACAAGCACTTTTTGTGCTCAAGTATTAGTGGATCTCAAACAGAAAAGTACATGAGATCTAGTATTTACAAGAGCAAACTGTACTTATGAGATATACAAGTAACTACAGAGCCCAGTTCTCTGAATACTTAATGCATTTATTTATAGCTGACTGATTTGGAACTAAAATATTGGAATGTGTTCACATGTTCTTGTTTCTCCTGCTTCAGCTTATAGTTGTTTTATGGTTGGGGTTTTTTTTTGTTTTGTTTTGGTTTGTATTGTTTTTTTTACCGGTAGCCAAAGGAAAGAGAACCTCTTTTAACCACAGAACTTGTCTCTTTTCCAAGGGATAAGAAAACAAAAGTTTACTAATCGCAATCCACAAATTTAGGGAAGAATCTTTTCTGTCCAGCAGTCTTTCATCCTGGAAAATTAAACAATAATGTTGACTCTCTTACAAGAAAGTTCAGTGCAGTATAGAAATCTTCAGTTAGAAAAGGAGAAAGGCAACAGTCATGGCATCTTTTATGAGAGAACAAGACTTTGATTCTTCAGCATTCAGTGCAGCAGCACAACTTGGAACAGAAAGGCTTGGGAGGAGAGGAATTAAATAATACATACTCCCTGGACAGTTTTCTTACCTTAACCACACATGCTCCAGTCCATAGTTTTATATTCTTAAACTTTTGCCTTGGTTCCTGGTGCATGAAACATGTGTATGCTGTTAGTGTCTTTTTCCTACAATTAGAAAATATTTCTTGATGTTGATTTTGATGCTAATCTGTGATATTTGGGCACATGTTGCTGCTTACCTTGTAAAATACCTGGCATGGAAGTAATCATGATTTTTGCTATGCTTGCCTGTATATTACCTAGTTTGGTGGAGAACTTTGCATAAATCTTTTCCTGTATGTCTAGGTTTGCATTCTGGATAGATTATCCTTAGCTGTTTTTTTGACAAAGATTTGCAGTGTATTGGAAGACAAGGCTGTTTCTCAAGAGTACACTTTGTGCTATGTATAAAACAACATTAGTGACAGGGTGTGCTTTTTTCAGTTGGAACTGACATTTGATACATTAGCCAAGCAGGGACTGCAGCCAGATCATAATTGGATATGTATTTTCAACATCCTCAGCCTTTCAGCCAACTGGCTGGGACTCTAGGAGACTTATTAGTTGAAATGCAGCTTATCTTTTTTGCTAATCTGACTAAAGTGAAACCGTTGAAGAAGGAGCCAAAATGAAGGCAAAAGGGAAAGGTAGAAATACTAGACCACAGGCAGCAAGCTTCAGTTCAAGAATATTACGATTTATTAGGCTTAGAATGTGACAGCAATGTACAGAAAAGGTTACACAGAACAACTTCTAGATGAAGAATATTTTCAACCTGTATGTATCTGTCATAACCAAACACTTAATGGCCTTAGAGAAGATTGCATGGCAGAATATTAGCTGAAATCTAGACACTTCCATTCTGGTTTTGTTTGCTGCTAAAACAGGTTGAAAAAAAAAGGCTGCCTTTGAATGTATTTGCAAAATCACACTGTCTTTTTCAAGTACATCGTTTGTCAAATGTTTGTCATTGTGCATCTGGAAGAACTGCTTATATGTGATGTCACACAGAGAAGAAATAGATTAATTTAGATTTAATCTACAGATTTTGTTGGCTATTGTCAAAATGAAGTAGGTTAAAAGTCCTTCTCCCTTGCATGTTTCATTCTGATGAGATGTTTAGTGCATTTTAGTGAGTAAGAATGACCAGGACAAAGGGATAGCAGGAACTGGGAAAACAGCTGTTGCAAAAGCAGTGGTACAAAAGAAGTTCTGCAGGAAGATTTGAGCTGTGTGAAAAATTATGGGCCCAGTATCTCTAAAAAGCAATGTTCTAAAATAGTTCTAAGCAAGATTCCTGCTGCATTAAGACAGTACATAGATACAACCACACAAAGCATATTGTAAAATAAGAGCTTGCATGCTCTTATAGCAAACTTGTAAGCTATAAGACACTTCAGTAAACTGCTTTCACATGTCTGCTTCCTCATACTCTCAGCTGATGCCTTTCCCAATGAATGAGGAGAAGTGAGTGGTACGAACAGAAGCTGTAATGAATGTGGAAGTGGCAATCAGCCATCAATTAGTGCTGGACAATAGTATGAGTACTGAAAAGGAAGATTGTCACCCCAGAGTTTTCCTTGAACATTTCAACTACCATAATATGGAAACACTCAGAAAACTTTTATGCAGACTTTTTTTTTCAAACAAAGCAAAAATTATCAAGCAGAACCTGAGGACGGGTAATGGATAGCAAATCCAAATCACGTGCTTCTATTAAGAACGCTCTTGCAGGTAATGCTTTGGGCTGAAATACATGAAAGTTTAAAGGTGCACAAAAAATATTCATGATCATTTTGTTACTGTGCTGATAATGCAGATCAACTATTAACAGTTAAGGAAATAGGTGAAAGGGTCAGAATTAATCCAGGAAACCAAAGGCAGCAAATTGTCATCTCCAAAAAGAGTACAGTATAATGATAAATCAATTTACTATAAAACCACACTGTAAGTACAGTGTTGTTAGACTGAAAACACAGCCTGGATGAAAACACCTCCTTAAGAGTTGCTTTATTCCCTGTTAAAAATTTAACTTAACCTTCCTGATGAAAAAAGCACCCTCTAGAACTCCATTTCTGAGCCTGTGAAATACCAGTACTGTGAACAATCACAGCACAAAGCATACTGCAAATGCATGAGGATACTTGCTGCCAAGTGACGTCATTGTGGATTTACACCATACCATAGTGCCATATGTGTTGCAATAACTGCAAGCACATGAAATACACACATAAATTTTGATAACTGCACTTATGAACTTCATGGTGAAACATGTATAGCACCACTGCATTAAACCCGATTCAAACAAGTAAACTATGGTGTATTTCTCTGTTTAGCTACTACCTGGACCAGGGCCAGGATGGTATCTTCAGGTAATTGGGGGAGTGTCTAGTGAATTATATCTTCTTTTTCAAAAACTGCCTATCTGCCTATCTTTGTTTGTTTGTGGATCCCATTACTAGCAGAGCTGAAAACCGCCCAATATGATGAAGAATTTATACTCATTACAAAGCATGTTTAATTATCTTTGGCTTGTCTTGAAAGAAAAGATCTTCAGTCAGTAGAACTGTAGATTATAGCTCTACTTTGCAAAAAATCTCTTCCAATATAATGGATCATTGTCCAAAAAAGGAATGCAGGAAGTAAAATTAAAAACTCCAGAAATAAGCTTCAGGATTTAATCCTTTGCCATTAGTGTGGGTTTGGTCTGAGAAAAGACTGTAAACTGCCTAAGCAGCATCAGGGTGCTGGTCCCCATTGCTAGCCTCTAGTGTGACCCAGAGAAACATGGGAAGGAAAACTACAGCATGTGAGTTCATAGGGACTCATTGGAACATGCCAGCTTTTTTTGTATTGATGCTGACTAGCAGGTTGAACAACTGGTTTTAGCCATTAAAATAATTGAAAAACACTGTGAGCTGGCTACATGCAAAAATCAGGAATGCAAAAACTGTACGATTGTTGCCACTACCTGAAACCTATGGGCCAGAGGAGGTTAGTTGGAACAAGACCTCAGCTGTGCCAAGAACCCAGGAAGTCTTGGGACCACCTTGCAGCACATGGCCCTGAGGAGTGTCTGTGATGCAGGATGCTCCAGCACAGTGAGTTGACCATGAGGGCTGTGCCCCTCATGCTCATACAGCAAGAGGAGGCAGGGAGACGATTGACAGGCATGCATGCTCCAGGAAAGCAACTTTTGCTTTTTCACTAATATAAAGCCAACACAGTAGGACTGGTTTTAGTGCTGTTGGTTCAGATTTGACTGAAAGCTCAGAGACCTGGGGCCCCAGCAAAGCTGTGTAAAATAAAATGAGAATGAGGGAGACTGAAGAGAAAATGCAGAGAAATATGCAGATGTTTATCCTGGGATCTATGATGTTTCCATCTCCTCTTTCACTCTGATATGGATGGAAGATGTGCCACAGGAAGAGAGGGAGCAAAGTCCCTTTCAGTACCCTTTGGTCAGTATCCTGGCCGTAGGCACAGTGCTGCTGCTGAGCTTATGCATGTAGTGTGCAAGGACCTGTCTGAACAGGCTGGCTCTGGAGCCTTCCTGAAATACCTTGACAAAGAACCAGGCAGATACAAGAGTAAGAAGTGTCATAAAGCTCTCCAAGAGGTAGAATGTGGGAGCAGTTCTTTTGTCAGTTCTGCTAGTGCTTGTTAAATGCTTAATATCAGGCATATTCTTGCATTCTTTGTGGTTTTGCAGACCAATTACTCTACTCCAGACCCAGAAAGTGAGGGAAAGGGTGGTGCTTTGACTGGTTTACAAACAGATGGCTTTAGGACTTGGAAGGAGGCTGTTTGAGAAAACATTGCCAGGTCCCCTTAAGCACGTATACCAGTCACAGACCAAAGTCCTGCTGGGAGTGGTACAGGTCCAGGCTAAAGAACTGATTAACAAGTTTACAACCTACTTAAGAAGAAAGAGGCTCTGGAACAGCATCACATCCACTTCATAGTACCTGATGAGCAAGATGCCATTAGTTCAGCAACTGGCATCTCCATGAAGCAAGCACAACTGCCACTAGCTGTCCTGCTGCAGCACAGCATGCACTAGATTTAGAACAGTGTTCCAAGAGGAGAGCTGATGGAGCAGCTGGAAAAGATATATGCAGGGTTTACATCACTCTTGCTCAGGGCATGATGGTGAGATCTGCTGAACACCACGGCTGACTTGCACAGCTGCACTGTTCCACCCTGCTCTGCCCCCAACCACTACAATAAGCAGCTGCTGCACAACTCCTGCTTCAGCATGTCACGTTACATCATGTTTTGTGTGCTGAAACAGAGTTTAGGCCAAATCAAGATGAAAACGTAATTGTTCTCATCAGCAGTATAACTGTAATAGCTGCCTCCAGGAGTAACCCCTCTCTTTGTGAGTTTTATGCCAGACTCTAAGGAAATTACATATCTGGTTTGCTTTATTTGTCTTCTCTGAGTTTGCTAAGGACTAGGCTATGCATTTACCATCTAGCCCGGAGTGAAGTACAGTATACTACCGCAGACAAGCTAGGGACTGAATTGTAACTCAGCTACTGCCTGAACTTTGTTTCACTGCGGGTCCATCCCTATCCAAGACTCCTGCTGGTGCAAACTGCCCTAGGAGCAGGGAGGGACACCAGCATACCATGAAGCAGCCACGGGGTACAGTCCTTCCCTGTGAACAATTTCCACAGCTCCTACTCACTGCAAGCCAGTAGAAGCATCCCTACAGCAGTACAAGCCCTCTAACCATGGATGAAGCTGCAAGTCTGTGCAGTCCAGGCAAGGCTGACGCTTTACCTGAACTAGAGAGAACTGTTACAGAGCAGGCTCAGCCTCCAAAGCTTCATTTACAATTAGTATTTGCTGCTGGCAGGGGCTCGGGGGACAATCAGCTGCTGCTGCCCATGGAAAGGATGCAGTGCTGACCTGCACATGGCACCACTGCCAGCAGCTGAGCAGCAGAGCAACTGCCAAAGTCCTTCCTCCTCCTCACGAAGTAAGCTACAAGCATATGGTCAGTGTTAGGATGGGATACCAAAGATCCCCTTCTCTTACACAGTAGCCTAAAGAAGTAGGCTGAGCACTCTTTCTGGTATAAGAGGGTGATGTTGCTATAGGTGGGCACAGTTTTAACTGTGTGAGCAGCACCATTGACCCCAGTTCTCCATTTCTGCAAAAGAAAATAGCTTTATGATAAACCATGAGTCCCAAAGAGGGAAATGCTTTCATTAAAAATGAGGGGTTCATGGAAAGTAGCAAGAGCTTGGAAACTCAAATTGTGCTCTTTAAAGATAGCAGCACTGCAGAGAAGAGAGTTGATGAAAACTGATTTTTACTGTAATTTTGTTAAAAACATGGGTTCCCATGCACTTTTTGAGCCAGCTTATTTCTACGTTAATAAGCAAGCTGAAACACAGACTTGCGTATGCTGCTGAAGGCAGAGCCAGAAGACTCGAACAGAATAAAAATTCTCTGTTGCCCTCAAGCCTCCACATAAAACTCTATCCAGACCTGAACTGAATTATTTCTTAAAGGATAATTACTTCTTGATTACTTTTTACCAACCTATATGCTTCCAGGCTCCAAGCAGAAGTTGAACTGTCAGATGCCGAAAGGGAGAGAGAAGGAAAGTGTTCATACAACGAGTCCAGCCCAGCTGGAAGAAAGAAGCGCAATAAATCTTCTCTTGTGGGAGATCCTGACTGCTTTCCAGAGGCTGTGTTTCTTCTGATGCATTTCTGATAAGCCTCCAAACCCTGACAGAATGCTGACCTGCCCTTGCTGAACAGCACAGGAGAGGAGAGGAGAGCTTGGCACCCACAGTGAATTGCAGATGTCAGAGCATGCAGAGGGCAGATCAACATCCACTGAGTTCCTCTTTGGCCCTCAGTGGAGGTGGACTGAGAAGGGGTCTGTTTTTTCTCTCCCACTCCAACCGCAATCTAGCACAGACTGACAGGTCACCAACCCTGCAAAGCACAGCTCTCCACAAAAGCACTGCCTGGTGCTGTTGCTGGTGTGGTGCAGAAGGGAACCGGGTGCATTCCCCTTGCCAGGAGTCACCCAGCAGCGCTTGACCAGACCAGGTGATGCATTTTCAAACTCTTCCTCCTCTCCGTACCCCAGTCCTCACAGTAAATGTTTCATGAGACAGGGCTTGCATTCTTCCCTATTTGGCTCTGCCTTGCCTGGGCATGACAGCAACTTTGCACATGACCCAGCCAATTTTCCACATCATCCTGAGCAGCATATGAACCATCTGCATTCTGACATCCCTGCTGGGGCCAGATGGCAGTTCACACAGGCTGTGGATTTTGTAGCCGAGAGCATTACCTTTCTGTTGCCTGCTTTCCAAGCCAGGGAGTCTTATCACTGATCGCTCTTTCTACATGGAATCCATATACACTTCATCCTCGTAAATCTTCCTTATCATCCCTTTTTTAACCTTTTCTTGTCTGATATGGGATAATGGGTACCAGACATGGTATTCCCCAAAAAAGTACATTTCTGGTTTCTATGGCTGCATGCGACAATTTCTCTTTCACTTGTTACTCATAATAAAAGATACTCAGCTTCAACTTTTTTTGTATGGAGCTGGTGTTAATGAAGAATTGTCTTCTATGATTCCAGACTTCCTGGATTTTTTCTTGAGAGACATTTGCTCATTTATAGTCTATCCACATGTATGTAGGGCTTGGGTTGTTTTTCCCTGCATGCATTATGCAGAAGACTCTTTTTAACGTTAAATTTCATCATGGTAGTTTATCATCCACACATTCATTGTCAGTGAACACTGAGAAAGTAATTTTTCCCCAGCAAAGCTAATGGAATTATGCATGGCTTTTGCTTTGTGGAGAAAGTATCACCCATCCTACAGCCCTTGACCAGATGTCTTGCTTATAAATGCCATATTTGAGTGAAAAATGCTGCAAGGAACATGAAGCCTAATTCATTCTCAAAAGAGAGAGTCTGATCCTGAACATCTTTTATTCCTTTAAGTGTTTTAAGTGATGGCTTCCTTCCTTCATTTCTCTTTGATTTAGCAGATGCTGTGTAGCATCAGGACTAGTTTGGTTAATACATCATACAAAGTTACTATACAATGATTGGACAGGATTTATTTCCATAGGTTTCCTCAACCACAAGGGTATCATATACTTTCTGTTTCTTAGTATATCAAAGCCTTGTGACAGGATGTGAAGTGTCTATGTCTATGCATGTTTGTGCGAGTCCGTTCCTAGGAAGAGAAAGGAAAATCAGAATAGAGGACACAGCACAATTTGATACATTATGTGGGGCCTTCAGTTTCCATTTCACATATCAGCCCTATCATCTCAAAGAGACTTTGAGGAGAAACCACAAACTGTATTTTCATGAAACAGTGGAACACAAATAGGCCTGGTTGAGGGAAAGCAAGACTCCTGAATAGTTTTAATAGCCACTATATTGGGACAAATTGGAGATGCTGTGGGCTTTTGAGAAAAGGTTAATGGACTTCTTAAGAAAGCCAAAGCCAAGGAGAATGCTCAAAGGAGACCTGAGTTGTGCTCTTGACCAAATGATCAGATTTCATTAGAAAGACGGGTTTGGGATCCATGTTCCTTGTGTCTGGAACACTGGCAAACAATTCAGCCTTCTCATGGATCCAAAATGTCAGTAGTGTGTAGCTAACAGGAATAATTATTATTACTAGGTCTAAAAAATTCAAAGCCTACAAGACACTTATGTAGCCCAAAGAGATGTCCATCACTGAATCACAATTCTCATTTTCCCTGAAGAGCAGGTTTATGGGCAAGCAGGGATAAAACTAACAGAAAACAGAAAAGAGCAGATTTAACCAGAAAATGTCAATACTCCATGGATTCCAATTCATGTACCTGTATTTCAGATGTATCAAATTATTTTGTGGTGTTGTCTTTCTCAGACTAAGCAACTACTTTGTTCAAGTTCTCTCTTATTTTTCAAGTAATCTAAAGATTTGCTTTACAAAAGGTCATTCCTGTAAAAATTATACATGACTAAATAGATCCATATTTGTCATGTTTATTGAGTATTTCAACATCCATTTTTGAGTGCATTCTCCCTTATTTTAGAGAAGATTGGTAAGGCATTTGGTGCCATGTGACACTTTCTCATAATCATAACTCATTTTATTTGGAAGAGTTAAACTCTTTATGATTAACTAGTAAGTGAATATTCACACTGAATAAAAGTGCAGGAGGAAAGAAACCATGTTGAAAAGCTTAAACTAATATTTTATTTTAATAAAGCCTTTTATATTTTCCTGAGCGGGTAATAAAAAGAATACACACAGTCAGCATGGTTTCATTTCCTTAGGAGCTCCACAGTGTTATATCAGGTGCTACATGGGCTTTTGTGGTAAATGTGGTTTCTTTGTTTGTCCTTCATACCTTGTCGAATAGTGAGTGAAATCCCAATAACTTCTTGAGACATGACCTGTTAGTTTTTCACACTCAATTTTTCACTGAGGCTTGGTGGAGAAGGCAAATGGTGGATGTGGGGAGAAAGGCTACAGAAGATGATAGGCCAAAGGCGGAGGCTGCAAAATCAAGACCTAGAGCAGGTCTGATTGGGACCCCAAGGCTTGTGGCAATGGGGGTCCACAAACAGGCTCTGGTTTCAGCCATCCCCATTTTAATGAGAAGTGTGTAGAAACAGGAAGAATTTTGATTTAGCAACAGCTCTTTGGCACATTGTTTGACTCAAGTGGCTTGGATCAGGGAACTGTTTTATTAAAACCAACTATGTTTGCTTGGGTGCATGTTTCAGATAGCTGGCTCTGGTTTGGCCTTACTTTCGTGTGTAGCCACAGGCTCACGCTCCCTCACTGACTACTTTTTGCAGCTCTCTCTACCCTAGCCTGTGGCTACTAAAAGAGTGTTTCCTTGTTATAAAACCAGGGAATTTGGTCTATTTACTGTGAGTGACTGAGTTAGAGCAGAAGCCAGGGCAGGGGGAAGAAAACACATCTAATATAGTTTATCACTTTGAATAAGTGCCGAAACAACTGCTAGCTATCCCCTGCATATTTCACTTCTTGGATCAGCAGAAGAGCGCTGCCAGATGACAGATTATATATTCCACAGCTGAAGTTTTTGCATAACTTTTTAGTGGCTACCATTTAAAGAAAGAAAACCACTTGATGGGCCCTTTGTTAATATATTCCCCCAAGTTTGACATGTTCACAATGCACTGCCAGAAGTCATTTTGTACTTGGAAGGTGAAGATACTCATACCTCTACCATGGTCCCTGTGCCAGCTAGCAACATAGGACTGGCTTTTCCTGTTTTCACAGTCTTGGTGTTTGACTGCTGGCAGTGCTAGGTAGTCCTCCACACCCATGGTAGTGTTCTCTGTCTTCTGGTCTGGGAAAGCATGGGCTTGTTGGAGTGTCAGTTTTGTGATATCAATAATGATATCTAGAAAATACTCATTTGACCATTTTGGTTTGTTGCCCAGTGTCTCAAAAGAAATTGTCTGGTATTTCTCTTTGGAGGAAAGGAAAATCTGACTACATCCAATTTCAACACTGGCTTTTGCAGCATTCCTATCATAGGCCAAATTTTGTCCTTACTAAAGAATTAGTCAAGAAGCAGATTTCTTTTCTGAGTAGAAGGTGCTCCGATGAGACTTCTCACTTTGTGGCTATTTAGTACATGTCTCAATATAGCTTTTCTCCCTTTAAACTCTGACTATTTTTAAGTCTTATGGATTTTGGGTTTTTTTGTCAGGCATCACCCTATTTGGGTTGCTTAAATTATGGCTTCGCCAGATCCATGCAGCCCCTTGCTGGTGCCTGGGCATCCCGTGCCTCTCTCCAAATGATGAATGTGAGCTGAATTTTTCACATCAGCAAAGGGTATTTTCTATTTTTGCTCCAGGACCAAGCTAGTGACAACTCTGAAATGACAGGCTGTATGTGAAACGAGAATTTACAAATGAACCCTGTAATTAGATAATGTATTACAATCAGTGAAAAAAAATGGGTCTGGGAAGATAATTATCACTCTGTCTAACTGTCTTTGATTGCCCTGTTAAGGGGCAGAGTGAGACCTTTAATGTTCTTCCATATCTGAGACATACTAAGACCATGTGTACTGGCTGACACCTGAAGATTTTGTAGAGATTTTTTTCCCCCTCCTTATTTCACTTCTGAAATTAGAGAAAACATTCATTTTTTCCTAGAGATTTTCTTAGAAAATTGTGGTGTTTAAGAATGCTAAACACCTTGTATTTTCAGGGAAGAAGAGAGCCTTGCAATACAAATTAGATATAATGAACAAGAAGATTTTTGTCTACAATTCTCATCAGTTCAAAACTCCATTCTGTATTTGCTATTAGTGTCAGTCAGCATCTTCAGACAAGCTATTACAAATCACTGTATTTTTCTTGTCTTGTCTATTCATATTTAAACACCTTTCTCTCCTTTTACTTGCATCTTAATATGGGCACCATGTATGTGGACTGTGCAAGAGCACATTCTCTACAGAAAGTTGTTTTAATGCCCAGTAGATCCAGTGTTTCAAATGTGGGAAGCTGCTCTGAAGACAGCAGGATTTTGGATACCTTTGGATACCTGGCAGCCTATTCCTGTTCCTAACACCTGCAGTATTGATTCTCTTCCATTTCCAAAACAATAAATCCTGGGTTCAGAGAAAGCTAAGGAAAAAAAAAAAAAGGTATGTTGTTATGCAGCAGTGCTGGGGTGGTTGTAAAAGCAACAAGCTAGCTATGGCCTTAAACATTAATACCTTACTGAATGATCATGTAAACACAGCAGCAATCCAACTCGAACTCCTTCTTGCTGATGGATTCACCCATAAATACCATGACATTTGAACATTTCTGTGTGCTAAGCTTAATTTCCATGACAGTTTTCTGCCAGCTCTACATCATCTGAGCACACCTGAGAAGCAGTGCATCACTAGGACAGATTGAAGCTTGAAGGCTACCATTGTGCCCAAATACAGCAGCTGCTAGACAAGACAACAGAGTCCCTGCTCTCTAAATGACAAAGGAAATCCCAGCATAAAGTTTCTAAAATCTTTGCAGATTCTATGTGGGGTAGAACAAATCACAGGAACAGATATAGCTATTTTGTGTCTGTGGAGAGTTATGAACAAAGCCTAGCTTCAGGTAAGAAATCTCCTAAATCCCTTGTAGATAGATTAAAGGTACCATGTGAAAAGCTGAAGACCTGCCTTGGGATTGAGGATCCCTCCTTCACTTGCAAACTGTGCTTCAAAATATTTTTTCAGGTTAAAGCCATCAAACTTTGGCTGTGCTCCATTTTTCAGGCTGTAGAATATTTCATTGGATTCCTTTTCACATGTGGTTTAACAACATCCCCACACCAGCTCTTAAGTGCTGAAGAAATCAGGGGGTAGAACTGCACAAGCAAGGGTGGACACTGTGAGGGAGGGAGAGCTTGCAAGGTGGCTTATGCCAGGCAAATACAGATTCCTGTTAATTTCTTTCAGGTAAAAAATAATAAAAAAAAAATACTCTAAAATTAGAGCACTATATAGCCTAGCTGAACTACGGGCTTTGTCAGTTCTCATTATCAGTGGTCTCCATCACTTTGTTAACATCTATACATGCAAAGTTTTTTTAAAAAGTTGTTTTCTCATGGTCCATGTGACATCTGTCTTCTCTAAACAGACATCTTTTACAAACAGCCACATACTTGCTATTTAGGTGTGACATTTTCGCAAGTTTTTCCTCTTTACATAGAGTCAGAGGAGTGCTGTTAAGATCATAGTTAGTCTAATAAAGCACTGCTAGATCATTTGCTAAGAAGCTTGAGTTAAAAGCATTCTTGTGGATACATTTTTTTTCTCAGGGTTATATTGTCTCACTCTCAAAAAAATTTGTTCACAAAAGAAAGAAGGAGGGAGGGACTAAGTGCACAAACTTAGATGGTGAGAGCAGATATGCGATGCAAGCAGAGCTGTGGTCACTCCAGTGTCACCATGGTCAGTGGCTCTCCAGACTCCATGCAGACTTTTGCAGAATGGCTGGCCTATCCATTTGAAACAGTCAAGAGCCAGGGAATACATATATTTTACAAAAGAGTCATGGGTTGGCACATTGCATTTTTCTGATATTTCTTGTGGTACTGGACCCTGCTTTATTCATCTGTGAGAAGGAAATGAAGGCTGGCACTTGCAAACATGCCTCTGAATCAGCAAGGTATTAAAAACAATTAATAGTCTCTTTTCCAAGCAGAACAATTTAATTGCTGCCATCTATATAAGAAATAATTTTTCAAGTCTGGCCTCTTGATGGCTAACCTGGTAAAAGACAGTTGGAGGGAGCCTTTGAGTATCTGATGACCTATCAGAGGAGGCCAGCAGTTATGAAAAGACGATATCTTCTGAGATCTGGAACGAAGGGAAGATGAAGCAAGGAGAAAGTTAGAGAATGTAGCAGTATTCTTGCCATCTCACACAGCTATGATGTCCTGGAGTGAAAAGTAAACTCAGGAAGGGGTATATGGGATTGTATTGTATTTGTATCAGATACCATTGACACACAAAAAGCAATCAGCTAAGGCAGCTTGTTTGCACAGTCTGTGTATTCCTGCATTGGCTATAACCATACTGCCCAGGGGTTTGGGCAGGAGGGCAGGTTTGGGATAGTGTGCCTGTGTGACCAGCAGCCTTTCGAAGCCTGGACTTGCCATGGAGAGTCCCAAAAGGCACCAGGCCAGAGGACTAAAATGATAAGACCAGAGCTGGTGAGATGACCTGAGCAAAATCCTGCCGGTGTCTTGAGGCAGCTGAAGCAGATCAGTCTTGATATACCAGCCTAAGCACAGTCACATGAAGTAGTAGGTCTGGCCAGAAACAAAGAGTCACTAATCATTGAGAGCACACCAGACTAGTAATGAGGCAGGGCTGGGCATGGCTGTGCAGCTCATGGCTTTACATTGCAGCTGCTCCCAGGCTTCTTCTCTAGTGTGGACATAGCCATGTCAGGCAGGACAAGCTGCAGAGTCAGGAATGACCTATAGACCTTGAGCTGCCCTGAGACCAGTTGGGCAAGCAGCTTTTTGCACTTCCTTACTTTACTTTGTAACTCCCTCTGCCATGTTACAAAGAAAACTTGTAGTGACCCTGAGTGAAGGGCTGGTTCTGTTTTCCACTTCTTAGCATGAACAGACATGCAGTGTGCATCTGTGCAAGTTGTTGGATCTTCCCTCAGGAACCCTTACTGTCTCTTCCTCCAACAGCATGCTCACAGCGTGGCTCCTGGTCTTGTGTGACCCAGAAGGCAGCAGAGTACTTTCATTTGCATGGAGCATTGCTGAGGGAGGTTTTCCCTGGATGTACAACCTGACCCCAGGGTTTTCCCATGTCCTCTTGCTCCATCATTCATGTTTGCACAAATTTCTTGTTTATTTCCATTGAAACTCTCACATAAGAGGATATTCTTCACTGACAGCCTGCTCCTGCACTTGTTTTCGTACCAGAATACCTGGACAGCTTGATGAGACACTTACCCTAGATTAGCCGATGTGACACACACCCCTTCACCTGAGCTCTCAGTTTCTTGAAATGCATAAGCATTCTCTGAAAGAGCTGCTTTTCCCTTATCTGAAACTCATCTGCTGCTACTTTTTCATTGCTGTTTTGAATCACTATATGCTGGAGACCATCACATCCTGCTTCAATCAGCATCTGGTCTTGTGCAAAGCAGTGACTTCTGTGCGACTGGTGAGAGCAGACTGCCAATGCTCACAGCATTTCTATCTCCTCCCGACCGATGGTGCAGCCAGCTGTGCACAGAAGTGCACTACAAGGCTCTGATTCAAAGCACAGGGCAGTGTGACAGGGATTGAAGAACTCTTTTGATGGAAAACACTATTGCATCTGCCACAGGTGTGACATGCAAAACCAGGCATAATATTTACATTCTAATAGAAATAGTGTCCCCCACAACAAATCAAAGAGGGTGTCTGGACCATGAATGGGCACAGCACTGCTTGTCCTGGATGGCTGAGGCTGGCACAGCTCCTGTGCTCAGCAGGGAACAATTGACCTTCCCATTACATGTGTCGCTCTGGCTGATGCTTCCCCAGGGATGGCCATAATCCCATTACACATAATGAGGCAACCCAGGTATGACCATTTGTAGTGCAAACCCTGGCCAGGTTTGCTGGCATCTGAGTTCTCTCATTGCTTTGTCTGGTACAAGTAAGCCAGGTAGGTTTGACCAGATTTATGCTCCAAGTAACACACCTAAGCTTTTGCGCTCTGCCAGGAGCAATCTGCTTCAGAAACTGCTAATTAGTATCATCAATTTTGTGCTGAGTTTCACCACTGCACCTCTACCTGGTGTGTCAAGCATGATCCTGAATTGTAAGAGTAAGGACCATGGTGGGTTTAAGATGCTCCTCAGCTTTTTTGTAGTTGCAGACACTCTGCTTATTCTGGTTTTCCAGTGATATCTCAGTGATGCCAACATTTCTTGAAGGTGAAGTAAAACTTTGGAAAGTAACTTCTACTCCCTAATTTGTTTTCCCACACAGTTCCATAGCCCAGTAGGCATATGCCAATGACTATGAACCCTTTCTTCAGAACTATGTTGGTCATCCTCTAGTAATATGATAAAAATATCATAGCTGGAATCCCAGATTTGTCACTTCTTTCTAAGTTTCCACTGAATTAATCTCTGATGTCATCCATTGAAAATATTTTTCAGAAGAATAGAGCCCTCACCTAGCTGTTATATACCTACTGTGTAGTGCAGCAAAGGTCTGTATATTCTGCTGTTTGGCTGTTTCATATCATTTGCCCAAATGTAGTCAACATTGGTTATTTTATTTTATTTCATTGCATTTCATTGCATTTCATTGCATTTCATTTTGTTTAGTCTGATGCAATATATTTCTTTGATGTCAACACATGCCAGGTCCAGTGGTGAGCTTATTACCCAGATCTTCTTTGCTGTCCATCTCAAAGCCAAACATCATCATAGAAATGGAGTAATACCTGAAAAGTTCTGCAAAAATTAGCCTCAGTAAAGCAAAATCAATGTTATCTGCATTCATGCCTTTGTTGGATTCACTACCTAGAAATGTTCCAGTAAATACTGGCAGTATGTTATTGAAGAGAAGTGAATTTGAATTAATCCTCACAGAATATTTTCTAAAGTTAATCATAAGCTCATAATTGTATATTTTCATAGCCAAAACCTTATTTTAGGAATTGCGCATATAAAGCATGACAGCAGAAATATTTCCATGTACTACTACATGTCTAGTTAAATTTTACTGGTATACTTCAAAAGTCAAATGCTTGGAATGAGCAGTTTACAATCACCAGGTTGATAAGTTTTTTGTAGGATTAAATTTCGTCTATAACTGATACTGAATAGCCAATGTATTCAGTAAAGCTGAAGATCTGAAGAGCAACTGAAAAAGGAATATATTTCAGGTTATATACCATTTGTTAAGCTCCACATGACTGTATTTTTAGTTAAAAGGACAAACATTGGTATAACAGAAGTACCTGGCCCACAGGTCAGATATTTACTGTTCTGCAGACATCATCCTGTGATTAAGTAATCATTCTGGGGGTTCTAAGAGTGGTGCTACTATCATTCATTTCCTTCCGTGTTTCCTTCTCCAAGGGTATAGGCACTGAAGCAGGAATGCAGCATTCCTACCTCCAACCCCAAAAGCAGGGATGCATGGCTGACTGAGAGCTGTCCCTTGGGACATTCCAGCTCTAACCGTAGCGAAGCAGATGCAGAACTGCTGAAAAAAACCCCACACAGCAGGCTGATGATAGAATCACTAGGGTGGAAAATACTTTTGAGATCATCAGCTCCAACCATACCTGTCTACTACAGAATCATAGCCCTAAGTACTTAATCTACCCATCTTTTAAGCACCTGCAGGATGGAGATACTCAATCAGCAACCAGGACAGCCTGTTACAGTGCTTCATAACCCATTTGGTGAAGAAATTTTTCCTAATGCCTGATCTGAATGGCCACTGGCAGAGTATGAGGCCTTTCCTTATCATCTGTCACTTGGGAGAAGAGACCAACATGCATCTCGACAACCTCCCCTAAGACAGTTGTAGAAAGTGATAACGTCTTCCACTCAGCCTCCTTTTCTCTAGGCTAAACAACTCCAGTTCCTTCAGCTGACTCTCATAAGACTCATTCCCCAGCCCCTTCATGAGCTTTGTTGGCCTTCTTTAAACTTGCTCAAGGACCTCAATGTGTTTCTTGTAGTGAAGGACCCAAAACTGAACACAGTATTTGAGGTGTGTGCCCAAGTACAGGCACACAATGACTTCTTTGGTCCTCCTGGTCACACTGTTTCTTACACAAGCTAAGATGCCATTGGCCACTTTGGCCACCTGGGCACACTGCTGGCTCATGTTCAGTCACTGTCACCCAATATACCGAGGCCCTTCTCTTCCAGGCAGCTTTCCACCCAGTCTTCCTCAAGCCTACAGCACTGCACAGGGTTGTTGTGTCCCAAAGGCACTTGGCCTTAAACTGCATAATTTTTTTTTCATCCCATCCACCCAGTTATTAACCCAGCAGAGAGTGCACCTGTCCAGAACAGTGGTAGTCAGTTTCTCTAGTAGAATACTGTGAGAAACAGTGTCAGAGTCTTTACTGAAGTCCAGGTATACTACATCCCCAGCTTTTCCCTTCACCGTTAAACAGGTCAGCTTGTCATAGAAGGCAATCAGGCTAGTCAGTTATCCTTTGTCACTGTTGGTCCTCCTGCATCTAATAAAGCACTGAGATCCTTCTTGACCTGCCTTTTGTTGTTGATGTATTTGTAGGAACCTTTCTTACTGTCTTTCACAGATTTGGCCAATTTAAGTTCTAGTTCTTCTGATTTTCTCTCTGCATGATCTAATTTCATCCTTGTAGTCCTTCGGAGATGCCTGCTCATAAGTTCTCAGGAAGTTGTTCCCAGTGCACCCCAGGAACCCCCAAGGCTGTTTCCTCTCTGCTGTATTATACTTGCAGCAGACATCTGGCAAGCTGTAGTCCCCCACGAGGAGAGCAATTATGACACTTCTCCCAGTTGCTTGTAGAATAATGTGTCAGCCTCTTCTTCCTGGCTGGGTGGTCTACAACAGCCTCCTATCATAGTATCCGCCTTATTGGATGCTCCACTGATTTTCACCCATAGACACTCAACCCTATCATCACTATCATTAAGCTCAAGGCAATCAAAACTCTCTTTAACACAGAGGGCTACCCAACCACCTCTCCTTCCTCACCTATCCCATCTGAAGGATTTATAGACAGCCATAGCAGCACTCCAGTTATGCAAGTCATCCCACTATGTTTCCATGACGGCAACTATATCATAGTATTCTTACATTGCAACAACTTCCAGTTCCTTTTGTTTATTGCCCATGCTGTGTGCACTGGTGTAGATGCACTTCAGTTGGGCTATTGATCTGGCCTAGTTCCTGAGGGGAATAGTCTTAATTTCTAAGTGACTCGTCATTGAATTTTCTG